>JANRFK010003679.1:1454252-1466142 GCA_030068395.1 Apalone spinifera | reverse complement strand
GGGGGGGGGGGTGAAGGAGCCCGCGGGAGGCCTCGGGGAAAGAAGGGCTCTGTTTGCTGCACCCCTGGATTTCCAAGGCTGGCGAGATGGCTCTCAGGGCCTGCCGTTAGGTCAGCTCATTGGAAGGTGCAGGAAGAGACCGGGATTGCCCATTGCCCTGGCAAAAGGCTACTTCGGGGCGTGGCCCCATTCTTGCCCACTGTTGGGGCACCTCTGCTCTTCACGCTGAGGAGGCATCTGGATGGGGATCTCCCTCCCTGTGCACCCATAGACCTCTTTCCCCTGCACTACGCCCTGGGCATTGCTCCGTCTCTACGGTCAACGGACACTGCCCTGGGCCCTGGGCCGGCGGGTGACTCTCGAGCTGCTGGGCTGTAGACGGAGGACAGACGTGGGCAAGGCTGAGCCGAGGGCTGCCTCTGGCGCTGGGCTCCAGCACGGATAGAACGCTGCGACTCCTCTGGGGATCCAAGAACCGGCAAGCCCGATTTCCCAGCCCCACCCGGTGTGGAAGGGCCGAGCGCCAGGGCGCGGGCGATTCCTGCCAGCGGGGGATCCTACCCGGAGGCGCCGGCATCGGGTCGGTCAGACGCACCGGCCTGCGGTTAAGCATCCCTCGGCCAGCGATGGTTTGGTGGAATCAGCACATGGGCTGGGAGCCGCAAAAGAATGTTGTCAATTCCCAGATATTTCTACAGGCGAGAGTGGCCGCCACTGGGCCCTCCCAAACTGCGGTGGGGGTGGCCCCCACCGGTGCAGCTCATTGCTAAGCAGAGAGGAGCTGCTTTCCCGGGGGAGGACACAGGCCATCCTGAGAGGATGCGCAAAGGGATAATTGGCAGCACTTCCCTGCGAGCCCGGCTTGCAGCTAAGATTAGCTTGTGTGCCATGGTGCACTGCACAGGTTCCCTTCCAGCCTGATCCCTTCCCCCCTGCCCCTGTGCTGGGGGCTAGGGGAGAGGCAGGGAGCTGTTCACAAGCTCTCAAGCGCCTTCAGGCCTTTCCCCGTGGCTGGTTCAAGCTGGAGGAAAGAGGGTTTTTGGTCCCCAAATAGAAAACAGGAGGCAAATGACGCCCAATCAGGACCCGGAGGGGTATCCCAGGTGTGACCCGTCCCTCTTCCTCTCCTGGCCTGTTAACTCTGAAGCTGAAAGGGGGCAATTTCAGTCTCAGCTTCAACTATTTAGCAGCCGATTCTTTCAGCAGATGCGTCCAGGCCTTCTGGGATGGGGGTCAGAGTTTGGGATTCGCGTGGGACATAGCTAGATGGCCAGGACCCTTCCCCTCCTGCTCCGACCCAGGGAGTCAAACGAGCCCCTCTTGTTCCTCTGCGTGACCCCTCTTGCCTCAGCCCCAGCCAGCCTGAGACCCAAAGGGAATTAGCCAGGCCACAGAAACAGAGCTCGCCCCAGGGAGCGTAGGCCCAGAAATGCGCACAGACTTTCCCTGCCTGCCCCCTCCCTTGCCTGGCGCACGGATCAGAACAGCCCTGAGGGCTCTGGGAAATTTCTCTCCCGGCACAGCGAGCAATAGAAAAACCCTGATGCAAAACCTGCCGGTGTTTGCATCCAGCAACTGGCTCTGAAGATAGTCAGGGTGAGCTGAGCCTATTTCATAGCAGGGAGAACACACACAGCGCAGGGCCGCTGCCCCAGGAGCAACGGTCGCTCTGCCAGCTGCACACTGGATCCTGCCTGGGGCTTTCTGCTTGCCCGGGGAGAGACCTGGGCCCGCTTGGGAGGGCAGGATATGAGTCCAGGGCCCCCGGCAGACCTGGCTGTGGGCGGCTGCCCTGTGGGAAAGCTGGGAAATGAGACCTAACCCTGCGCCCCTTCAGCTCACTGCTCTGGCTGCTCCCTGAGCTGTTCTGTGCAGGGCTCCTCCCAGAAGCTCTTGCACTATCATTTCTCTTCCCCAAACACGTGTGTAAAAAGGGACGTTTCCAGCAAGGCCCCCCAGCAGCCATTGCATCTCCACCCCATAGTTCTCCCTGGGGTCCAGCACCGTGGAAAACCCCTGTAGATACAGGGCCAGACCCTCTGATGGTGGAAATTGGGGTCGGACCTGGCCCACTTTGGTAGTGCAGGGGCTAATGACACACTTACAGCAAGGAGAGAATTTAGCTCCATGACGTTCTCGCTCAATCTGAACTGCAGACACGGGGCTATAGCCTGCCCCAGGCTGCCTCGCTGACCCCCATGGCCTTGGGGAGGGGGTATGTCAAGGCACAATGAGGCCTCCCTGCCAGTCACCCTCAGCTCCGGGCGTTCTCCTGACCCAGGCCCGGTGGGTTTGGATCAGAACTCTTGCCATGCTGGGGCTCCCAAGCGACGCGGAGCCCTGCAAAGGCAGGGGCCCCGGCAGCGCCCGGCGTGGACAGTAAGGTCGAGATTGGGGCCCTCAAGGCACAATCCCTCCCCACAAGGGCCACCCAAAATCTTTGGCAGCTTGAGCTGGAGGGCTACGCCGGCGTGAGTGGCATGTGGGTACCAGGATGGAGAAATGCTCAGAGAGGTGCATGATGGGAAATGCCGCAGCACGGGGGAAGGGAGGCGCATCTTGCCTAGAAAGGAAGTGATCTTTCTCTGCCGGTGCACTGTGGGCAAGCGCGTGGCCTGCTCCTGCTGCTTTCCAGAGCAGTTTGCCGAAGCGAGGCGGCAGGAGGCACTTACCCCGCTCTGGTCCCGCCGCGGGAGTCTGCCTGCGCGAGGGGCCCCCCGTGTCTCTCTGACGGGAGCGAGGGGTTACGAATGAGGCGGCTCCGAGCTGGGTCCAGGGGGTGGGCCCGTACGAACGCCCATCAATAGCCACATAACCCTAGAGTGGGGCGCTCTGTCGCCCGCGACCTCTGCCCGTCGTGACTCTGCCGCTGAGAGGGCTCCCCCCAGCACTGCGACTGGGCTGGAAACATGGCGGGTGCATGGACGGAGGAGGGGTGGGGTCTCCTTGGAGAGCGGCCTCCTCCCACCCTGGCAGATCCAAAGGCTCTGGAGCCGGGAAGGAGCAGCGTGACCCTGCCTTGCAAGCAAGGAGCCATTGGCATGAGGTGGGCAGGCGCCTGTTTCCCGGGCGTATGCGTCGGTGATGGCCTCTGTCACGGGACCACTGGCCCCTTTGAGGGGAAACGGGCCTGCCCCGCCTGGCCACAGCTAGCTGCCTCCCCGCCGGAGGGGGTGGGACTGATGGAGTGAGACAGTCGCCCGATGAGCACCCGGGCTGAGACGGCTCAGTCGGGGAGAGGGCTCCGCAGGAGGCTCTGAGGTAGGGCCTGCAGGAAGGCCAGGCGGGGCAGCCTTGGAACATGCTCAGAGGAAGGGCCTGTAGGGGCACCTGCAGAACTGGGCAGCAGGGCTGAAGAGCGAAGGACTTCGGGGAGCTCTGAGTCTGCGCCACCCACGCTGCCCTCCTCAGAGCCCAGCCAGCCCGGAGGGCACGAGCTCCGCTCGGCTCTGCCGCCAGAATCCTCAGAATTATTCACCGAGATCCAGCGACCTGACTCGTGTCCCACCGGCGCGGGGCACCAGGGTGCCCGTGTCTGGCCTGGTCTGGCCCCTAGCGCCGTTACTCTGCTGAAGGTGCAGAGGCAGGAAAGAAGCCAGCTTGACTCTGACCTCAGGCTGAGTTTGCAGGGCTAGCAATTGCAGCAACCCAGGGTTTTACCTGCAGAAGGGCCGCATGTGATCTAGAGTCACTGGGAATGTACACACCGGTCAGTACACTTTCTCCAGGGGCTTTTTGGGGGTAAAGTGGATTTTTTAAAGCCTAGTTTTTCAAAAGTGGTCACAGCTTTAGCTGGCTCAGTGCTTGGGTCTTAAATGTGTCTGTTCACAGGTGACGCATTCTGGATACGTTGTCAGGCCGGTTTCAAGAGGTGAATCTTTGGGAGTTTAAGCTTGTATAATGTCAACTTTTTCTAACCCTATCTATCCCAGAGGTTGTTTTGTTTGATGTAAAGTTGTGCGTTTGGATTTTTTGTAGTTGCAGGATGGGAGACAGAGGTTGTACTGGTGAAGCAAAAGCAGTGCAAACCCCCCAGTGTAGACACGCTGAACTGATGGGAATTGGTGCTTGAACATTGCAATTTAGCCTAGTGATTTGCTTTTGCACTGGTGCAATGCTGTATCTTCATCAAGGAATATACCCTTAGTTTAGATGAGCCAAGCAGCTATCAGATTATGCCTTTTGCCTGCCTGTAACCCACACCCCCTTACATCATCTCTGACTTTGGCCCGCTGTCTTTTTTCTATTATTATTATTTTTGCCTTAGAAAAATGAGAGCTAATTGATCTAAAATGACGTCAATAAAATAAAGTGAAAAGAATTTAATGAAAGCACAATCTTAAACTCGTGGCTGCCCCTTCGGAAGCTGAAGCAGGCACTTTATCTGCTAGGTTACAGTGTCTGGTTATCATCTACGGGAAATTAAAGGTATTATTTTTACCACCGGAGGGCTCCTATATTTTTCCATTAATGCAACAGAAACATATTGAGAGTGACTAATACACGGAATATGAAGGCTGCAAAGTTCAAACAAAGTGTGTTCCCTAGTTCGTGGCGAGATCTACATAGAAGAGACATTCCGGGGAGATTAGAGTAGGTGGTGTCTCCAGTGTTTTCTTGCCTTGACAAAAAGAGGCTGGACAGGTTGTTGAGATGGATTAAATGTTATTGGGAGATACCGATGCTCAGGCATTGAAAGCGTGGAGGGCTGGTGCACTTGAAGGTCCAGATCTCCCCAAGCCCAGCTCTAAGCCCCACACGCACCACCATGACTTTGTTGGCATTAATGGATTGACACCAGGTTACACTAACTGAGGATCTGGACAAGAGAATGTAATTCGCTTTTGCCATGTAAGCCCCGGAGTGGCGCGCGGAGCTTGTCTGGGCCTTGACACAGGAACGGATTCCCCCCATTGAAAGACAGAATGGGGAACGGATAGAGTTCCCTCTGAGCTCTGTGCTTGGGCGACTGTTCAGAGGACAGTCACATGCTGCCCCGCTGATCCGCAGAGCACCCGCCGCGAGGTGTTTCATTTCTACTGGTGGTGCACGTGCCTCAGTGTGCACAGAAATTTATTCTGCACGTGGATGGAAAAAATCCACACATGGAAGGAAAGAAATCGGAGGGAACGTTGGTAATGAACGGCTGGTCCTGTCATGCTTGCACACTCCTTACTCAGGCAAACCCCACTGCGGGCCAGATCTTTGCAGCCGTTGCTCTATTACCCCACAGAATCTGAGCTGGCGACAGTCACGCTGTAAATCACACACTTTACCTGGCAAGTTATCCGAGCCTTGGTAAATGCACAAGGGACTCTACAGTCTACATGCATCGCAGTAGCTGCGTGCAACACAGGAGCTCAACGCAGGAGGAGTATGGTGAGCCAAAGCCATTTGTTGGGGAAACCCCAGTGGCTTCCGTGGGGTTTTACTAGGGATGATTTGGGCTCACTAAGAAACAGGGTAGTTGGATTTTTTTTTTTAGGAAATAAAAGTGTGGTGGGGGAAGGAAGACATTTCTTAATAATTTGGGGAGAGGAGAAACGAGAGTATGTGAGTTTTGGTTCCATCTCATTCCGGTAGGCAGGTGTCCAGAAATGATTGTCATGTCCAAGGCACAGTTACCCCAGAACGCCGGAGAGGGTGCTTTCTGGTAAATGAATGGATTTCATAAGGCCCACACTGGACATTCAGACAGCCAGGGGAGTTAGGCCACACTGCTAGGGTTAACATCCTTGCTCTTCCCAAATGTGCTGAGGACCCTTAAGATTTATATCTCCTCTGACGTAAGGATATCCCCCAAGCCACTGGCTCCATAGGGATTGAGAAGGAAAAAGGCCCCCTTCTCAACAGCCCCCGCCTCCAAAGCCCTGAACAGCCGTTTATCTTGGCGCCCTAGGCGACCGCCTAGTTCGCCTGTATTGACGGGCCGCCACTGCCCCGCCTGAAAAACTCCAGCACCGCTTCTGGGGAGCACTGATGTTCATTGGAGGTCTCCTATCCAAGAACCAACCCAGCTTGGTGCTGTTCAGCTCATACAACCTAAGTAGATTACAGAGCAAGGTAGCTTGTTTGCAGGCCAGGTAGCTGCTTAACAGCCGATGTTTAAATGATTGTCATGTCCTCGGTGATCAGCCTTTGAATAGCTTGTTGCCTTTCATCCTGTTATTTGTAAGCTAGCCCAGACTTTCAGTAGACTGTGTTGTGTTGCCCCACCGGACTGCCTGTAAGGTGATTCTGGGCATGCGCACTATCACAGTTCTGCACAGTGGTGGTAAGAAATAACCCTGCAGTCCATCCGAATATGTCTTTCTGTCAAAATTGAAACCTGTTGTGAAATCAGGTGAATTCTTCCAGATTTGGGAGGGGGCGGGAGGGGGGAGAGCAGGGATGAGGAGGGGAATTCTGACAATACAGAAATGCCCCATTTCAGCACAGTCGGAAGGAAACATTTCCGTTTCTGCTTTTGAAAGGGCACGCAATAATAAAAACAAATCAACGCTGAAATGAAACATTTAGATTTTCTTGGAAAAGATACATTCCAACCCCCCTGAATGGGGAGTTCGATTTTCAGTTGTGGCACCTGTTCCGGGTGAAATTCTGAAATCTCTAAATCATTCACAATAGATCATCTTCATCCTCCAGCCAGCTGTAGCGATGGCATTTAGTGACACTGCAATTTAAGGGCGCATCACAGATAGAAACAAGGAGCAACCTGAGATTCCAAGGCCAGATGGCAACACTGGGATCACCTAGGCCAGGCCAGAGAACTGTTCCAAAATAATGCTGAGAACGGATGATTTTTCTAAAAGATCCAATCTTGATTTAAAATTGTCAGGGCTGGGGAGTCCACCAGCATTCTTGGAGTGGCTCCGACGGTTAGTTAGCTCACCGGTAAAAACGCATGCTTTATTTTCTGCCTGCATTTGTCTTGCTTCAACTCCGGTGATTGCGCCTTGTTGTACCTTTGTCTGCTGAATTGTTAGTCCTAAGGGATGAACCGCTCAAATGTGACGATCACTAAGTCAAGGTAGATGTCATGGTACACCCTTTGCTGACTGCAGGGCTATGAACCAGATGTGAGTGTGTTTTTTTAAAATGCAACAAGTAGTAACCAGTAGGGCTGGCTAAAATAAGGCAAATATTTAATTTGAGCCCCCCAACTTTATTTTGTTAAACCAAAAATAGAAGAAGTTTTATTTTATGATTAAATAAAAACTGAATTTTTCTTTTGGCATTTTCCCCTTTTCTCTCCCTTTTCACTTCCTTCCCCTCCCGAATATTTTGGTTTCCCAGAGGGAGTGTGTGTATGTGGCTTTTTTTTTTCTGGAAAACTTTGCCTGGAACGATAGTTTTCTGCAAAAAATAGTGTAGGTGGCACAGCCAAGCTGTATTAAACATGTGTCAGATGTTTTGGGCAGCTCTTACACTTCCACAACGTAATGTCTGCTGCTCCGCGTTACAGATAATGGCTTCGGTTTTGTTTGGCTTCTCTCTGCTAGTCCTCCCTGCTGAGCGACAGATCCTCATAAACCCCATTTCATGCTAATTTCATGTGAACACTAGGTGGGGACAATGGCCTAGATCCTCAGCTGAGTCCTGGCCACAGCTCAGAGAGGGCACCTCAAAGGAACTAGTTGTGGCTCCCTGATTCTGGGGTCCCCTTATAGGCTCCCATAGCCTCTGGGTTGCTCTAATCTACACTGTCTGGCTATGGCCTCCAAGGGGTTGTTGCTTAGCCAGAACACACTGACAGCCTGGCCATGCCCCCTCTCCTACTGATATCATGGTGCGGGGAGACTACCAAACCTAGGCAGATAGAAACACAGGGCCTGCAGGCAGACATGGTAGCGGGGCTAGCTACTGCAGCTGGGATTTCTCGCTGGAGCATTTTAGCAGTCTCCTGTCCTCTTTGCCATTTACTGCACCAAAGTCGTTCCAGCTCCTGCGTGCCAGGCGAGGGGCAGAAAATCTGTCCCGGTAGTTTATCTCCGGTGACGCAGGCTGTGTGGGCCGCTGATGCTCACAGCTAGGGGTGACTTGCCAGCATAGTGGAAGCACGTGGACATGGGAGCTGACAGCTAGACCCTGTGATCCAATTTGGATTAGACATGCAGGCCCTTCGTGGAAGTGACTGACGGCGGATGTGGCAGGTAGAGCTCAAATCATGCAAACACAACCCTCCCCCGCCTATTAGTGCTTGCGGGATATTATTTTGTAGTGCTGCAGCCAGCGTGACTCGCTGAGTAGCTTGACTCTTCACTCAGGTGCTGAGCGCTCTGGTAATGACTGAACGCCGGGAAGAGCAGCTTTCTTGCTCTGCCGACTTACAGGAGTCCCCACCACGACTCTCATCTTGCCAAAGGGTCAAGGCGCTGCCTCTATCACACACATGAAAGGGCTTGGGCTTCTGTGTTCAGCAAGTAGCATCCTCCTCTTTCAGGGTTTGCAACCAGCTGACGGGAGTCTGTTCCGATGATGTAATGCTTGTACTCTTTCATGTCCTGTGGGTGGAGTTTCTGGAATCCCGCCCCTCCAGCCTCATTCCTCCCTCCCCCTCCAATTTAAATTGAGCTTAGCTGCACTGATCACTAGAAATCATAAGAGATTGTGGTTTTTCTCAGCCTGCCTCTGGATTGTTAATTGTCTTTTCAGCCCAATTTCCCAGTTCTTCATTGAAAAATTGGAAATCCAAATCCAAATCCAAATAATGGTACTTAATCTTTTTTTCTGACCAGTCTGACCCAAAAATGATAGTAAAAAGCTTACTTTTTTTTTTTTACCTACCAAAACCACATTTTTTTAAACCAAGAACTTTTTTTTTTTTCAAAAAATGAACACTAAAATCTGTTAACAGAGTTTTGGGAGGGGGTTGTTTTGGCAACTTTTTTTTTTCATTTTTCAATTTCAGCGTTTTCATTGGAAATCTTTAAAAAATGTCATTGGAAAATGGCTTCTTGATGGGGAAAAGTGTGGGTTTTTTTCAACATTTCCCATGAGAAATCATCAGTCGTTTTCAACCCGTTCTAATTCTTCAAGGCAACAGTTTAGATTGTGTTATGTAGCCACAGCTCCACACTGTAGGCGGAACAGAGGGTCACGCCGTGCAGGGACCTCTGGAGTTAGGAGTGACAAGGTGCGTCTTCTTTGGGTGTCATTTGAACCTATTTTGACATCCGTGAAGCAAAGCTAGTTGAGATCTGGCCTCATGCCTCCTAGAGCTACAACAACAGCAGGGGGCGGGTAGCCAGGCCACGACAGCTGGCTGGGACTTTTTCAACACGACTCTTTTCTGTCCAAGAATGCCATTTTGCCAAAGTGGATCTTTCGTGGGAATGCACTGGCTTTGATGGGCATTTACATGCGAGAGTTTCTCGGGTCCCAGATGGAGTTGCTGGTCACCACCAGAGGGAAGGAGAATCCACTCTTGAGTCACTGGCCAGCCACTTTAAGAGAAGAAATGGAACCTGCCTTTCCCACATCCCCACTGCTGGCTTTTACCAGCTGGCTGTTCTGGTGTGGGTGTCTTGCTTCTCTGTTCTGACTGACACCTTTCTTTGGTGAATCAGAGTTGTTATTTTCCAGCCAGCTGGTGTGCTGGGAGAAAGCTTGGAAGTTAAGAACATCAGAATGGCCAGACTGGGACAGACCATAGGTCCATCTAGCCCAGTATCCCCAGAGGTGCCCCAGAGGGAGTGAACCGAACAGGGAATTTTCAGATGATCCCTCTCCTATTATCCCTTTCCAGCCTCTGACAAACACAAGCTAAGGACACCATTCCTACCCATCCTGGCTAATAGCCATTGATGGACCTAACCTCCATGAATTTCTCTAGCTCTTTTTTTTTAACCCTGTTCAAGTCCTGGTCTTCCCAACATCCTCTGGCAAGGAGTTCCACAAGTTGACTGTGCGCTGCGTGAAGAAAAACTTCCTTTGGTTTGTTTTAAACCTGCTGCCTTATTAATTTCATTTGGTGACCCCTAGTTCCTAGTTCAGCTAATTTGTTCTGGTTGGGACCTGTCTCTATTCCAGAGGGAGGCAAGTCTTTTCCTGTTCTCAGCGTTTCCTCTGAGGCATTCAGACTGAGGTTTGCAAAGGCAGTTCAGGGATTTGGACACCCATGTCTTTGGGAACTGAGTGCCCAGATCTCGTAGGCAGCTTTGAAAATCTCACCCTTCTGTGTGTTGATTTGGTTTGCTCCCCCTCTTTTTACCTTCAGTGTCTCCCCTCTCAACGCCCGCTCTCTGAATTCCACCTATTTTTACCTTCCCTTAGTTCCTTCACCATCCCTGTTAGTTTATCTCTTTTTGGAGCCCTCCTGAGGCCGTGATCTCCCTGGCAAGAGAGCATTGGCTAGGGGCAAGAGAGGCATTTTCAGCTCTTGGGCAAGTGGACAACCTTGGAACAGTGTGTCTTTGCTCTTTGTTAAATTTCACTGCTTTTGTTTCCCAGACAGGCTGTTCTCCAGCCAACCTGGGCCAGATTTCACTCTGGTACAGCAGGGGTGGCTTTTGCCCTGTGGCGTTGTGAGAGGGAACTGTCCTGCTTCTCTGTGCTCCTGCTGTACGCGTGAACTGTTTTGGATCCAAACTTGGGGCGCTGGGTGCAATGGGGCCTGGGTTATTCTCCGCAGGACTTCCCAAAGCACGAGGCTTTTGCCTCCTCTTGCTGCCCAGGGTAAAACTCCCCAGTCTCAAGGGGAGCCGAGTTAGGCCAATGCCAAGTGCACCAGGAGCCCCCAACCTCTGGGCCTGAATTCGAATGCATGGATCTGAGGCACAGCTCCTCCTCAGAGCAACAGAACGTCGCACGCGCACCTTGCCTTGCCTTGCACGCCGGGAGAGTCAGCCCTGGGCGAGTAAACCAGCCCTGGGGGAGTAAACCAGCCCTGTATGTGTAAACCAGCCCTGTGCATGTAAACTAGCCCTGTGCGTGTAAACCAGCCCTGGGGGAGTAAACCAGCCCTGTATGTGTAAACCAGCCCTGTGCATGTAAACTAGCCCTGTGCGTGTAAACCAGCCCTGTATGTGTAAACCAGCCCTGTGCGTGTAAACCAGCTCTGGGTGTGTAAACCAGCCCTATGCGTGTAAACCAGCCCTGTGCGTGTAAACCAGCCCCATGTGTGTAAACCAGCCCTGTGTGTGTAAACCAGCCCTGTGTATGGACTTCACTCTGCCTCAGATCCAGGAAACCGCCTCTGACACGAAGAAATGTTCCCTCTTTGCTGAGGATCAAGGTAGCGGAAGAGGTGGGGGACCTGGACTGCGGGGTCTGGAGCCCTACCCGCTAGGCCACTTTGTCTCTATGGCCACTTTTAGAAGTTTCCTTCTCTTTTGGAGCGTCCCACCTTCTGCTCTTCAGAGGTGTGTGTCCTTTCCCCTTCGGCCTCTCCTCCTCTGGCTCCACCCTCTCTCTTTCTACCCCTTCCTTATCTCCCGCTGGAAGGTGCTTGCCTCATCTAATCTCCATCTGGCTTTGAGCCATCTGCTTCCTTTCGGTTGGAGATGTCCCAGCTCAGCATTTCTGCTGGGCCTGAGGCTTCAGCTCCTTTGTAGCAGCTCGCAAGCTCACCACAGCTGAGGTGCGCGGGATTTCAGCCTGGAGCCACTTCCGGCTCTTCCATGTCCTCTCCCAGGGCTGCTTTTCAGCTCCTGGAACATGGACTCCCACGTTGACATTCCGGCTGATACTCCGGCTCCAGTCTGGCTACTGAGTTCTTCTGGCTTTTCCCCTCGTGTCTCTAGCAAGGTCACCCCAGGGCTGTGATCCTGCAGATCTTGTCACCTGCTTTGCCTTTTGTTCAGCCCGCTGCTTCCTGCTCCCCCGGCCCCCTTTCCTTGGCATTTCCGGGGGCAGCCGGAGGACGACATTTCCTGGGAGTGCAATGAAG
>JANRFK010003679.1:1398107-1443766 GCA_030068395.1 Apalone spinifera | reverse complement strand
CCCAGCACAGACGTGATGTGGCTACAGGGGCCAGGGCCAGGATGCCTCAGACCCACGGGTTAAGGGTCCATCACCCCTAGGCCCCAGCTTAGCCTGTTCTCTCCATGCTTCCCAGACAGCCACTGCCTGCCCCCAAGGCCCTGCCCCCCAGCCAGGTGTTGGTCTCTGCCTTCCTCCCTTTGTCTCTCTCCCTGGGAAGCTGAGCCCTGGGGTGTGTCTAGACTACAGGGTTTTGTCGACAAAAGTGGACTTTTGTCGACACCACTAGACCTGCGTCTAGACCGCCGCTGAGTTCTGTCGACACAACGTCAACAGAACTCGGCAGTTCTATTGACGGCTGTAAGCCTCATTCTACGAGGAATGATGCCTTGTGTGGACAGAGTATTGCATCTCCACCGTCCTTTGTGTCTACACTGGCATGTCGACAAAGCGGCTTGCTCTGTCGACAGAACTGGCTGTCGTCTAGACGCTCTTTGTCGACAGAAGCTTTGTCGACAGTAATCGACGAAAACCTGTAGTCTAGACGTACCCTCGGTGTCTGGGTTAATACACATTTGGGTGAGTCAGTGGGAATCACACCCCAGCGCAGGGGGACACCGGGTCACAGAGCAGACAGCCCCCCCACTACGCCACAGCCCCCGACTGGTTTTTCTGTGGGTCAGTGGCCCCCGACCCAGAAATGGTTCCTCACCCCTGCTCTATTATGATTAATAATCATGGTTTATTCCCACACATAACACACACTCATACACACAATACTCTGCTGTCCTGCAAGAAAGCACCTTTCACCTGTGCATCTCAGTGGGCTTTCCAAATGTAGGGCCCACCACTGTCAGCTTTATGTGCCTGAGTAAGCCTGCTTCCTGCAGGCAGCACCCCGGCCCTCACACAGTTGGCTGGCGCCCTCGGCAACCCAGCACCCCTCCGAATGCAATGCACAGCCTCTTCCTGCTGCAAAACGTCCCCGCGTCCAGAGCCGTGAGAGTCTGGCGGAAGGAGAGTCCCTCCCCTGACTTATGGTTTGGCGGGTTGCACGGCGTCAGTGGGATTTCCGACCGTGGCAGACCCCAACACGGGTAAGGGTTTACTCTGAGGAAGATAACGGCACAATCCCTTTGCCATAGACAGCCACAGACTGGATCAAAACTCCTGTGCATTACAGACTGTATAGTCACAAATAGTTTGCTAAGGGCTCTGCAGTGGTGCCTCCCTGCTTCGGGGAGGGGGACAGCCCCACATCCCCAGGCCCATGAGTGTGGTACACTGTATATCCCACATGCCAGCACAGCTCGGGCAGGGCAGGGCTCCACATCTGGCCCTGTGTAAACACCACGGGCTGAAATCCGGGTCTCCCTGGCTCTGCCGCTAACAGCGACACTCTTGGCATTTGATCATTAGTATTTCTACGATGGCCACACGGAGAGGCCGCAGCTGTGGTTGTGTCTCCATCACGCTCCGGGCTGTACAGAGCCATAGAAAGTCACAGTCCCTGTCTCCAGAAGCCTACAGTCTGAGGGAGTCCTTGCTTCAAGGGGGAATATTCAGTGGCTAGCTGGCTAGCTGCCCGATGGTCCATCACCTGGGTGTGGCCCTGTCCTTGTTCAAAACTCTGATTGAAGCCAACATGAAATGTGCCTGAGCGAATGATGCTGGAGCTGGCCCTGGATGGCTCGTGTCTGAGTTTCTTTGGGTGGCTATTAATTCTGTAGCTATTTGTCAGGCTGATGGATGGTTTAGGCCAGTTATTCCCAACCTTTTTCCCATGGAGGAACCCCTAAAATAATTTTTCATATCCCAAGGAACCCCTACCTATGAAAACGTTTGCTTGGCCAGAAAAAGTTGACAGCGGGGAGCGCAATTCAATTACTGCTAAATTATTGTCAAGAACATTTATTTGTAAAGAGCTGTTCTATATGTGTGTGTCAGCTTACATTGTAAGAAAAAAATGATTTATTTATTTATTCCACAATTTCTCGTGGAACCCTGACGATGGTCTGCAGAACCCTGGTTGGGAAACACTGGTTTAGGCGATGGCTGGGCAGCTGATGGTTGCTTTGTGGGATGGCTAATAACACTAACCACAGGCTTCATGGTTTCAAGGGCCAAGCACAAGGCTGGGAGCCACAGAAATTTCTTTTAGTCCTGCCTCTGCTACTGCTTTGCTCTGTGTCCTTGGGCAGGTCTCTTTGCCTCAGCTTTTCCATCTGCAAGAGGGAGATAATTCCTAGCTAGGGCAGCATTATGAACACGAGTTAGCTCCTGCTTCTTGCAGCCACTTTTAAAACCATGAGTACAAGGGCCGGATTGTCCAACTAACAAGTGGCTCTCAGGCGGAGGAGGCTGGTGAGCAAAGTGACAGAGCGCCTGGTTGGCTCGCTTAGTGATGGGGAGCACGCACAATGGAGAAGGGATGGTGCTGCGGCAGTGGTTCTCCGTCGGCAGTGTGACGCTATGCTGGGACTAAGAAATAGCTGGAACAGCATCATCTGACCTAACAGTCACCTTTGAGTCAGGGAGCTGGGAGCCTACACTGAAAGCAGGTCTGGCTAACAGGTTTCTTTTGGCTTTGGATCTGGCTTGTACCCCAAACTGCACAAGGAAGAGCAAATCCAAACATCTCCCAGGTTCGTGTGTGGGTGGGAGGCAGGAAGGTCTGAGGTGCTAGTGTGGGCCCATCTCTCCTCACAAGGAGCCTGGCACTGGAGAACGAGAGCCCACAGCCATCAGCCCTCGGATGTTCATTATGCGGATGAATCCCGCAACTGCCTCCTTGCTCCTGGAGTGCCAAATCTTGAAGCCCTGATGGGGACAAACACCCACTGTCTGCCGAGAGATCTTTGTGTTGGGGCGTGTTTGTTACTTTTACTGCTGGTATCATTCCAAGCAGGGCTGAGGCCGCATCGCTGTCCATGGTGCTGACAGAGCCCTTCTATATAGAAACTGGCTGTCGTGTCCCTACAATCTTTCTGAAGAACTGTCCACTGAACGAGACACGTTGTTCTAAATCCATGACATGCTGTCTATAAGATTAGCCATTCAAAGGCTGCTGGAAGAAGCATGAATATATTTCTGAGTGGAGTAACGGCTTGAAGTCTAGTTGTATTCTTACAGCTGTGGGGCTGCGTCTAGACTGGCATGATTTTGCGGAAATGCTTTTAACGGAAAAGTTTTTCCGTTAAAAGTATTTCCGCAAAAGAGCATCTAGATTGGCACCGGTGCCTTTGTGCAAAAAGTGCTTTTGCGCAAAAGCATCCGTGCCAGTCTAGACGCGATTTTGCACAAGAAAGCCCCGATCGCCATTTTGAGCATCAGGGCTTTTTTGCGCAAAACAGTCCTCCCCTGTCTACACTGGTCCTCTTGCGCAAATGTATTTGCACAAGAGGGCTTATCCCTGAGCGGGAGCATCATAGTATTTGTGCAAAAACACTGAAAATCTTACATTAGATCGTCAGTGTTCTTGCGCAAATTCAAGAAGCCAGTTTAGACAGCTGGCAAGTTTTTGCGCAAAAGCACCCGCTTTTGCACAAAATCTTGCCAATCTAGATGCAGCCTGGGGGTTTTAAAAGTGTGATCAGGGCCATCCATGGGCAAAGGAATCCCAGGAGTCGCAGTGCCCCATAGAATTACATAGTTTGACAATTAAGCAGTGGCTGGCTTCAGGGGAGGTCTCCGTTTCTTTCAGTGCTCTGCAGAGCTAAAGAGCTGAAGAAGTCTTGCTCTAGGAGAAATAACAAGTGTCTCATAAATGCTAGTGTGGGATAAACCCGTGTTTCTCAACCTTTTTTTAATAAAGTACCCTCTTTAAAAAATTATAAGTACCCCAGTACCTACAGTTTTCAGACACACACAAAAATGTTCTACCATTGCAACACATTTGTTTAAACAACTTAATTTGTTTAAACGACTTAGCCAGGCGGGCAATGACATTTTGGGGTGTAAAAAGTACACAAATAATAAAGCGCTGTGAAACTTAAAACCAAAATTCAGTTTTCTCCAAATTTCAGTTGTGTGACATAACCCCCAGACTTTTCTCAAGTACTCCTAACGGTACTCGTCCCACTGGTTGAGAAACACTGGTATAAACCATCAGTAATAAAATAAGGTTAGAATTAATGGAAATATTGAGTTGGGATCTATCTGTTGGGGGGGCCAAATTGGCCACCCCTGTTTCAGTGGGTTAAGAGTGATTTTAGGGCTATCTGCCAAGTGTCTAGTATGGACACTGCCTTTTTCAGAGAAGTACTAACTCTCTGTGTTATAGGCAGTGTTGGCAATTGTGACGGTGCGTCGGGGTTCCCCCGTCTCCTGCACCCCCGTAGTGGCACGAACAGACTTCACCAGCCAGTAGAATAGAGGGAGTTTATTGCTTCTCCAGGGTACAGCACAGCACAGATGTCATCTGGTTACAGGGCAGGCCTAGGATGCCTCAGCCCCCCTTGAGATAGGGGAGACTGGGCTCCTAAATCCCAGCCCCTTGCTTAGGCTGCTTCCTCCATGATACCAGAAGAAACTGCCCAACTTCCAGCCCTGCCCCCCAGCCAGGGGCTGCCCTCCGCCTTCCTCCCTTTGTTCCTCTCCTTGGGAGGTAACCAGTAGAACAGGTTACCTGCCTGACCCATCACCCACTCTGCTGGGCCGTGGTACAGAGAACAGCCAGTGGGGGTCACCCACAGCCCAAGCCTAGCAACCAGCAAGGTACCCCCACTACGTCACAGCAATCTTCCCTATCATTGAGATTGCCCGACACATCCCATTATAAGACCCTGTTTTCATCTGTTTATAACTTTGCCTAACTTTGACATTTTGGCCAGGAAGTTTAGATGCTGATTGTCTGCCACCGGTGGAGTGTTTTGGAAAACGTCACCAAACCAGCATTGCCATGAACAAGCCTCAGGGGAAATACGTTGTGTTGCCCAAGTTACAAAAAGAAAGCAAGCCTGTCCCACGAGATGCTCCAATGACCCCTGCTTTGGAGCAGAGACTTGCAATGTGCCACAGATGTGCCTTTGGATCTCGCCATAAAAATCTGTCCCCCTTGGGCCAACTTAGAACTCTAGGAAAAAATCAGTTTGCACGTGCTCAGTAGAGACTTCCTAGAGCTTCACCACTAAAACCTCTGCCGATTCCATCCTCCCTGAGCTTGCTCCAGGCCATCACAACATCTAGGACTGCCCATGTGCCTTCCCGCCAAGCAGCTGAGCCATGCTCCGGCCCCAGAGTTACAGGGAATTGGAAGAACTTCCCCTGAAGCTGCTGCTCTGAGCCAGGGCGGGGCTGGGTGCGCGAGCAGGGATCTTCCTCCCCTCTGCAGACTGTGATCATCATGCCCCCCAGCATGAAGGCAGCCTGGAGGAGGAAGCCTTCTGGTTTGGACGCAGCGGGGATGAAAGATGGACCAGGAAGGAGAGAAGGGAGGAGACTGATATAAGGAGTCAGGTGATGCTGGGGGAGGGGAAGGAAATGGACAGGGAGGTCTGGGTGAAGACCTGGACTTGCTTGGCCATGAGACTGTGAGCCCAGGGCGGGACTGGCAGGACAAGGAGACCAGGGTGGGAGCCAGTATGCATTGCTGGGAATGGAGTCCTGGGGGTGGAGACAGACCTGCCGAGGAGCTAGGGGAGACCTGGGATAAGGAACTGGAGAGTGTGAGATTGCATGAGGGTCCTGGGGAGGCAGATGAGGCTTGAGAGCCAATGGTAGGAGGAGGAGAAAGACAGATTCGGCCAGGAGCCGGAAGGAGGAATTGGGCAGAGAGGCTGGTGCTGGATGGGAGCAGGAAGAGAGCCTTGGACTCAGACAGAGAGACCACAGTGGCAGGCCAGGACTCATGGGGCTGGAGGAAAAAGCCCGAGAAATGTTGGCTGGGACGGCAGAGAATGGGCCGAGCCCGAGGCGGGAAGAGACAGGATTGAGGCGGGCCCAGGCGGAAAGGGATGGAACAGAAGGGATCAAGCCTGGTTGGGGGGCAGAAGGTATCATGCCCAAAACAATTCTGAAGTGGAGCCCAAGATTCTGACGTCTCCCCATTGTTCTGCGCCCAGAAGTGATCTGTGAAGCCTGGTGCATGCTTAGTGCACATGGCCAAGGTCTGTGCGAGAGGCCGGAAGGCTCCACCCCGGTGGTGACGCACACGCGTGTCAACATGATGCCGTTTCCCATCCACTGCACTCTCTTTAAAACCCGGGAAATTCCAGGCCCAGCCCCCAAAAGTGCACGGAAAGAGCATCACGGAAGGTGGCAAAGCCAAGCGCACGAAGACTGGGAACCGGCAGAATTCAGAGGGCCTGTTCAGCAGCACTTGCTATGTTTCCCAAGGCTCCTGCCCCAGTCAGTGCCAGGATGGAGCTGCTCCGGGACGATTCAGAACTGTTCAGTGAAGGAGGCTGTTGCCTATAGGGCCCCTGCCTCATTTTCTGGGGGCCTCACTGAAGACTCTGGGGTCTAATTAGCAGCTGTGCTGGGCACTCCCAGCTGCAGCTGAAATCAACTGGAGCTGTTCTCTGAACACGGCACATGCCACAGAATGGGACAGTCTGAAAAATCACGTCCGAGGGGGTCTTTAATGGAGCACTCCCCTCGTTGGACATGATGTCCCTGTGACTTAGTTCCCCATCTGTAAAATGGGAATAACAACCCTCCCTTCATCTCGTGGGATATTGTGAAATAAATCCGTGAGCGCTGGAAGCAGCCAAAGGTTGCGTGTCAGAGAAAAGTCTCTGTCTTTGGAGCAGGGTTTGGACAGGCACATAAAGCCTGCAGGCACACACTGAACAAAGAGAACACAAGCTCCGTAAGGGTCATGTCACTAATGATGGTACGGTGATGTATTTGCACAGAGGGCTGAATGAAGACCGCATGGGCACCCTTAATTCTGACATTTCCTAGTGTCTGAGGGCTGGCCTTTGCAATCCGATCATATGGCCAGTTATGGGCCAGGTATCTCGGCTCTCGCTAGATCCAAAATCAGGGAAGAGTGAGGGATTTGTGTTCTGGCTCGGTGCCGAGGGTCACTCGTTTACCAGATTTCAGGCCAAATACTGGAATCGAGTGAGATCAGCTGCCCTCGCTTGGTATCCATGACAGGGCTACATTCAAAGCTGATCTGGTCAGCAGGTTTCTTTTGGCTTTAGATCCTCAGATCCAGGGCTACGTCTAGACCGCAAGTCTCTTTCGAAAGAGGCTTTTCCAAAAGTATCTTTCAAAAAAGCCTCCTTCGAAAAAGAGTGTCTAGACAACAAGAAGATTTTTCGAAAAAGCAGCTCGCTTTTTCAAAGGAGAGTCTAGACGCTCTCTTTCGAAAAAGCCCTGTTTTCAGCCATAGCATGAAAGATGACTTTCGAAAAAAGGCGTTATTCCTCGTAGAAGAAGGTTTACCGCCGTCGACAAAACCACCGCGTTCTTTTGATTTACTGTCGACAGAACGCAGCGGTAGTCTAGGCACAGGTACAGTTTTTTTTTAAAAAACCCTGTAGTCTAGACACATCCCAGGAGGCTAAACAGCTCCCAAATTCACACGGGGGTGGCAGGCAGGAAGGTCTGAGGTGCTAGTGTGGGTCCATTTTTCATCACAAGGAGCCTGGCACTGGAGAACGAGAGCCCACAGCCATCAGCCCTCATTTGCTCATTATGCAAATGAATCCTGCAGCTGCCTCTCTTGCTCCTGGAGTGCCAAAACTTGAAGCCCTCATGGAGACAAACACCCACTGGCGTCAGCTGGCCACAAGCCGCCTGAGCAAGGGGAAGATACAAATAGAGGTAGGGCCAAGAGATTCAGCCCATGGCTATTTGATTTGTAGGGACAAGTGGGGTGGGTGGATGTGGGCTTGTTTTCGTGATTGTAATGGAGGAAACTCCATAGTCTGAAGCCAGAAGAGCTCTGGGAATCCACTGGACCGGAGAAATGTGATTTTGCTTTCACGTTTCATACTATCTGTTGAGTGGGACAAAATATTTCCATAGTTTGGAATTTCAGTGACAACGTTGAGTTTGAAATTTCAGATTTTGATTGAAAAATGGGGATTTAAATGACATTTTCATGATATTCTGCCCTGATACTTTTTGGCAAACGTAGGGCGGATAGAAAACTTGCACACTGTGAACGGCTTGACAACAAAAGGAGAAACAAATTGACAAAAGAGTCACCGCCCCTCCCCAGATTCTCCACCCAGCTCTACTGTTGTGGGCTGGTGTTGGGTCTGACTGGCCGAGTATCTCCAGAGACCGGTGGAGGGTTTTCTTGACCAGGTTAGGAAATGTCCCCATAAGGCTCAGGAGGAAGGGCATCTTTGTTCTTCTGAGCTCTTAGTTGCTTGACTAATGAGCGGGTTTGGATTGATGACGGATGCTCTGTAATGTATTAATGAGAGTCTAGCGTAAGCTATGCAGTGCAGCCGATCTCCGAGCTGGAAGAGAGGAAGGCAGCTCGAGGGAGGGCGACGGGAAAGGAATGTAGAGAAGGTGGAGGAGGAGGAGATGGAAGAAGGGGGTGACCCTGATCGTTGCTTGTAGCTCTATAATCCAGACACTCCCTCTGGGCCGTCACAATAACATTGGCTGCCTCGCACACTTGCGGCTTTGTCATATTGTCAGACCGGGCAGTTGATGTGCTCCTCCTCCTCCTCCGGAGGAGCTTGGAGAGGTAGGCCCTGCCCTCACCTGGGGATACACAAGAAAGGTCAAAGGCGAGGGAGGGAGATTTATACCCCTAAGGTGAGAGGGCTGCTTGAGCTGGGTGGTACCGGGTGTGCAGACAGCTTTCCCGGGCAGCAAAGGGATTGACCAGAATGCAGAGGGTGGGACAGGCCTTTGCCCACCTTCGCTTTGAAGTCAGGAGGGTGACGTGGGTGCTCAGGGCAAACAGGGCTCTGCAAACAGGCATCACCCACCACCGAGAAGCAGCCGCCTCCGGCGTGGGAGTCCAGCATCATGAAGAACTGGAGAGTTGAAGAAATGTCCTTCATGAGCATCACTAAGAGATGGAAACTTACATCCTGCTGGACTCAGAGCGGGGCCCAGACCTTCAACATGCCATTTTGTGCCAAGCCTCTTACTGATCGTGCATTCAGTCGGGGTATCCGTGTAACAGAGGCAGTACGGTGGTAAAGTGATTTAACATATACATGCCATTGATTTACCCACATGGGCCAGCTGCCCTGTGATTAGTTCTAATCTCATTTCCCCCTGTCTCAGTATCGTTGGGCTTATGGGAACAAAAGCATTAGCGTTCACGTTTAACAGGCTGGGGTTTCGAAAAATATCCCCACTAGCTTTCTCTAACATGCGTCTCACTGCCAAAGCCAAGTCCTCTGCCGAATGCACGATGGGATGGCAGAGAGATTGGTTTGGTGCTTATTTGGGATGATTTTTATAACACACAAATGGGCCTGGTCCAAAAATGTCAGTGAAAGGCAGATGTGAAATTTCTTTGCCATTTTCATGAAATGATTTCCCTTTTCCAACCAGCCCTGCTCCAGAGCCTGGCCCTGGCTCACCCCCCCTTGCCATTTGGGTAGGAGAAGCTAGATCGCACCACCTAGCCTAGAGACGCCCACGCCGCTCACACCAGGGCTCTGAAATAGAGGCCATTTTAAGCACAGAAAAGCCAAGCGATTTCATTCCCTGACGAGTGCTGCTGCTGCTGTTGTCTCTAAGCATCTCACATCCGTTCGGGGAGCTCCTGGTGGCTTGCATGCCACACAGGCCTGACCATCAGGATGTTCTAGGCTGGTAACGTTTGTCAAGGCGGCGGCTTCTTTGTGCTCAGTCCTGTGAGGTGCTTACTCACTGGAGGTTGAGGGTACCAGTCCGCTCCAGAATCACACCCTTTGCGCAGGACGTAGATCATTCGAGCAGGAGCCAGGCTCGGATAGTCCTCCTCCAGGGAAAGGGACGCCCCCAAACCTCGCACAAAGCTGCCGCTGGAGGCAGCCATGGTGGGAGCCCAGGGAAGAATGGCAGGGCCCTCCCGCTGCTTCTGAAATTTGGAAAGGCCACTTCTCACTAGAACAACGCACCCTGGTGCGCACATCCCGCTCCTCCCAACTGGCCGGTGGGAAACTCCCGCAGACACTTCCTCCTCCTCCGGCCTACAAACATGGCCCCTTCGGGCTTTCCCTGCGGAGGGGAAGCTGCAGAATGTCGTTTGTCCACTAGAGGGCACATGGGCCATTTCCTCTTACACACGGTGAAACCGAACGGTTTCAGAAGGAGCCGGGCCAGCAAGCAGCCTAGCAGACTGGCCTGCCAGAGGTGCCAGCCTCACTCCCTTGCCCCTTCCCACCGCAGGAAGGGTCCCAGAGCACGATGGGTCGTTTCCCTGGGGTGGAATCTGGCCAGGCTAGCACCGCGGCGGGTGGCCTGCCGAAGACCCCGGCCTGGGACAGCGTCCCATGGAGTCCCGGGGTGCTCGGTGCGTTAATCCTGATGGTGCCAGGAGAACACCCCTGGATAAATCGCTTGTCGGCCAGTCACCTGGAGGTGCACGCAAGTCCGCAGCCACGCACCCCAAGGCGCCCCTCGCGCTGGCAAAGGAAATTCCACTGAAACGACTCTTTGGAAACAAAATAAATCAGGTGGGATAATAGTGCCATCGTTTGATCTCATTTGTTCCCATACAATTAGGAGTTTTACTGCCATGTTGTGACAGGTGACTGTGTTTGACCTTTGACGCTTGGTTGGCTGGCTGGTGCTCAAACTAATGAAGACCCTTAATGGATTGGCTTTGTGAGGCGCTGAGCAGTGGGGTTAAAGAGAGAATGGTGCTGCAGACAGAGTCCAGAGAAGATCCTTCAATTAAATCTGAAGTCTATTAGCAAAGAAATATTGAGGAGGCTGAGAGTTAGCAATGATTTAACCATCAGGTCTTCTTTGTGATTCGTTAGAATTAAAAAAAAAAGTCTCCCTGGTTATTTATTGTTGGACGTGTGTGTGGACTACTTCCCAGTGGGGTAGGAGGGAGCAAGCAGGCCCGCTGGCCTTTCAAGGCCAGGGATTAAGAAGCAGTGTGCTTGGGTTGGCTAGCCTCTTCGGGCTGCCTGGATCTCACCATGGACAAGGGATTGAGGACAGATGAGGCAAGAGCGGAAGCAAATGGAGAGTGATGCTGGAAAAGATCAAACTGGATCTCTGGGATAAATAAGACTTTTAGGGGCTTAATTGTTTTTTGTGCTGTAAGTAAATGACAGTAAAAGGAGGGGACCAGCCGGCGTGTGCCGAGACGGAGGGCGCCGCGGGGCTGGAGAGGAGGACAAGCGATGAACAGCAGAGGCCGGCGAGGGGCCGAAGGGCATCTGGAGCTCTGAGGAGTGGATCTGACGTGGTGGGGCAGGGTCCGAAGCTTCATGAGCCCTGAGAAACACGGGCGCATGCTCAGTGAGGAGAGGTGGAACAATCTGCCCCCGGAAGATCTCCTAACCCCGAGAGACACTTGAGTTCTGCAGCATGAGGGTTTTATCCCTTTCCGTAGCACGAACTCTTCTGCCCCAGAGAGTCCCGTTAGCTAGAAACTCCCACTCCTGCTCACCAACGGCACGAAACCCGTGGCCCCAGCGCTGGCCTGCACTCGCGAGTTCCACGAGCCAGAAGGGCCTCCTCGGAGCAGGTTGGAGTCGGTCGTGCTTCAGTTTCCCTGCGCGTCACCTTGCTCTTGTGTTCCCAGGCAGGCGAGACCAGCAGCACCCGCTCTACCAGCGGCCAGGAGGCAGAGAGGGCGCACTGGGGAAAGCGGTCAGGGGATCTCTGCAGCAGGCAGGGTGGGGGCTGCCTGGCCCTGAATGAACCAGACACATGCACGGTCTGTGGAGAATACCGCATCGGTACTTGGGTTCCCTTAGCGGCTAGAGGCACCGAACCAGCTCAAAGGCAACATTTTCAAAAGCACCTAAGTGACTTAGGATCCTAAACCCATTTTGGCAAGTAACTTAAGAGCCGGTGTCAGTGGAAGTTAGACCCCCAAGCCTAACATCCGAAGATTGCACCCCCGAGCCAGGCACTGCACAGACACACAGCAAAGATGTCCCTGCCCATGGCTCAGTCTGCAGCTGATTCTTCGCCCTCCAGCCTACGGCATGTGGGGGAGAGGGCATCGTAGGAATCGCATTCCCTTTGGGGGCATGGCCCCAGCAAACGGGCGATTTCCTTTCCCCGGTTTTTGGTTTCCAAGGAAGTTTTCAGCACATTCCAGGTTCTGAGTCTTTCCATTTCTTCTGCCCTGTTGCTTATTGTTGGGTGAAGTCATCAGAGCCCTTTCCTGAGGATGCCAAAGGGATTGCTCTGGACGGGACGGGGACGGCACAAACAGAGGACCAGGGCAAGGGGGCTGATTCTGAGCTCAGTGGCACTCTGGATTGACTCCGCTAGCGCCAATGGCTTTACACCTGTAGGAGGAGCCAGCTCTGTCAACCGCAGGACCGGGGTCTTGCGCTGGTGGAT
Organism: Apalone spinifera; assembly: GCA_030068395.1. NCBI lineage: Eukaryota > Metazoa > Chordata > Testudines > Trionychidae > Apalone > Apalone spinifera. The sequence continues at coordinate 1,431,337 of JANRFK010003679.1, read as the reverse complement.
GGCAGAAGCTGATGGTGAATCTAACGCAAAACAAAAGACCCTTTTCTCATGTGCATTTTCCTTCGAATAAAAGAAATAAGACAGAAAGGGGACATGAATCAGAGCCACTTTCAGGCTCCTTGAAGCTGTCAGAAAGACAGAACAGATTCAGGGATGGTCTAGACAGTATTGGGTCCTGCTATGGGGGCAGGGGACTGGACTTGATGATCTCTCATGGTCCCTTCCAGTCCTAATATTCTATGATTCTATGACTCTTTGTGTCAATGGGAATCAGGCCCCAAATATCAGCCGCATGCATGAGCTGGCTCTGCTTGGTTTTTCCTGTGTTCCAAAGGCACCACGGGTCTCTCTGCTGGCAGGAGTGGGCGTAGGGTCAGGTTGCAATGGCTGAGGTGGGTCAGGGGGCAGCCCTCCTTGCCAGGACATGGCTTCTAGGCATAGCTTGAGCAAGACCCCTGCCAGCCCTTTTTCTCCTAATTCATCCCTCCACATCCTCTTCCTCAGCGATGACCCGCATGAGTGGAGAGGGCAGAATCTGAGAGCTGGATCCAGACCCAGGGATGCTGGGACATTGTGTGCAGGGGGTGCAGAGAACCACTGAACCACCCTTAAATCCTGATATGATGAAAACCACTTCAAGCCAGGGGTACTGCAGCTCAGCCAGCACCCCTGCTTCTAGCACCTATGTCCAGCTCTGGGGATGAATTTCCTTTCTTTCTTTCTTTCTTTCTTTCTTTCTTTCTTTCTTTCTTCCCTCCCACATCCTCCTACAGAGCACTCCTTCTCTCTTTTTTCCTCTCCCTCTCTCTTTGAAATACACCCCTCCTTCTCCTCCCCCTTCTGCCTCCCCCCACTTTGGGCATAATTTAACATGTTACACACTAACTTTCCAGTAATGGCACTCTGGCTTTTTGAAATTCTGCTTCCCTGTTTTATGGCTGGGCCTCTAATGGTTATCTCGCAGCCCTGCCTCTGGCGATCATGTAGGGAATAAATAGAAGCTGACACAGTAATTTACTTAAATCTTCTCCACACTTTTGCAGCATTTTCCTCCAGAGGATACCCCCGAAACAACAATGATTTGAAATGTCGTGTGTTCCTGCCCCAAGGCAACCGACAAATGAACATTAAATCTATTAACAACAAAAAAAATTAAATGTTTACTTTTCCACAAAGGTAGAGAGATGCTGGAGAAAGGGAAGGTTGCTTCCAATAAATTTCTTCTCAGTAATAAAGAGGTGTAGTTAATGTTCTCTCTCAGCTGAGCCAGCTCTCAGCCCACATCCGAGGAGTATGGGGATAAGCTGCTGGAGAATCTTGCTAGGGCACCGCTTACTGCCTCGATTTCCTGGGCTGGGGATCTCCAGTTTGGAGCAGCATTTGTGCATGTTAATGAAATGTTATATCAGCCAGAAGTCCTTGTGAGCGTGGCAGTGCCAGGTGTCCATCTGTCAAGGAGCTCGTGCAATTATATCTGGGTATCAGGGGGGTTTATTCTTGCAGTAAACCCAGCAGGTGTAGTTCTTCTTATCCCCATTTTACAGCTGGGGAAACTGAGGCACCAGGCAGTTTAAGCAACTCGCCCAAGGTCAATGCAGGAAGTCAGGTTAAGACAGAAGAGCATAAGAATGGCCAGACTGGACCAGACCCATGGTCCATCCAGGCCAATATCCTGTCTTTGAAGAATGGCCAATGCCAGGTGCTTCAGAGGGAATGAACAAAACAGGCCACCATCCAGTGATCCATCCCCTGTCATCCACACCCAGTGTCTGGCAAACAGAGTCTAGAAACACCAAGAGCATGGTTTCCCATCCTTGCCCATCCTGGCTGGTAACCACTGATGGATCTGTCCTCCAGGAATTTAGCTCATTCTTTTTTGAACCTTCTTATATTTTAATCTTCACAACATCCTCTAGCAGTGAGTTCCACAGGTTGACTGTATGTCACTGACGAAGTACTTCCTCTTGTTTGTTTTACATCTATTGTCTGTTAATTCATTGGGCAAGTCCTGGATCATGCATTATGTGAAAAAGTATATAACACTTCCTTATCCACTTTTCCACACCAGTCATGATTGTATAAACCTCTAGCCTATCCCCTCGACCCCAGCTCAGTCCTTACTTTTCCAAGCTGAACAGTCTCTCTGTGACCTCTCCCCACATGCAGGTTCTTCCACGCCCCTAATCATTTCTGGTGCCCTTTTCTGTATGTTTTCCAGTTCCAAAATATCTTTTATGAGACTGGAGACCAGACGCGCATGCAGTGTTCAAGGTGTCAGTGTACCATGGATTTCGATAGTGTCATTCCGGTATTTCCTGTTTTATTATGTATCCCTTTCCTTATGGCTCCCAACAATCTGTAGGCTTTTTTGACTGCTGCCGCACACTGGGCAGATGCTTTCAGAGATCCACAATGACTCTTAAGATCTCTTTCTTGAATGGTAACAGCTAATTTAGATCCCATCATTTGGTATCCATAGCTGGACTTATGTTTGCCAGTGTGCGTTACTTTGCATTTATCAACATTGAATTTCATCCGCTGTTGTATTGCCTAGTCACCCGGTCTCTTTCGAACTCTTCACAGTCTGCTTTGGATGAGTAATTTTGTGTCATCTGCAAATTTTACTCCCTCACAGTTTAATCATTTATGAATATGTTGAATAGGACCGATCCCAGTACCGGTGCCAAGAGACACCACTATTTTTCTCTCTCCATTCTGAAAACTGACCATTTATTCCTACCCTCTGTTTCCTGTCTTTTAACCAGCTACCAGTCCATGAGAGGACCTTCCTTCTTATTCCATAACAGCTTACTGTGCTTAAGAGCCTTTGGTGAGGGATCTTGTCAAAGGTTTCTGATAGTCCAAGTACACTAAGTCCATTTGATCATCCATGTCCACAAGTGTGTGGAGCCCCTCAAACAAGTCTAGTAGATTGATGTGGCAGGATTTCCCTTTACAAAAACTACGTTGGCTCTTCCCCAACATATTGTGTTTCTCCACGTGTCTGATAATTCTGTTCTTTACTAGAGTTTCAACCAGTTTGCCTGGTCCTACAGTTAGACTTACTGGCCTGTAATTGCCAGGATCACCTCTGGAGCCTTTTTAAAAAATTGGTATCACATTAGCTGCCCAGCCACCATCTGGTACAGAAGCCGATTTAAGTGATAGGCTATACTTAGTAGTTCTGCAGTTTCATATTTGAGTTCCTTCAGAACTTTTGGGCAAATATCATCTTGAGCTAGGGGGGCGTCCCAGTCATAATATGGCCCTACTAGGGACTGACAGCAATAGTTGACTGGGCCCCTCTACGTCCCTCACAGGGCTCTGGCAAAGCTTGGGGTGGAACAACATAACTTGTTATAATTGGAGTTGGGCTGAGTTTGGCTCCTGGATCTGAGCTGGGGAAACTGAGGCAGAAAGCAGTTAAGCGACTTATTCCAGCTCACCCAACAGGGTGATGTCAGAGGCAGGGAGAAGTCCTACCTCCTCTCAGTCCTGCGCTTTCTCCACAGACCACCCTCTCCGCCTGGATAGCTGTCACTTGCAAATTAAAGCACTCACTATCCTCAGATTCAGCCCCAGCGTCTCCTGGCCCATTGAAGAACTGCCCTGAAAGAGTGAGCGTTCAGGGCTGTGCCTGGGCCTAGCCCCAGAGACTTTCCAGCGTGGCTGTGAAAGGCTGCCGCAGTTCTTGGTAACCCCAAAGCTCAGGCTGTGACAGCTGGGGAGGGCGAAGGGCGCTTTAGATGATGGGCACCGTGCCTTTAGCTTTGCCATTTCCCAGGAGCTCCAGGGCTGGAAGAAGAACCCTTGAGACAAAGAGCCCAGGGAAGCTGGGGGCCAGTGGAAAATCTCTCTCCTTTCCAGTGCCTTTCACACAAGCCGCGAGCTGGGAAGAGAGGCCCCTGCGAAAGAGCGGTGGAAGTCAGCTCTGAGCCAGGGCCATCCAGGTGGCCTGACGGAGTGGTTAGAAGGTCCCCGATCCAGTGCCCGCCTCCCCGGCCCGCCGGTCCCGCCTAGTCCCCTAAGCAAACAGGCCCAGCGGGATATCTGTCCTTGTTCTTTCTCACGGCCCTGAAAGATCCCGGGAGACTGCAGCTGGGCCCATCTGCCTTCTCGGCCAGCCCCCGAGGGGGAGACCCGGCGAGCTTCCCGCGTGCTGGGCACACGGCACAGTCCGATGCCTCTCTGCCGCTCTTCGGGGCCAGTGCAGGCTCAAAACTGGGGCTTGCTCCTTGGCTGGCTGGGGGCAAGCTGGATTCCTCAGGCAGGCTGGTCCTCACGGAGACCGTCCTTCTCCCTGTACCAAAGCCGGGTGAAGGCGCCTCTGGGCAGGCATCTGCTGGGATCAGGGACTCAGGCAGAAATCTCCTGGCCTGGGAGAACAGCCACACTGGTCTCTTCTGCCACCCCCGAGGCTAATCTTTGGGCCCAGGCAGACCACTGGGAATAGCAAGGCTTGGCCACAGCAAACTGGGGACCAGCCGGGCCTGCCTTGGAACCCCTTGGACTCAGAGGGGGGGCTGGCCCAGCAGGATTCAGGAGGTCAGGATTTGGCCCAGCATAAATAGCTGGTGTTGGGTCCTCTCCCATCTGCTGCAGGTTCTCGGCCTTGCTCAGAGGGAGGGATCCGAGGCTGGGCCACCTAACGCCAGGGGGAAGGGCCCGGCCGCATGCAGGCTCACTGCGTCTTTCCCAGAGCAACTGAGGCCACGTGCTCAATGGACCGGGCTGTGCATCTTCCCCTGCCCGGAGCCAGGAAGGTCTCCGATGATGGGCGCTCTGGGAAGACAAGCCAGACATGTTACATCGGGCACACGTGATCCAAGGCGCCGCGACACATGTGCTTCCTGCAGGACACGGCCGCAGGTGTAACAGACATAGCAGGTGGAGATAAATGGCTCTTGATGGGTCCCTCCTACTGGCGCACAACGGCCAAGAGCAGCGTTCGAGCACCGGCAGAATTCCTCTCACCGTGTACGCCATTGATTGCAAAGGGGGTAGTCTCACCTGCTACTAAGCAACCGTGTAATCGGCACCCTTCCTTAGACAGCCTGACCCATACAAAGAAGGGACCATGGCCTAATCCCCCACTAGTGTAAATGAATGTAACGGCATTGAAATCAGCTACTAGCCGCCCCGGCCCTAGCCCTGGCTGTGTCTAGTTCCAAACTGCGCTCCCCCATACGCCGCATGGCCCGGCCTTTGTTACCAAAACCTAGCGTGAAAGCGACAACAATGCACGCAGCTGACTCTGCCCGGAAAGGGCCCGTTTCTGTTGCAATCAGCCTCCGATGGTGTCTCTTCTTTTATCAGCTGGTGGGCCTGAGCCGGAGCCCGCTTCCTGATTGACACCCTTGGGGTTGAGAGGAGAAGCGGGGTCTCTTTGTGTCACGTTTCCTCGCTCTCTCAATTCCGCATAATGCCGGATCCCTTTGGACAGCCCCTCCTCTCGCTTTCAAGTGAAAAGAGGACTCCTGCGCGCCCCATCAAAGTTAAAGGAAGTCTTTAGAGGGGAAGGCTCACCAGGCCTGTGTTTAATCTTGCTGCCAGTTCCTGTGTCCTTCTGTTGCTTCCCTGCCAGTTTCTTTGTTGCTTAGTTTCTCATTTCCTTTTTGTGTGTGTGTCGCAGGTTGCCAGGCTGGCTGGAATGCAGCTGAAGTCATCTTCAGGAGACATGTGTTTCGGGCCTCTCTCCCGGGTTGGACATGACCTGCCTCACCCCTCCGCTTAGCCACCCCGGAGCAGGCTGGAGTCCCGCATGTGGCTGGGAGCAGTGGGCAGGAAGCGAAAGCACAAAGTCTGCAACTCACTACCGCAGGCCGCTCATGCTGGGTCACCATGTAAAACATGGAGCAGGGTGTGGAGAAGCACAAGGTCAGGAAGGAGATTGTGTCAGGCCCCTCCTGACCCTCAGGGCACTGCTGAAAATCCTGATTAGGGGCAGGTGGGAGGGGGAGAAGAAAGATTTAGGAGAGAGCCAAATGCACGCAGCTCCACTGACTTCAACGCCGTACCGAGTCTTCTGGTCACAGGGGACCCCAACAGACCCCTGTTGATTTGACCAGCTACAGTCGGGCCCTTTGTTTTGGTCTGAAAATAACACAGTGTTGTCAGGTTATTGCGTCCGAAGGGCCAGGCCGCAGCCTACGCGGGTCTCCGGGGGCACGGCACCGGGCATTTTGACATCCCACAAAGTTTTCTTTCCTCCAAACTGTCACCGGGTTGGGGATTTGTTGAAGCTGGCCCTTCCCACCGGCCCGTTTCAATTTTGGCGAATAAGGGTTTGCTGATGAAAAATGTTTCCCTGGGAAATTCCCACCCCGCTGCAGTTGTGACAAGGCCTTTCTCAGCCTGCTTTCCACAAGGGCTGGCACAGTAAAGGGTGGCCAGCCTCAAGCATTCAAAACCATGGGACAGGCCCCCCCCAAAGAAAGAGTGGCTTAAAAAACATGAGCTCTTTTAAAAAACACCATTTGGGTGCCTGTTTGCCTGCCAGCTGGCTCTCGGGCTGTCGGGTGCGGTCAAATCACATCTGCATGCTTTTCTCTGCAACTGTGAGCCCTGTGCATGTCTTCTCTCTAACAGAAACGCGGGAAGGTCTCTGATCCCATGACTCCAGGAGCCAGATCTTTAAGAAACCACCGACAACGACGTGAAAATTGCAGGAGTTGGCAGTACAGCAGAGAGGAAGCCACACGAAACTCCCAAACAGGAGAGAAAGGATCCAGGGCCAGGAAAAAGGCTAAATGCCAGAACGAAGGCCCTACGTCTCACTGTCCCCACCCCACACATACACAGGCCATATTCACGGGCACGCCGAGGTTATACCTTTCATTCCTTCTCCAGTCACTCCTCTAGGCCCCCTTTGCTGTGTACGCTGCTAGGAAGGAGGCACATTGTGACCACTGCCCCCGGCTGGCACCTTAGGAGATTCGTTACAGTCTCTCCTGCCTTTTCCCACTCTGCTTTTCGCTTGACATGCCTGCTGGGTGTTTCAGACGGGGACAGGGACCGTCGCTGATTATATGCCTGTATGGCATCTAGCTCTGAGGGGCCCAGCCTGGCTGTGATTGTCGGGCACTACTGCCTCAGCGTTAAAAACCAGCGCTGTTGTTGTAGTTGTGTTGGTCCTGGAGCAGGCAGACAAAGTGGGTGAGGTGATAGCTTTTACTGGACCGATTGCAGTTGGTGGAAGAGACAAGAATCTGGGCTACTTAGAGATCTGAGCTTGTCTCTCTGACCAGCAGAAGCTGATCCTTCCCCCCACCCCCATATCTCAGGAAATGACAGAAGTGCAGGATGCGGGGGGGCTAGTGGATAGCACAAGTAGATCAGGAGACTTGGAGTCTATTCCTAGCTCCAGCTCTGATTCAGCATCCAGTCTGTGCTGAGATACTCTGCCCGACTCTGGTTATTTTGATTTTTAGTTCCACAGTAAAGACTCTAGTTTATCTCCTGGATGGAAAACCAGACGAATGCTTGGGTTGGAAATACGGCTGGAGAGAGGCTTTTGCTGGAAATCAATGGATGCAAGCTTCCGCGCAGTGGTGGCAGTGGGCATAGAGAGAGATTTATTCTGGAAGGGAAGGGGCATCGCAAGCGAGGGGCGGAGGACGGGGGGAGGCAGCGGCTAAGTGCTGGAAGTTAGGGGTGGATTAGGAAGCCTGTCGAAATTTCTGCGAGGATGTCGTTGATATTCAGACGCGGACTGAAGTGTCTGTAATGATCCTTCCTTGCTGTGTGGATACAGGGACAAAGTCCTGCCTTGCCCACGCTTGGGTACATTTCAGAACAAGCCTGGAACCCCACACAGACACAATGCGCCAATTACATACCACACCCACATGCCTCTGACCCCCTGCGGAGGGGCAAAGAGAGAGCCGGGCAGCGCCACCCGGGACGGATGCTGATCACGCTGCTTAATGCGACACTGGAAGATGCCCAGATGCCCGAGCGGTGCCATGGTAACAATACCTGGACAAAACAGACTGGAACCCAGATATCCAGGTTGTTGGGCTCTAGGGTCTGGCTGGGGCTTGTTCTGTGCCATGATGTTCTCGCGGCTGCAGCTTCAGAGACTTTGCTAAAGAAAACCAAGCAAGTATATTTCATGTCTAGCCGACGGGCCTGTGCCCAGGGCGGGTGCTGGAGCCGCTCCACTGCTTACAGCAGACACTGGGCTGACTCCCGTGTTTGGAGCAGGAAAGGCAGGGATGGGCACTCACTCGTCTGGGGGTACTAGTGGGGAGGTGGGTACAGTCTGAGGGCCTCTGGGGGCCGGGTGGTTCAGTGGTGCAGTGGAAGACCTGCTCGGATCACTCTGAGATCCTGAGGACAGTGGAGAGCTTGGGGGAGGTGGCCTCCCAGCCGCCAGCCTGTATTGTTGCTCAGCTCCTGTCTGGGGGAATGCCCTCCCGCTTGGTTTTGTTGCTGCCGTCTTTCTGTTCCATCTCGGCAGGCCCAAGTGGTAGCAAAGGGGCTTTCACAGCGTCATCAGGAAGCAATTCGTGTATCCGCAAGACCCCCTTTAGGGTCGAACTGGCCTTAGTCCACCCAATTACCTGTGTCCACATGCTTGCTGACCACCTCAAAGAATTCCAGGAGATTGATGGGGCATGATTTCCCACTACAAAGCAGAACCTCTTCGTTTGATGATCCAGGGTCCCCGCTGCTCCTGCAGAAAATCCAGCGGCTGTACTTCACTTCTACAGCAAGATTGACTCATGACTGGGAGACACAACCCCGGAGAAAGAGCCTGGGGCCCTTCCGTTGAGCTGATACCATGCATCCTAAGAGTCACACGACTGAGGTGCATCATGGGAGGTGTAGTCCATCTGGGCAGCCCTGGCCATAGAGGAGAATGGGGCCCATCAGGGACCTGAACTAATATGCCCATGAGGCACTTGGCTGGCATGCCTGGCTTTCTTGTTCAGGTTTACGCCAATAACCAGATTTGGGGCTGGGAAGGAATTGGCAGGGAGCAGCATGGGGCATGGATAGCCTTGTAGGATCATCTGGCCTTCACTCACCTAATTGATCTCTGCTATTGCAAAGGCCTCAGGGCACCTCGGTCTCTCCTGTTCATTGCTGGGGCACACGACCTTCTGAGGCCTGAAATGTTTAACTGAAGCCATTGGGCTCAGCATGGGGGGATTTGGGTGAAATTGAATGGCCTCTGAGATGCAGGCCGGACTCGGTGATCTAATGGTCTCTTTGGGCCTTAAGCTTTGAAACCAGGAAACATTAGCCACTCAAGGGCACACCGATGAATGCTGACCGAGGCTGAAACCAAAATATTTTGATTTGGTTCCGGAACCCAGAATGACACATTTATATTCAAGAAAGTCAAAAAGGTTGTTTTGATTGGAAACATTGTTCTGGGGGGGGGGAGGGGGAATGGATGTTTCATCTTTTTTGTCCCAAAGGAGGATGAAAAGAAATGTTGAAATATTGGGATTTTCAGTGGGATGAACATTTCAATTTTCAAGTAGCTCTGCCCTGGAGTTGGTTAATAACTGAGGACCGCTTCAGAATGCTCCGTTCTCTTTGGGCTGATGGCCTCATCTGCTTATTTTAATGGGACCCTTATGTGGCTTTTAAAATCTCAAGTTTGGATTCCAGCTGTGGCTTGGGGGAGAAATTTGGTAACACAGAGCACTGTGGTGCAGCCTCACTTATTTACAGCAGTTACACTTCTAAATCAGAGTAATAGCAAAGCAAAACACACCTTATCAACTCACTGTTTCTAGAGCTCCCAAAAGTAGCTGTGTCGAGCTCACTTCATACATCAAAATCCTTTGTGATAGGGGAAGCAAAGTCAATTCCCCAGTGTTGGGACTATCAAAGGCTCTCAAAGTTGTGTGAATAACAGATTTTGTGATTCTCTGTGGCAATTCTGAAAAATTGTGAAAAAAATATTTGGGGTCAAACTGAAAATTGAAACAAAATCATCTCTGGTTGAATAAATTGTTTCGTCAATACAAAAGTAAATGCTTCCTTTGGATTTGGACTTTTTTTTTTAAGTTTTCAATCAGCTTTTTAAGAAATAAATTTCAAAACAAGCCATTTCATTTCACCAGCATCAAAGTGAAGCATGTACATTTGGTCAGAATTGCTCCTGGTTTGTTCTGCTCTTGACAGAAACGATTCAGTGAAAATGATACCAATTTGTGACGTGTTTGGGGGGGGTTGCTGAATTGGCATTTTCTGCCGAAAAAATTTCAGCTGAAAAATTTCTCTCTGCTTTAGTGCCTAAGACCCGTTTCACACATCAGATATTCCGATTGAATTGTTCCGTTAACTTAGCTCAATACTCCAGCTCCGGGCGCTGCACTGTAGGAAAGATGAAGACAAACGGGAGAGCAACAAAAACGATAAAAGGTTTAGAAAATGTGACCTCTGAGGAAAGGTTAAAAATGGGGCATATTTAGTCTTGAGAAAAGAAACCTGAATGGAGGGAGGAGACCTGAAAACATTCTCCAACTATGTTCAGGGCTGTTATAAAGAGGACAATCAATTGTTTCTCCTTCTCCACAGATGGCAGGACAAGAAGTTATCTGGAGCCAGGGAGGTTTAGGTTAGAAATTAGGAAAACCATGGAAAATTACTATCAGGGTTAATAGTGCTAACTATTCAATATTGGAACTGGCTTCTATGGAAGGTAATGGAACCCTAATGGGAGGCTTTTAAGAGCATCTTGAACAAGTAGAGAGAGGCTAGGTTTTGATTGGACTGAATGGTCTCTCAAGGTCCCTTCCAGCCCCCCCTTCCTATGATTCTGCCCCGGGCGGGTGTTAATTCTGTCTGCAGACGTGCCCTTCCCAAGTTGTCTGCAGCAGCAGGGTAAGCTTCTCATCTCTGCCACTTTTGCTGCAGCGTGGAAGAGGCGGTTGGGGATGGTGACTGGCACCCGTGCGAGGGATTGCACGGGGATCTCTGTTGTGCTCTACTGCCATTTGGGTTTCTTTGTTTGCCCTTCGCACGCACTGAGATCTCTTTTCTCATTGGCCCCCAGCTCCAATGAACTGCCAGTGTGAAGGCATCTTGGGTTCTTCCTTGCGCCAGGCCCGCGTGAGGTAACCAGTATGTCCTACTGTTTAGTGCAGGGGCCTGGGACTCCGGACTCACTTGGGTTTTAATCCCAGCTCTGTTCAGCTGCTTTCCTCGGGGAGCTTGAGCCACTAACTTCCCCTCTCTGGGCCTTGCTTTCCCCATCCGCGTGAGCCGAGCGTTGTGCTTTCTTGCGGGTTGGTACCGCACCCAGCACAACAGGTCTGTTTGGGGCCTCTGTGTGCCAACGCCACAAAAACAAACGCTGGCAATGCCTCATTTTGGCCCTGCGGCACATTTCCATGAAAAGGAACCTTCTTTTCCTGTGCCTCGAAAACGGGAGGGAAAATGCCTGGTTTTCCACTGGGAACCCAGCCATTAGCATCCAATTGGTTTTCCTGTGAATTATTTCTGACCATTTTCAGATAGGAGGAGTGTCAGCCAGCTGTAGTTGTCCGGCTTGATAAGCTTGTGAAAAGTGCTGGGAGGCTCCTAGGTGGAAGGTGTTCTGGGAGGGACCGTGAGACGGTAGGACCTGCAGGGCCAGCCACTGGCAGCATCCGGGGGATCAGTACGGAGCGGTACAGCAGTGCGCCCCATGCAGAGACGTGGGGGAAGAGGAGACTGGAGACAGATGTTCCACCCCCTTGTCCGCACGCAGTGTGGGGTGACCTGCAGCTACCTCTCCACTGCTCCCCCACTGCCTCTCGGCTCCCCCGGCACTGCCCAGTGCCCTCCTCAGCAGCTCCAAATCGGCCAGTCCAGCAGCAGCTGCTTCTCCTGGACCAGTCCCACCTGCTGAGGTGGGACGAGTGGGAACCAGGAGTCAGTCTGGGCCCTGAATGGGGGCGGGTCTGGTCCCATAGGTGGGTGTAGGAGCTAGGACTGGAGTCTCCATCGATGGCAGCCCGTGTGGAGTAGCCCTGGCCTCTCCGTGAAGGTCACTCCTCTGCCTCCACTGTGTGCAAACCTCCTCCTCACCCTCCTGCATCGCTACCTGCCCCGGCCTCCAGCCAGGAACCTCCCCTGCGCCGGGCCTGAGCCTGCCGGCCTTGTGGAGGCCAGTGGCTCCTTCTCCCCCATCGCCCTGGATACAGGCCCAGCCCGCAGCGCAGGGTGGCCCGTGCAGATGGCAGGTCTGGCACGCCCTGCTCCGGCACCAGCTGCGGTTCCCCTCTGTGAGCCGCTGCAGCCCGCCTGGCAACGGGGCAGCGGAGCTGAACGGGTCCCCGGGCTCCCTTTTCCCTCAGTCCCGTGTCCCCCTTGGCAGGGGAAGCTGCCTCGGCGCAGCCCGGCGTGGGTCGTGGGGGGAGTCAGTCACAGGGTCGAGCAGGGCAACCAGCGACCAAGGCAGAGGAGAGAACGGCAGGGTGCTCCCGCACAGGTCCCATGGGCCGCCTGCACCACCCGCCCAGGGCACCAGCACCCCCGCCGTTACGGGAGTCACCCCCCCGGCCCCTCAGCCAGGGCGCGGAGGAGTCGGAGGTGGGGGGGGGCAGTGACTGGGCCTGTTAGAAAGCGAATCAAAGGAACCGAAAAATGAAATGAAGTGGCCGGGGCGTCAGGGCCAAAGCAGCCAGAGCCCAGGGGGTGGGGCGTTAGGGACTCTGACCCTCTCTCACATCCTTGGGTGGGTCCCGCAGCCCAGTCCGAGCGCTGGCCGGTCCATTCTGGAGCCGAACTGGGGTGTAGGAGCTGCCCGGCCTGCCCTGCCTGCCCACCCTGGCCCGCTGGGCTCAGAGCTCATGTCCAGGGCCTCAAAAGCCCAGTGCCAACACGGCTCCTGCGTCCATAATTAGGGGCTTCCGAGCGCCCGCACACCCCACGGCACCTGCTGAAGCCAAGAGAAGGGCTGGGCAGGGTTCCGAGACAGGCCCTGAACCTGGAGTCTAAATATGGCCTCACCTTGGCCTTTTGGGTCTAGATAAACATGGTGATGTTTGGATACTTAGACAAAACTACAGCAGCCCCCTGCCCCTCGGGGGGTTCACGCTCCCCTGCCCTCATCCCCGCCCCCCCACTTCTCTCGGCAGCCTCCCGCTGCTCGACACGTCTTCCCAGGCAGAGGATGTAGCAGGCGCGCTCAGTGGTACGTGGCCACTTTGGGATAAAGGCTGGGTCCCTTTGGGTTCTGGCCACACTGGTTTGCCCCCTCCCCTGTGGTGGCAGACACTGCTGGGAACAGAGGTTCTCTGGGGACTGGTTCTCAGTGTGGGAGCAGTGGAGATTTCAGTGTGGCGTCGGGGTTCGGTGGCAGCACCCTGAACCCCTACACTCGTGCTGAGGGTGGGCATGGAGCTGGGGTGCCGTTGGGAACCCCCTTTCCATGCCGTGTGGTGAACCAGGAGTCCCAAACGAGTCATTTCCAGAGGGCTGAGGTGCAGCCGAGTTTCCAGCGGGTGAGTCCGGGCCTGCAGGGATGCAAGTTGTTCTGCTGAGCTGGTACCTGTGGGTTGCGACAGAGCAGAGGTACCCCAGCCATTCCTGCTCCCAATCGGGACAGTTGCAGCCTGGGGCGTCTGGGTGTTTTGCCAGAGTGGCTCGGCGGCGTTATGATTTCTGGTTGTGGGGGCTCAGCAAATAGGCTGCGGCAGCAGATTCTTGCAGACAGTGATCAAGTCCCCCCCTTCTCTCTGTCGAACTCAGCAGGGTTAGTGCGTGGGGTTTTCTAACCTGCTCATCATTCTCGTGGCTCTTCTCCGACCCACTCCAATGACCAACTTTCTTCCTGAACAGTGAGCACCAGAGCCGGCCCTGGGATGGCAGGCACAGTCATACCCAGGGCCAAATTCAACCTCTCTGCTCCTGCACTAGGGTGCCCTGGATGTACACCCCTGGGTCGCATCATCACACGGCGCGCTCCGGCTCAGCTGATGATCCCCCAGGACTCCAAATCTTTCTCAGAGTCACAGCTGCCCCGGAGAGCCCTCCTTGCCTGTGAGAATGGCCTGTGTCCTGGGAGAGCTCTCAGGGGGACCAGTGCCAGCCCCACTGAATTACATGGAAATCCGTCCAGTGACTTGAGTGGGCTGGTGTCAGTGCCTTGGGTCTTGGGTCACTTTATGTGCAGCGGGGAATGGCAGAAGTTCAAACGGCCTTGCTGTACAAACTATGCTTCCACTGCTGGTGCCTTAGCTGGTTTGCGCCGGCTTCCCTACATGTGTGCCCTGGGGATCTGAATGCATGGTTGCATGTTCTTTGGTGTGCCCCGGTGGATGCCGGCTGTGTGTTTTCCAGGTGCATCTGTGTTGTATGTTTACCTCTTTGCGTACACAAATACCTGTTTGCATTTGCATCATCTTCACAAACAAAAAACCAAACCCATCGGTTCGTCTCTTAGGTGCCACAGGGCTCCTCGTTGTTTTTGCAGATACCGACTAACCCGGCCACCGCTCTGAGTCTTGTCATCATCTGCCCGTGTTTACCACAGATTTCTCTATCAATAAATGTCCTGTTGAGACACACAGTGACCCCCCCCCCCACACACACACACACATAGAGATGCGGGGAAAGGATTTTGTGCTGTGTTTTCGTGGTGTTTCACCCACTGCAACGTTGTAATGGGCAGGGCTGTGTGGAGTGCACACACATACGTTTCCAAGAGGTCTCAGGATGGGCACCCCCATGCACAGTGTGCTTTGCTGTGTAGGGCTGTCAGGAACACACACTGTCTCCCTCTGTGTTTGTATATTGGTGTGCTCACAAATGCTTCTCTGTGCTCTTGCATGCAAGTGAGTGAGGACTGTACATTTAGACCCTGTCTGTGTGCTTCCGCATGGTAGTGATATGTACACACACCCCCACTGTGTTACAGTGTGTGGTGGAGTGTGTGTGTGTGTGTGTGAATGCTATTTAAATAAAAAAGAAAGGAAGTGAATCAGGGTCGTTTCCATTTTAATTGTAAAACAGATAAGCACTAAACACTTTGAAAAAGTAAATGACTTGAGAATAATTACTATCTATTACTCGGCGTCCCAGGGGGGCAGTTGGAGGAGCCCAGATGGCTACAAAAATGGGATTTAGCAGAAAATTGAAGACATTATTCACCGTAACACATTATCAATTACCTTCATATCAATTACAATAACCTTACATTAGAAGAAGGGCCAGGAGACTCTCTGCAGCCCCCAGCCTGAATAGTAATTGCACCACCCCCATGGATGGGGGGGTGCGGGGAGGGGCTGGATGACAGGTCGGAGGGGAGCTCTGGCAGCCCCCACTGCTGGAGCCACAATGTCACGGGGTTGGCTGTTTTTCCATCCCTCCCTGCGATCACCCCATGGAAGGTTTTTCTCTGTCCTGTTTGTTCGGCTAATCGCTGGAAGGGGCGCAGACGTGGTGGCGTCTCCCAAGGAACTCTGCCTGGCTTGTCGCTTGGAACGTTGGGAGGCTCGCCCACAGGCTGCTGATCGCCCCCGCACGCTCTGCTCTCCTTCCTCGGGCCCAGCCCCCCGCCGAGCTCCCCACTGAGTTCCTGGGAAGGGGCAGGGCGGCCAGCCGCTTTGCTGCCGCACCTGATGCCAGCAGAGCAAAGGCTGCGTCCTGGGGCTGGAATCTCCCAAAGCAGCGGTGTGGTTCCTTCCCAAATGCTGCAGGAGGCGGGGGCAGACAGGCTGCACTTCCCAGAACAAAACACCCCCCACAGCCTCCCACCCTCCTGGCTGTGGGGGTGTTGAGGAGCTGGGACTCCAACGCGCTGTGCAACGCGCCCTGCTCTCGGCTGGAGCCTCGGGGGTCCAGCGTCCGGGTGCGGATAGTGATGGGGCTCTGCCTCAGAAGAGCTTTCTGGACCATGCCCAAAGAGCAGCCTTAGGGAAAAATATGAGGTCAGCAGCCAGAGCCCAGGCGGAGGAAGGAGAGGCACCAGCGGGATGTCCTAGAGCAAGGGTGGCCAACTCGCGGCTCGCTAGCCGCATGCGGCTCTTCAGCCCTGAAAGTGCGGCTCCTGAAGCCGCCCCACGTGCTCCTACAAACAGCCCCCGGCAGGGTGCAAGGGTGCAGGGGAGCCATCTGGCATGGCAAAATGGCGTCGGCAAGAGGGCTGCAGCTGGCGGAAGCCTGGTGGGGCCAAAAAGTCTAAGTCCGCGGTTTTTAAAGGGGCAGCATCCTTTCTTTCTTTTTTTTTTTTCTTTTTTCTCAACAACTCTGGCTGGTGGGGAGTTCTTCCTTATTAATTAACTAACTCATTACATTATTTATTTATTTATTTATTTATTGCTCAACCGTTCTGGTGCGGCGCTTCGCATTTTTTTCCAACACTGTTTCGGCTTTCTTCATTTAATGAGTTGGCCGCCCCTTGTCCTAGAGGCCCGGCTGCACAAGGGGAGATGTCTGGAGCACCAGGACGTGGAGCGGTCAATGCGTCTCTTTCCCTTTCAGCTGCTGCCAGGGCATCTCCTTTTCCACAGGGTCCCCTCCTCTGCCCAGTGAACATCTAGCGGCTGGACAGGGAGGAGGTGCTACGTTCAGACCCAGGCTGTCCTGCAGTGGGGCCGTCTCTCTGTCTCGCACGCCCGCCCAGACGCTGCCTCGCCACATGCCCACCAGGGTGGGCACAGCTACCAGGATGCACTGGCCTAGGCTCACACTTGCATGCGGGGGGAGCGAATGGGCGCACCGGGGGATTGAAGAGTTAAGCAGCCGGTGAAGCCTCCTGCCTTCTCCTCCCCCTTCCAAGCATGCTGAAGAGTGTCCAGTGAGCTAGTGCGCGGAGAGGACTAATTGTTATTAAAAGGCTTTAATCTGGAGATTAGTGCTGGCTCCAGGCGCTGGTTGCACATGAAGAAGACATTTCCGACGAGATGAACTAGAATTTGTCCCTGCTGTTTTGTTGATAGAAAATCATCTTCCCCTTGGTTTCTTCCCTTTCTCTCGCCTCTCTCGCGCTCCCTGGTTATTTGCATTTGCCTCTTCCTCTAAGCCGCGGAAAGAGCCACGTTGCTGTCCCAGGCGCCGTCCTCCCTGCGCTCCGTGGTGGGTTGCCCAGCGCGCAAAGTCACCCTGCGGTCTCCCATTGAAACCAGAGTCCCCTGGTCCAAAAGGAGCCCTCCAGGGACTGGCCCCTGATTGGACAGAGTAATGATGCTTGTATTTCCCTGGCGGGACGAGGCTTCGCTCACGGGGGATACACGGATCCCTTCCTGCACCACAGGACTGGCCATGCTCAAGCTATGCCCCAGGACAGAGGCCAAACACAACTCCCAGTGGGGTCAGGGAGGAGGTGCCTTTGGACAGGCCTGCTCTCCTCACCGAGAGAATTAGGGTGAGGGACCAGAATGAGAGGGGAGCGAATGGGCCTGACCCAGCACCCCCAGAGATGTTCCCATTACCCCGGCAGACACTGGCTCAGGCGGATAGGGAATGAATTTAATGCAGTGCCTGGTCCATTTTTGTCTTGTGGGCCCGCAGTCTGTGCACCCCACCAGGATCAAGGCGCAAGGAACCTGAGATGGATTCACACACATGAGAAATCTCCGTGCCCCGGCCTGCGGGGGGCGTTTCAGCAGATGGCTCCTGCTGTGGTCCCTACCGTTCCCTTCGCTGGCATTGTCTAAGAGACCCGGGGAAGGTCGGTGCGTGGGTGTCCCGCCCAAGCACAGAACCTCTGGAGGGGGCAGAAGGACCAAGGAGCTGGAGATGGGACGTTGGGGTTCTCCTACTGAGCTGTCTGGATAAGGGGAACTCAGATGGAGAAGCTGTGAATCGGTCCATCCCTGAGGGTAGGTGCGGGAGGACGCATCGAAGAGGTCAGTGTAATGCAGAACTGAGCTGTGACGCTTAGAGACAGATCTATGAAGGGCAGCAGTCCTGGGGTGATAGGGAGGGCTCCAGGGCCTAAGCGTGACATGCAGTAGTAGCAGAGAGGCCGAAGCGTTTTGTTCACACACCTGAGAGTCAGGGGTCTCCTTCCTAGGCCGCCAGAGCATTTGGGATTCCATCTGGACCTGACCCCACACCTGGCATTGCACCAGAGATGAATGTGACCCTGGTGTGGTGGCACGTCGGGTACCCCCCGATCCTGCACCCCGTCTGCAGCAAGATGAGACTCCGCCGGCCAGTAGAATAGAGAGGGGTTTATTGCTCCTCCGGGATACAGCGCAGCACAGACGTGATGTGGTTACAGGTGTCTGGGCCAGGATGCCTCAGACCCCTTCGGGTAGGGGGTCCATTGTCATCACTAGACCCTCAGCCCTCAGCTAAGGCTGCTTCCTTCATGTTCCCCAGCCAGCAACTGCCCCTTCCCCCGAAACCTGGTGTTGGTCTCCACCCCCCCGAAGAGCCTTGTTCTCTGCTCAGGCTGGGCCTGGGTGTCTGGGCCAATCCACGCGTGGGTGAATCAGTGGGAATCACACAGCCCAGCGCAGGGGGACCCCAGGTTCCAGAGCAGACAGCCCCCCACTACGCCACAGCTGGTTTTCTGGGTTGGGGGGACAGTGGGCAGCTGCTCAGAATGGAGAAGGAACTAACGGGTCACTCTTCACTCAGGTTTTCTTTAGCAGGAAACGGCTGGTTGGCCAGATTTCTCTGAAAAGACTCTTAAAGAGGATTTCAATGTCAGGGCTTCACAAGCAACCTTCCTTCCTCCCTCCCTCCCTCCTTCCCAGCCTTCCTTTCTTCCTTTCTTTCGGGGGGGAGGGGGTGTTTGTATTTGATTGAAATTTCTGTAGGAGATGATGGTCAACTTCTCTTTGTCTGAACCTGTCAGAAAGCTCAAACTGTTCCTGTTAACCAGATCTTTGGCTGGGGTCAATTGCCAGGGCTCCACTACTTCCACTTGTTCCATCGGGTTTGTAGAAGATGCTGATTTACAGCAGCAGAGGACCTGGCCAGGCGTGTGTTTCCTCCTCTCCACTTTCATGGACTATTATTTCAGGTGAGTACTGCTATGTCAGGTTGGCATTGGGATTTGGCCCCATTGGGGTGAAGAGCAAGTTACACCTTTGGGAAGAGTGTAGCAAGAACTGATTCTGAAAATGTGCCCTCTGCCAGCATCCCTGAGCACCTGGGCTTGGATTTTCAAGCTCCCAGTGTTTTCTCAAACGTGCAAGAGGGGGTTGAAAAAAGCAGGGTGGGACGACACAGAAAATTTTAGATGCAAATGACATTTTCAACTTGTGTCAGCATCCTGAACATTTTCAGCCCAAAACGGCTAACAACCTTTTACATTTTTGCCTTTAATTTTGCATTTTCTGGACCAGAAAAATAAAAAATCAAACATCTGCAAGACAAGCAAGCCCTGTCCATTTTGTTAAAAGCCCAGTTTCCCATCACGAATCTTTTGGCAGAAAGCTGTTGACGAGCCCCATCATGTCCATGTGATGAGCTCATTTGGAAACTTGGCCTCTGGGATTGATGCCCCCATGATGCCTGCTCCTGCCCATGCTACTTAGCCCTCCTTCCCTGTGCCCTGCTGTCTCTGCATGCTGTCGCCCTGCTTTCTGGTCCTGTGCTGTGCCGTTGTGTGGAACACAGCTGTCCGATTTGTGCTGAGCCCTGCTGGCTAAGCCAAAGACAGCTGGGACCTGATTTCAGAAGAACCAGGAAATCCCACAGGACAATTTGGAGAGTCATCGACACTCTACAGATCTATTCGGGACAATTTTCTTAGTGCCCTGTGCGCCACTTAAAGGGGCAACGTCAGCTTAAAAATCACCCCCCCCCCCCCCCCCCCCGCCGAAGCCTTTTTTTAACCGGCCATTGTTACAAGCAACACCTCAGGCCTGGGTCCTGCCATGAGATGCGGGGGGAGGAGGGGGATCCCTGTGCCTGTGCAAAGTCCATGCAGAACTCATTGCAGGATTGGACCTTCGCATTCTTCTGACGGTAGCAGATTAGAAGAACAATAGTTGTGCCGGTCCTTCTGCTGTGCTCTGGGTCTATTTTACTTGGCCAGGAGTAATTCAACCTCTCGAAATTGGATGCTGACACAGTGCACAGGTATCAGCGGCCTGGTTTTCACCGTTCCGGGGGCTCTAGCTGGGGATAGGACCGGAGGGACCCAGAGTCACTTCCCATCATGGTGGCCACTGGATATTTCTTGGGGCGCACTCCAGGCCTCCCTGGCTTGGTGCAAGGCGCCTGGAATCATGTGACTGAGACTCTCAGCTTCCATTTAAAGCAAAAAGGTCCGTCTGGGAGCTGCCCGTGTGCAGGGAAAACACGCCCCGAGGGCCGCCTAGAGATTCAAAACCAAAACAATACACAGCAACTCAGGGCTGGGATTTCTAAGGGGCATAGCTCGTGATGGCTGGCCACTGGGCAGCTCAGCCCAGCCCATTTCTGGAGGCCGAACAGCTGCCTGGTCCTGCGTGTGCTGGAGTCTGGACTCTGAGTGGGCAGATCCGGGACTCTGGCCAGGGGCTGGCTTCTCCAAAAGCATTTTGGCAAGTGCTCGGAGATCCCGCCCCACCTGCAATCTGGCAGGGCGCGCCCAGTTTAGGACCTGATCCACATTTCAAAGACTCCCCTGGCATCAGAGGGCTTTGGAGCAGACCTCAGTGCAGGAGGGGCAGGTTTTGGGCACCACTGCATCACAAGCCCAGCCGCAGGGAAACAAAGGCAGGGAGAGCCACCCCGCTATGCAGAGAGAGAGGCAGGCAGCTAGCAGGTGGCTCGGGGCTGGGCTGGAGCAGGAGAGATGGCAGGGACAAGGTGGGGGGGGGCACAACAGCTCAGGGGAGCAGAGCATCAGCAGAGTGAATGCAGGAGGGGGGCTGCAGGAGGCAGTGGGGAATGGTACACGTACACAGACAGCCCAGTGCTCGGCAGCGGTGCAGGGCACGGCAAGGCTGCCCAAGCAGGGCTCTTTACTCAGCGAGAAATCGCTCCTCCCTGATCTTCCCTGGAGCTCTCCGAGGGCAGGGGATTAGCCCCGCCAAGCCCCGTAATGGGTTTAGCTATTGTAAGGCAAATAAATAAAGAAATAATCCCAGCCCCAGAAGGGAGCTCAGTGCCCCCAATCCAATTAGCCCGTCGGGGCTTTTCACGCCACTACAATGCCTTTAATGGGATCAGGGCCACAAGGGGAAGGAAATGAAGCAACGAGCGAGTTAGCAAGTGGGTGGGGCCTCTTTCCAGGCTCCGTGCACCCCACTCCGTCTTCAGCTCAGAGCCCAGTCGTCTCCAGATCCCAGCTCCAGCCAGTTGGCTGCGCCGAATCTCAGCGCGTTCCAGGTGTCGGAAACGCTTACAGCAAGAAAGCTGCAGATGTTAAGGCCCCGGGAAGCCAGGGTGATCCTCTGGCATCAGAGGCTGGAGAATTCCATCCCGGTCCTTAACATCCCAGGCCCGATATCCCACTCTGCACCGTGCCCCTGCCCCCTCCGGCTCACTGCAAGGAAACCCTCCTTTGGCTTGTGTCTGGGGGATGCCCAGGGAAAGCAGCCCCCATCTCAGAGGGGCTCAGGGGGGGAGTAATGCTGAGGGATTGGAGCTCAAGAGCCCCTGCAAACCAGATTCTCCAGAAAGTGCTTTGGCAGCACCACAGGGATACTGGCCCCTCAGAGGGGAGAAGTCAGCACTTGGGATGGGCCAGCTGCCTTGCCTCTGGTCTGTGGGGCAGGCTCCATGGCCACAGGGGAAGGAGCACAGTCAAGGAGCAGCAGAGAGTCAGCCGGGGGAATGAGCTGCAGGGGGCCGGATGGAGGGGGGGCGATTGTGAGCTGCTGCCCAGGAATTCTGAGCTGTGGGGAGGCCTGGCTGGACCTGGGGGGCCCTGCTGACTTGTGCAGAGGCCCCTAGGACTGAGAAGAAGAACCAGCTTGATGGGGGCCCACACCCTGGCACGCTGATGCAGGAGGCTAGATGCCAGGACTCCCAGACCAGGAGGCCTGGGGCGGAGGACACAACAGGGAGCCCTCCAGCTGGAGACCTGAATGCAGAGCTGCGGGAGGACCACAGAAACAAGGGACTGGTCCTAGGCGGAGCTTTCCCTGAGCGGGCGTGGGAGCCTGGGGGGGTAAAACGCCGTGGGGAGACCCCTCATGGGAGGCCTGAGCTAGGGCCGCAGGAGACGACGTGTGGGAGAGGAGCAGGGCCTGGGACTGTACGGAGAGTAGCAATCACACTGGGGCTGGGAGGCTAACGAGGCCCGGAGATGCTTCCTTGGTTCCCTGTGGGGCCTGGGAGGAGACCCAGGCGGGAGGAACTTGCCAGCTCCCTCTCTCTGAGAAGGACCTTGGGAAGGTAGGATGAAGGCCCCCATGCAGGAACAGGGAGGCCCGCAGATTGGCCTGTAAGAAGCAGGGAGGCCCCGGGGTGAAACTGCGGAGCAGCCGGGGAAGGGAGGAAGTGGGGAAAGCTGCTGGGTGCAAGGAGCCCAGGGGGCAGTCCTGGGAAACGGGGCAGCACTTAGGAAGCACAGAAGGGCTCCATAGGGGGGATGAGCTGGGAGGTCAGCACAACCCCGGGCAGCAGGCAGGGCTGGGATCCCAGAAGGGACTGAACATAAAACCTGCTCTGGGCCGAGGCGGCACACGGCTCGTCTCCGCCAGCAAACTGCAGCATGCGCCAGCCTGGGGCCTTGGCTTCTGCTGTCCACGCGCATACACTGCTCTGGCTCCGTGAAGGGGCGCTGGCATAAATAATCGAACCAAGGCCCAGGGCTCTTCTCAGGCTGGAGGGGACCGCCAGAGGGCCTCAGGCCAGACTGTGTCACCTCGACCATCAGAGACAGGCACCCCTCCAGCCCTTTCACAGACGCCTCCAGTGACGGGGAAGCCACGGACTGCCTGCTCCGGGGCTTAGCCTCCTTTACGGTTAGACACTTTCCCGAAGCGTTAACCCACGCCTCCCAGACTAGACATGCCCAGGGTTCTTGTTTTAACCTTTCTTCATAGCTCAGCTGTTTGTCCCCTCTTTGCTAAAGCCCAGTGCCCAGAACTAGACACAACTGCAGCCCAGGTCTCAGAGTGGCAAGCAGAGCAGGGCAAGTCCTCCCCATGTCTGACGTAGGACACTCCCGTTCATACACCGCACAGCACTGGTGTGACCTCCGTACCCCCGGAGCTGTTTCAGCAGTGCTAACCCCACGGCCCCCGCTGACGTGCCCTTGGCTCTTGGCTTTACTGAATTCCCTCTTGTTGAGATTCCAGACCAAGGCTCCAGTTGGCCAAGATCGCTTTGGATTCGAATCCTGCTCTCCAGACCCCGCCACCCCTCGCAGGTTGGTGTCATCAGCAACTTTTAGACGCCCACTACACTCGCTTATCGAAAACGGGCGGCTCGCAGGCCTGGGCAGAAGTGCTTTGCTGAATCAGGGCCTACGCAGCGTTCCAAGGGGCTGGCACACAAGAATCTAATCGTTATTTTGAAACACGGTGACGCTGAAAGATACAGTCTGACCCCCTAGGTCCGTGCTAAGCAGCAGCGGAGTTTTGGATGGGCCAGATGCGGGTGTAACTTCCAGGCAGGTGCTCGGAGTGTGTTCTGAAATTCAATTCAATTTTTCAACAAAATTTGTCATTGACATTTTGATTTGAAAAGGCAAACAAAAGAATTGAGCACCTTTTAGTGATTTACTGCATGTCTCAACCAGGCCTGGTGAGGAGCGGGGTGAATCAGAAATGCCAAATTACTGTAGCCACGGGGCTCCCAGGATATGTCCCTGGTCTCTTTCATCCACACAAGTTGGTCCGAGAAAAGACAGTTCCTCACCAAATGCCAAGGCAGAGAAATCTTAGCTAAAACTAAACTAAAGCGACTACTTTCTGTGCCATATACTGACCCTGCTCACACCAAGGCAAGTCCCATAATTCAGTGGGCCAGATTCAGATCGCTTCTACACCAGTGGAAACCCAAATTAGTGCCATTAACCGCCATGCGGGATGTAGAGCAGGCCCAGGGCAAGTTGTCCAGGGATGAATGGAGGCAAACGCGGGCCCCCAGGTGTTTATATAGTACACTCACCAAGGGCCTGGGTCTGTTTGGCACAGACGTCAATCTGGAATAACTAGAAAGTGTAAATGAGACAGAGCCAAACCCCATACCGGTGACGAGTGCTAAGAGCGCCACTGTCCCCCGCTAGCATCATGGCATTAACAGACGGGAATGAGTGTTGCTGCAGCCTATGGCCATGAATTCCAGGGGACAGAAAGGCGCTCCATGCGGGGCGTATCCATCAGGAGGCTCAACAGGTATGCCCTGAATCTGGTCACCACTCTAGAGAAGATGCTCTCCAGAGACCCAGAGGTGACCTCAGGTCTGTGTGGATGAGGCCAGACCCCTGAGAGGTGCTGACCATTCCCCCCGGGGAACGGGGCAGGGGTGAGGGGCTGTGTCCAGTCGCTGAGCAAGGAGGAAGGGGCAGCACCATGAATGGCACGGAGGGCTTGGAAATTGTTTATGATGCAAATATGTTTAAAAGCACCACATTGCCTCTCCTGGGAAAAGGAGCCTAAAATTGAAGTCTAATGATAACAAATGATTGTTAATGAGTTGTCTAAACATAATAGATGGAAAGAATTAAAAGCCTAGAATAAACAGGGTTTCATTAAAGCACAATAAAGAAACAACACCAGTTTCATATCTGAGAATAAATGTGCTCTCCCCAGGAGCAGGGGGAATGGCTTGTGTGGGAGGTGGAGAGGAATGGACTGGCATGGGGGGTTAAGGTAGTGGGGCGGGAGGGGTGGGGGGGTGAAGGTCAGGCCTCTCCAGTGCTCCTATCCCTCAATAGGAGCAGAACAGTGTGAAAAGCTGGGCAGCTGTATACTGATAGAGGGAGGGGTCCAACTCAGCCAGGGCCGGTTCAGCAAGGTTCACTTATCACGTGGCTGCCATGGAATTACCTGTGTGCTTCGTGGATTTCACTGGGATTCCCCATGTGCTTAAAGTTAGATACACACTGAAATATTTTGCTGAATGGGGACCAAAGCTCCTATTGTTATTAGCTCAGAGGAAGGACCAGTCCTTTTCCAGGGAAGCTTGCAGATCAAAATGTGGCAAGATCTTGCAAGGAGACATGAGAAGTAGGTAACTCATCAGGAAAAGCATCCACTCCACACAGACCCTCCTCTAACAACCCCAGGGAAATGTACCAGGGACACTTTAGATCAAGGGTGTTTTTAGGGTTTGTGAAGGGTTAATTAATATCCTTCAATGGGTTTCCTTCATGAGCTATTGATATTGGAGATAATTTTAGAAAACATTGATTATCAAAACAAGTGATATTTCAAAGTTGTTTGCATTTGGCAGGGTTTGAAATGGAGTCATCATTTCTAAAAAAAAAAACCCCATATGTAGTGATTTTATGAATCAGAAATGTTAGTAAAGACCACTATTGGAATGTTTTGTTTACTGAAAACTGGGATTTTAGTCAATGAAAAATTTCAACAACTGTTTTGTGGATAGTTTTTATAATGACTTTGATAAAGTCCCAGAAAATGTTTTTGAAAACTGAAAACAAAATTTTTCAGTTTGGAAAAAAGCTTTTTTTATTTATATATTTCCTCCCAAAAAGTGTTTGTCCAAAAATATTGACTGGCTGTAGTCTGTATTTTCATTTTGAGTGTGTCTCTTTAGTGATACGTGCGAGTATAGATCTGCTGCATTCATGTGCGTAGTTGTAATATGCCTGTATTTTTAAACAGTGCAATATATAGGTAGCATAATGTGCTTCTCTGTATATGTCTATATTGCAGCTACGTCTCTGGCAGAAAGCCCTTGGCTACAGAGATAGTCTCTTCCTATGGTTTGTACAATAGGATCCCAATCCCTGAAGGGAACCCAACAGCAGCTCAGAAAGGGTCTGTTCCTGTCACCTTTATTCATTCTATTTAACACCTTGTGTTGTGATTGTTCTGACTGTACTTGTAGAATAGGAGGCTCTACTCAGCTTGAGGAGGACTGGCAAAATCAACCCAGAATTAGAGCTGGCTGAAAACCTTCTGCCTCCACATTTTGCCCTGTAGCAAAATGTCATTTTGTCAGAATGGGAAAAAAATCCCTTTTTTGTCCGAAACGTTCAGGCATTTGTCAAAAAGTTGATTTTTTGCAGTTTTCGTTTAACTGGAGAAATGTTTGGTTTTCATCTTTAGTTTTTGGGTAAAAGCTTGGAAAATTAAAAAAAAAAACTTGAAGATACTGGGGAAAGAATTGTGGACATTTT
This sequence comes from Apalone spinifera, assembly GCA_030068395.1. Lineage (NCBI taxonomy): Eukaryota > Metazoa > Chordata > Testudines > Trionychidae > Apalone > Apalone spinifera. The sequence goes on along the minus strand of JANRFK010003679.1, from coordinate 1,405,179 downwards.
TCAGGGTAAAAAAAAAATTCCCAATCTGTTCCATTGATAATAACAATGATAATTACTAATAATATATTGGTGTGTGCTTAAGGCTAACCAAGTGCACTTTGCTTCTGCAGCTGTATTTTTGGGCAGTGTGAGACCCCCCGCCCCCGAGGTTGGTTTGTTAGTATCCGTTCCAGTTGCACAGAGCCCTTGTGAAGGTCTAGATGGGAGCAAGACAGGACTCGAATCATCTGTATTCAGATGCAATGGCACACGTGAATGTAGGAATAAGACACACCTTTGTGTGTCTGTGTCTCCTTAACAGAGTAAGGGGGCTTGTGACAGACCGCTGAGTGTTTATATGTGAGAAGTGGTCGAGTGCAGGTGTGTGCGATCTTCATGTTTAACAAAGTAGGGGTGTGTGTGTGTGTGTGTGTGTGTGTGTGTGTGTGTGTGTGTGTGTGTGTGTGTGTGGGAATTCAAATACAGATGTCAATTTTTAATAAGAGAATTGTGGGAGAGCTCCAGAGTCAGCATCCCTGGGGAAGTGTAGATTTGTGGCTAAGGTGAGTGTAGACATGTGAGGCCGCTCTGTGTGTGACGTGTGCGTTGGAGTGTTCAGGGTGCAGGATACCCGTGTGTGTTTATGCTTAGTATATGCCAGGGCAGATGCGAGCTTTCTGTCTGTGTACCCATGTGCGATGGAGTGTTGTGAGTATAAGGATGTGAAAGCTGGAGCTGTTCAGAGAACAATTCCAGTAAGTGACAACTTTTGAGGTTTTAGAATTTGACTTTTTTCCAACATGGAAAAAACCCAAAACCTTGCATACCTTTTCACAAAACAGAATTGTATCAACATGCAGCTTATTTATTTAGTGTGTCCTCTTTCTGTCATTGAAAGAGACAAGGGAACCTCTGAGCCAAAGACAAAAACAAAAAATCATCCTTCTTGATGAAAACTTTGTTGAAACTGACATGTTGGTTTGGCTTTGACTAAATGAAATTTCATCCAGATAGTTCCAGCACCTCCCAGGGTAACAGTGAGTGTCTGCAGGAGTTCAGGTTTGCAGTCACTATGGGGGCGGTGGGTAGTTTGTTGGCTGTGTGTGTGTGTTTAGAGTGTCTCTTGCCTGTGTGCTTGTGACTAATTGCATTGTGTGTATTTGTGTTTGTGTGTCTCTGTGTGTTTAATGGAGTGTACGTGTGTTTGTTTAATGACCTGCCTGTGGGTGTGTGACATACATCCCTGCATGCCCGGGGTACCAATGGCCAGCCTCCGTTAGCCAGTGCTGGCCCTGTCAGTAAATCATTGTGCAGTTTGTTTGTTCCATCTTGGACTCCAGAGAGAATCAGACAGGCTGTGCTGAGCTGGTCCCATCTGCCTGCTGCCCGGACAGCAGCTTTATCTTGCCTTGTAAAACTGCAGAGCCTGTGACAAAAGAGTTAATCTCGGCCTTTGTTTCTCTGCCTCTCTCTCCTCTCTTCTGCAGCAGGACTGAAAGGCAAGACGAGAGCAGATCCATCAACGTCAGCCGCTTTCAGCACATCAGCACTTTTGGGGGGTTTATTGGGGACTAGCCCATCAGCCGCGCTTCCAAACGGCAAGCACGCTGCAGGCGAGCCCCTCCTCCCACGGAGCTGCCAGACAGCCTGGAGAAGCCATGCCAAGCCCGGAGTGCGACTGACCAGTGACGGGGTGATAAATGACTCCGCACAGCATCTCCTCGACTGGCAACGTCCGGAAGGGAAGCTGGATCCAAGCTCTGGGAGAGACGGCAATGAAATTGCCTTCACTTCAGGGCAGGGGAGTGGGGGGGGGTACCCTGCCCAACACACACGCGCTTTTCTAAACAGAGCAGTGTAGGTGCAAGACGAGGGAGAGGGAGAGACAATTTGATTGACGGGTTAATGAAGCAGTTCATAATAGTGATGTATGTTATAACCAGAGAAGCAGCTTGTAAATGCCCAGTTCCTTTACACATATAAACACACAACTCTCTATAAAGTGTGTGTGTGCGTGCGTGTATAAGTGTGCCACAAACATCGGGATGCAGTGCGAACGTTGAACCGCACAAATAAAGGATAAATGGGAAGTGCCGAAGTGAAGGTTCATTAACTTAGCAGCATCGCACAGCATGTGTCTTGCATTTTACTTATAAGGAGTGGCACTTTCAGAAGCGCCGATGAGACTTGGGTGCACAAGGCTTGCGGTGGGGCAGCTGCCCCATACGGGCAGACCTAGGGTTAAAGCAGCCTTGGGGAGGCTGCGCAGAACCCAGCTAATTAGAAGAGGACTTACTGAGCCAGCCAATAAGGGGAAGGCTTATTGGAGCGACCAGGCTGGCCCAGACAAGAAGGGCTGCCTAAGAGAGTCAGTCTCTTCCTGGAGGTTGAGGGAGGAGGACTGGGTGCCCTGCAGGGCAGAGCAGCACTGGGCAGGATCAGGAGCAAGAGGGAGCTCCAGGTTGATGGCTGCCAGACAGAAGCCCTGGTACCAGGTCAGGGCCAGTGCTAGGGCTGCGGGGAAGTGACCCAGAGAAACAGAGAGCAGGAGCTGGAGGTGACATAGAGCGTGGCCGCCGGCTATAGGGGCCCTGGAGCAGTGGGCAAGTCCGGACCCCCCCGTGCTTCCACTTAGTATGGAGGGAGGTGGCCAGCGCGTGGACGGCAGCATGTCACTGAGGCGAGTGGCGAGACCCGAGACTGCAGTTTGCCCTAGCAATGGCGGGATGCAACCCTGCGAGGGGGAGAGAACTGAGTGGGACGCAGGAGAAGAGGGCGCTGCGGGCCCTAGAGACAGAGGTGGGAATGCCCATGGGCGAGACACCTCTAGACGAGGGCGCACTGAGGGCTAATTCCCCGAACGCTCAGCCCCCGGCGCCGCAATAGTGAGTGATGCTTCCTTGCCGCACTTTAGACAGTGCATTTGTATCCAAGAATCAGCTTTGTTTCTGAGCATCTCACACATTTCCCGAGGGGGGAAACTGAGGCACAACAGTAAGTGTAGTCTAGACTACAAGCCTCTTTCGAAAGAGAGCGTCCAGACCGCAACCACTTCTTTCGAAAAAGCGAGCCATTTTTTTCGAAAGAGAGCGCCCAGGCAGTCTGGATGCTCTCTTTCGAAAAAGCCCCGTTTGCATTCAAGAACACCTTTTTTCCAAAGAGCACGTTCAAAAAAAGGCGTTTTTCCTCGTAAAATGAGGTTCACCGCAGTCGAAAAAACCACCGCCTTCTTTCGATTTAATTTCGAGAGAATGCGGCAGCAGTCTAGACGCAGGGGACGTTTTTTCAAAAAAAACCCTGTAGTCTAGACACACCCTAAGTGACTGGCCCAAAGACAGGCAGGAACCCGGCAACTGAACCCAGATCGCCTCTGCATTCACCGCGGTGCGTGCACGAGGGGCTTTACGGCAGCACTGTGCTCTAGGGCAGCGGTTGCATTGCTGGAGCATCCTTTCCCTGCTGTGGTATCCAGTTCAGAATACACACGCCGGGACCCTTCTCTTTGCATCTAGTGACCAGTTTTCCTGGGGCCGTGCAACTAATCGACATTTGCCACTTCTTGGGCCGCTTGGCACTTTCCATCTGCAGTCGTGTGACTAGGTGGGAACTTCCCTTCGCTCTTCTTCTTGAAGTGAAAGTTTCGTCCCTCGTGGTCGCGGAGAAAAATGGGGCCCGAGTGCACCTTGCAGGCTCAGCCAGCCAGGCAAATAAAAAGCGCCCCAAAGAGCCCCGCTTTGGGACCAGGCTGGCTAGTTCTGCTGGTTCGCCCAGTAATGTCTGCGCACACTCCTTGGTCTCTAGACTGGTCATTGTAAGGCTCCCTGCCATCCAGCCCAGAGAGACCAGACTAGGAGCCCCCCGGCCTCCCCTTCCCCCCAGTGCAACGCGCTCAGCTTTGCTGCCGCCAGCACTGCCGCGTGCAGCTGGGGACGGGGAATCTGGACAGCATGGCTATTGGCTGGCAACGGCCTCCCATGTCCGGGTGGCTGGCTTTGGCCAAGACTCTTTGGGAAATGAGTGAGTCCATTCAGCCGTCCTGCGGCGTGGGAGGGTCACCTCTTCATGCCAAGGGCACCTGGGGGCCAGACGGGCATGGGCATGCCTCTCGGGGCAGGGGGACACTGCATGGGGCTGCAGGCGTGGGGGAGGGCCTGGCTGTGTGTGGAAGGGGGGTTAATGGTGGGGTCTGCAAAAGGGTGTTGCAATCTTTCCTTGTGTGTCAGTCACACCCCCGCGGGAGGGACCCTGGGAGTCCCTGTGGCTCGGTAAGAGGGCGATGTGCAGAGAGGAATGAGGGCCGGGAGGGCTGTATGTGTAGAGAGGGACAATGTGGGGGCGATGTGTGTGGTGCTCTGTATCTGAGGCCAATGAGTGTGTGTCCTGCACACTGTAAGACAGGCGTATCGCACACAGGCGTACTGTACACAGGCACACATGCACACATGCACAGGCACACCGCACACAGGCATATTGCACACAGGTATACCGCACACAGGCATACCGCACACAGGCGTATCACACACAGGCATACTGCACACAGGCACAGGCGAACTGCACACGGACGTACCGCGCACAGTTATGCCAGCCAACCTGAAGCAGTTAATTGGGGAAATAAAGGCAGGTGTACGTGTGTGTGTGTGTGTGTGTGTGTGTGTGTGTGTGTGTGTGTGTGTGTGTGCGCGCGCGCAGTCCGCCCAAGTCCCAGTGCGCTTCTGTGTACATGGCACACCTGGGCGTGTGTGAGGTGGTGCACGACACTCGTTTGTGCAGGGAAAGCGAATAACACTTCATCGGCCTGTAGGCTGCGGAAGGGGCTGTGTGTGGGAGGGAGAGAGGTGACTTTGGACACATTTTGCTCTATTGCCCTCAGCATCATGGCTCCGATTCTGATCTCACTTACCTCTGTTTTGCACCAGCCTCACACCATTGACATCGATTTACACCGGTGTAACTGAGAGCAGGATCCGGCCCAGTGTGGATTTTTAAAACCCCTCTTCTGGAACCGGCTTCTGCCCTGGCCCTAGTACGCAGGGCCCTCCCTGACCCGGGCCGGGGCATCTCGAGGCTTGGCGGGCGGCTCGCGGGGTTTCACACTGAACACTTTGCTGGGAAAGGCAGGGGCTCCTCGAGAGGAAGCCTCTAATTGCAGCCGGAGTCAGGAAGTGTCCTGATTGGCTTCGTTAGGCAGCGCCGCGCTGAGACTCCGGCTGGAGGTATTCTTGGAAATTTGTGTTATTAATTTAAACCTTATTAATGGCAAAGCCAGGCTGACATTTTACATGGGTTAGTTATGTTCTGCGAGTTGCTGGTACAAAGCAGCCGCAGCCACAGGGCAGGGAAGCTCTGCCGGAACCGTGTGCTGCACGCACTGAGCACAGCGGGGCTGGAACCAGAGCTGATCCCTCCCGGCTGCTCCTGAGCCCCCCGGCAAATCTCAGGGGAAGGGGGCTTGGGGCCCCGTGGCTACAGAAAAGCTCGGGGAGAAAATTTCTCCCCGGGGAAGGAGAAATCTGCCTGGGCCTGAGGGAGTGAAAACTTGGGTTGCCCAAATTGCTGGGCTCTTGGCTTAAAAGCCAGAGGGTCCCGCCGGGAGCAAGGCAGCTGCCAGCCCAGTGTCAAGTGCATGTCCTGCGACCCAAAGCAAATGGAACTGCCATCACCCCTGCAGCCCCAGGCTCGCCCTGCCGGCAGCTTGCCGTGCTGTGTCCTCGGGTCAGAATTCGGGTCCCGCTGACGTCCCCGTGCCTCCCCCTAGCCAGAGCCGTCCCCAGGGACCCAGCACAGCCGCCGATGGAGAGGCGGGCGCTTTCCCCTGGCTTCTGAGCCCAGCCGCCGGACCGGCGGGACGGACCCGACCTCAGCGCGACTACTCGGGGCATGCCCGGAAGTTGGGACAGGGACTTGAGATCTGCCCAGCGACAACTGGCCGGGGCTTTCTCGCACAGTGGGCGATGTCGGGGCCTGTGTTGCTCCCTGCCCAGCTCGAGACATCGGAGGCCCCCAAAGTCACTCACCACGTCTGCCGACTGTAGCCACTACCCTGAGCCCTGGGATCACAGGAGGCGGGGAGGGCCGATATCGGGCCCGAGTTTGGCTCAACGCTTGTCTGTTTCCAAAACCCTCCAGAGCCCTCCCTCGGCGGCAGCCCCGAGTAGCCGTGCTGAGGTCCCCATCACTGGTCCCGGTGCGGTGGCTACCGTCCTGGGGGTTGCAAACAGCCCCTGGGGACCAAAAAGTACAACAGAACTACGGGGGCAGATGCGGCACCATCTGCTCAGTGGGGGGCAGGCCAGCCAAAGCCCTCGCCCCCTTGCTGTGTGGTCACCTCCTCCCTGCTCGGGAAGGAAGCAGGAAGTTGGGTCAAGCCAAGGGATCCCAGCGGCTGGCAAGGCACGAACTCTCTAGAAAGGGAGAAGGCCCCAGTGGTGAGAGCCAGCTCTGAGGGCGCTGTCCTGCCAAGCAGCCCCGACAGACTCAAAGGGGGCCCAGCATCAGGGGAGGCCAGCGGGACCTTCCCCACGGATGTCCCTTTGCTTCCCACGTCCGCAGGGCTCGTGGGGTGGCCCCGGGTTCCTTCATGCGAGAAACGGGAGGAAGGGAATTGTGTTGCCTGACACGGGGGCCTGACGTGGCCACGGCTTACTGAGAGCGGGCGTGGAGCAGGAATTTCTCCCAAATCCACCCCCGGCGACCGCGTGGGCTCCCCCCGCGAGCGAGCACTGACAAGCTTCCCCGTGGCCAGGGGAGAAGGCAGGAAAGGGCCACGCAGCAAGGGAGAGCGGGCCAGCCACGCCAATTCTTCCACCCGTCGTGGCACAGAGCCCCGTGGCCACGGCTCGCCCGATGCCAGCAGAGCCAGCCAGACAGGGCGCCTGGGCAGGACGGACGGGGCGCAAGGCCCCCTGCCTCGGGCTGCTGGGAGACGAAGCGCGGGCAGGCCGGGAGTAAGAGCCCCTCCAGCAGGAAGCACCCCCTTGTGTAATATGGCAGCATGGGACGACGGAGTCCCTGGGTTAGGCTGGAAAAGCTACCCCCGTGGTGGGCAGCCATGGCTCACATCAGGCCGCACAGCGGAGAGGAGGTAGTTCGAGGG
>JANRFK010003679.1:1387974-1398007 GCA_030068395.1 Apalone spinifera | reverse complement strand
TCACAGACCCTCAATGGGTCAGGTCCATGAGAACCTAAGAATGGCTAGGGACACCATTCCTACCCATCCTGGCTAACAGCCATTGACGGTCCTAACCTCCATGAATCTATCTAGCTCTTTTCTGAACCCTGTTAAAGTCCTGGTCTTCACAACATCCTCTGGCAAGGAGTTCCACAGATTGACTGTCCAGGCTATATAAAGGGAACCTCAGTTCAAACATGACCTCAGGTCTCCCCTTCTAGTGCGGACCATATTTGGCTTCTGCAGGGTAACACACTTGGTGGCACAGTGCCTGCTATCAGCATGGAAGTATGCAGAGAAGGCGTATGCCCTGCTTGTAAAGGACTTGCCCCCAGCAGTAGGCTGAGTTACTGCAAGATGGAGCATGTTGGGGCTACCTCGTCACTCTGCAGGTGGGCTGGGAGATGGGGCGGTCCAGGCTCTGAACCATTGCACTCCCTGGTCGTTGCTCCTGCTCCTTGGCATACGGTGGCACCTAGAACTGAGGTCAGGGTTGCATGGGGCTCGGTGCCCTCTCTACCAACAGTAAGAGGCAGCGCCTGCCACAAACAGCTACATAAGCAAGGCAGCCAAGGGCGTAGTATTATCCCATTTTGGCCCAGAAGGGCTAAGTAACAGGTCCAAGGTCACACGGGGCGTCTGTGCCAGAGCAGGGAACTGCACCTAGCTGCCTTCCCATCCTGCATCTCAACTACCTCCCTACTGACCCCAGCACCACTGTGTCCCCAGTGACACATGGCGCTGGAGAAAGGCCGCCCTCCTCCCTCACACCACGCTGGACTGCTGGGTGATGGGACGTGTCTGCCCGGAGGCGCCCAGGCCGATGGAGCAGCGCTGTGCACAAAGGGGTTGCTGCCGAGACGCCCCGTCCCGTCCCAGGCCCGCACACACCAACCAGCATTGGCCATGCCTCTGTTGACAGAAGTGGGGGGTGCGGGGCAGTCCTCACTGCGTGCCAGGCTATTTATTGCTGGCCAGGTGTGTGCCCTTCTTCCTGGTCCCATGGCCACTTCTCCCTTTGCCCCCCTCCCCCTCTTCTCCCACCCTTGACAGAGCCCTGACCGGCGACAGGCCAGTGTTACCGCGGCCAACCTGCCTAGAGCGCCAAAGAAAGTTAATGGGGAGTTCTGGTCTACTCCCAGGATGCATTTGGGCTGCAGCCCATAATGATATGTATAATTGCAAAGGCCTGCCAAAAAAAGCAGGCTGGATTTAATTGAGTCAACACACTGCTATTAATAATAAAATGGCAGAGGCTTTGCTATTAATCACTCGTGCTGGCTTTATTGCAGGCAGTCTCGGCTATCTGGCTACCAAACAAGACCTTAAAAAAAAAAAAGAACCGTGCCGTGGAAAACTTACTAGGGGAAATACACCTGCGAAGGAAATAAACCCTGCTAAGCAAATGCCCCTTCAACAGGAATATGCGTTCTGGACAGACGCCCCCTTTGGAGGGCGGATCACGAATATATGAATTAGAAGTTTAGACCCTGCGGGAGACTGTAAGTGTTACAGGAAAGTGTCGGTTAGAGGCTGCATTCATGAAAAGAACGCATCTTATCAAAGGTTTGCTTGATCCAAAGGCTGGGTTTGGGAAGGGGATGGGTGGGGGAGTGAACACTCCACAGGAGAGAAAAAGAACTGCTTGAGGAATATACCTCACAACAGAGAGGGAGGCGTCTGGGGCCAGGAAACAGAAGACACAGTATCTGAGAACGGAAGAGAAATGCTAGACCTGCCATTCAAATTGCATCCTCATCCCGGTGGATTCTCGACGCATCTTATCAACGGCGGCCCACGTGCAGAAGAGTGACGGGGTGTGGGACGCAGAGCCTAATTTCTCAGGCAGGCGTGAAACTGTTTACCCAAAACTGCATGTGCAATTTTCTGCCTACTTGGCATTCATTATCATTTCAATTGCACATGCAGCCTAGAGCATTTGCACGCACAAACAACCAGTTAGATGCACATGTGTTCGTTTGCACATGCAACTACCTGGCGATGTGACAGATGCATGCATGAAGTAGGTGGACATTTTTTTGCACACATAATTGTACATCTAACTTTTTAAAAAATCACGCTTTTAGAGATGACTATATCTGGGAATAGATTATATCACAGAGGTGGCCTGGGCCTCCAGGAAGAAAGGAATACATCAGTTCGAACAATACACCCAGCCTGGGAACACATTGCGTCTGTACGTAAAGCCAAAGTATACACAATAGAGCAGGTAGGGAAACAAACTGTTAAAAGGATAGACACGTCATGTGGCAAAGGGAGAAAAAAAAACCTATAACGCTTAATGAAACAAAGAGGGGGAAATTGGCATCTGACAAGCATTTGCAGGTAAAGCAAACAAACCTGGTAATGCTAAAGGGAATAAACCTTTTCTCCGTGGTCTTTTCCCCTCTTGCAAGATTCTGTGTGCAAAGGCGTACATTTTCTGTGCACCAAAGCAAATAATCTACATGCAGCTAAACCCTCTTAGACCAAACAGCTGAACAGAATAAATCATTTAACAGGATAAAAGGCCTCTCTCGGCTGTGAGTTAAGCAGGGTTCTTGACTAAGTGGAAACATTATCCTTCTCTTAAAAAAAAAAAGGAAAGAAAGAAAATGAAAACAACAATCAAGCACCACTCCCCCCTCAAAAAAAGATCTACCCACTCCCTTGCTGTTTTCCTTTCCTCCTCATAAAGTGAGTGCCTTATTCTCAGAGAAATTCACTTCATTGTTAGAAATAGCCGAAATTGGCTTGCAACTAGTAAAGATGCCAAGAATTTGCACCTTGCTCTGTGACCTAAAGCAAAAATGACATGAACATTGACAAATTTGACAAGGAAATTTGTGCAAAAAACAACTTCTATTTGGCTAGCCAAGCAGCAAATATGTCGGATGATATGCTTTATTAAGCAATCCATTTTTCAGCAATAGCTGCGCCATCTGCAAAGGTTAGTGTGCATCAGGCTTTCCACAGAATTTCATCTGCGTCTGCAGCTAGGTGCAACACACGACCACATTTTTCATGTACATACAATTTTGGATGCAAATAGAATACTTGATGAAAGAGGTGACCTTCCAGACTGACTTCCCCCATGCAGTAAAGTCACAGGCGCAGAAGCAGCTGGGAAAAAGCTCTCTCTGCTGGGAGGAGAGGGGGCGTGGTAGGCGGACAGGGAGTTAGGGGTTGAAGAGAGCAGAAGGGAAAACTTTAGGAAAAAGTGCTTCCCAAGTGCATGTGCAAGTCCAGGACATTACGTTGCAATTCCGTGAGAAGGGAGGGGGAAGCAAATCTTAACATCTCCTGGTGATGCTAGTGTAGGGGTGCACCAGCTTTTGCTTATGGAGCTGCCATTATATTCCAGTGCTTGCTTGCTTGCTTGCGCACCCATTGCCATGGTAGCTAGACATTTGCCCTCTTCGATTTCTCCCTGTCCTTTAATGGCCTCCTTGCATCTTTTGATTTCCAGACATCAACCTGTAAGAATGGAGGGTCCGTTTCCCTGACGCTCAGCTGTCCCTGAGTAAAGGGAAAAGCTGCTGTGTTCTTTCCAGACACTCTTCTCTCTAGAGCCCTGCGTGGGTACAAAATTGGTGTCCACGTCTTCATGTGCAAAAAGCGATCCACACCCATGGATACCCGCAGAGAGAACGTGGCTAGCCGTGGATTTGCTGGGTTCTACTTATCTCCATGGGGAAGGGCCGACATCCACCCCGTCACTTTCCTGTGCAACGTAAAACGTTGCTCTTTCGGACACCGCACACTTCCTCTGCCCCGGATCAATAGCTGGAGACATCCCTGGTCCATGCATTGTGCCAAATGCAGGACAGTGGCCCTGGCTTGAACCCCGAACGCGCCCTTGTCTGGGATACTTTTGCACCCTCTGACGGCCTTCCCTTTGGTGGAACGTCCCCGAGTCCGTCCCGGATCGCCTCCCCCAAGCATATGTCGCCTGCGGGGCTCCTTATGCCTCATCACTGTTGCGGGTTATAAATTTGTGTGCTCAGCCCAGATCTGCTCTGCAGAAGTTGGACGCCATCCCAGTGCCTCGCCACTCTCCCTGGTCCAGTGGCAAGTTTAATCTGCCCGTTCACGGCCTGCTGGCCCATGGGGAGAGCTCCGTTCAGTGCGGTTCCACGCTGCATAAAGAGAGGCTCGTTAGCAGGACATGCCTGGGCTCTGATGGCACCGAGCTCCAAGAAGGCCTCATTAGGCAGAACATGTTGTGTGCCACTCGGAGCTTTTCTGGTAACCTAAGGAACTCAACTGGCGGTACCAGCAGGGGAAATGAAGGGGGAGAGAGAGGCGTTGTCACCACGGCCTGTCTCCCGTCCTCATGCTCAGGAGGGACACGCCCTTGAATGGGCCCATCTGGGCGCAGGCTCGCTCCCCTGGTTGGCTGCTCAGTGGTGCTAAGTGACGAATGTTGGTCTTACCAAGGGGACTTACCGATGTGCGTAAGGGTCTCGCCGCCTGCCCGCTATGGGGGCGGAACGGCTTTGGTCTGCAGGGGCCAAGTGCTGGGAGTGATTTCAAGGGAAGTTTATCAGACTGTCTAAAACGGAATCCGCAGTCCTGGGGCTTGGAACGCCCGGTGGTCCCTTCAGCACTCCACCGAAAACCTATTAACGTTTACTCGGGAGAGGAGATCTCGCCAGGGGCAATGCAGTTTCCAATGGTAAAATCCCTGGCGCCCTCCTAGGAGCGGTCCGACTCGGTGCTTTCCTGCGTACTTGGGGGCTGGACCTGCAGCCGGCATCCCCGCTCTGTCCTCGGTCGGTCCCTTGCTAAAATGGAAGAACCGCTGGTTTTCCAGTGGCTTCCTCATTCCTCAAGCCCTCCCCTGGGAGGGGGAACACGAAATGCTCCTGTGGTTGCTTTTGTCGTCTGACGTGCCACCGGGTTTGCTCGGCTGTGCTTGCCGCCCACCTCACTCTGTGACCCCGTGGGACATCAGACTGCGGGGGGTCTGGTGAACTCGGTGGTGGGAATGCCAGCCCTCTGCAGCATTCATGCACACAGTGCCACACGGGTCTGTTGTTCTCCCTGCGTGTTCTTGGCTCTCCCGGGCTTTTAGCTAGAGGCCTTTCCCACTTGTGGCCTTTCCACAAGGCTGATCCGGAAAGCCGTCCTGTGGCTCCTAGGACAGGTCTGGTGGTATTAGTTCCAACAGCCACGGCAGGGATTGCTAAAGTTCTCCAGCTTTTTCATGGGCCTGTTTCTGTAGGTCCTATGAAACCCGTCAGCATCTCCACGTGCTGTCATGCTTCATGTTCCTTGTCATTGATCCCCCGGTATTCCCATTGGGCCTTGCCGCAGGATTTCCATACGCTCTCCGGGCCCAGCCCAGTCTGGCGGGTGCGTTAGTGCCTCGCCCCAGGGATATCGCTCAGACAATGGGGTAAAAGGCAAAACAGCATAACATGCTCCACCCTTGCGTGAGATCCTGGTGCCACTGAAATCAATGGGAGCTTGGCTATTGACTTCAAGGGCAGAATTTTAACCCTGGTCTGCGGGGTAGGCTAACACGGGTAATTATGGGGCTCGGCTATCGCAGGAGACAAAATTCAGCTGCTGGCATCAGGGAATGCAGTTCCCTGGGATGTCTGTGGGAGCGGGGTGTGTTTGCACCAGGGATTACTTTGGCCCAGGGGAGCTGGAGGATGCAGGAAAGTGAAAGTGTATGGGGTGGAGGAGTTGGAGGTTCTTTCCCTCTCCCTCGCCCGGCATGTTGCCATCGTAGCGCTACTCTTACGAGATTGGGTCTTGTTTTCGGAAAGCCCCCAGCTCCCGGATTACACGAGAGCCTTGGAATGTTCTGGCCTTCTGGGTGGCAGAAGAGAACTTGGAAATGTAACTGCCCTAGAGGCTCAGAATTCAGGCAGCAAAGGCAAAGAACCCAAATGCATCCTCAGGAACAATAAACCCTCCTGATTTCAAAGTCAAATGTGAAGATTTTGGCTGGGGGCCCCTCAGGGCACCTGACTCCTGGATTTTCAAGACCTGAGGTTGGCAACGCTGCTCCTGGAGTGGCCACGGAACCAGCCATTTTCTTCTGGCACTGAGCACAGGACGCTACGGCTGCTCTGTTTTTCTTTGGCGCTTCTTCCCAACACCCACCTCACCCAGCGTTCCCTTGGATTTTTTCCGACCATGTGCAGAATAAATTTTGTGCTGTGCACCAAGGCATGTTTGGATGGGCACCACCAGTACAAACACATGCTGCTGGCAACCTGCTAATCAACTGGGGGACATTTGACTCTCTCCTAGATGGCCACCCAAATGCTCAGTTTACAGGGACACTGAGTCCTTCCAATCCCCCCAGAAACCTAGTCCAGTGGCTACCTGGCAGGCTTTAAAGACCCAGGACACCTGCCCACATCCACGCAGAAATATCACTGATTTCACTACCTCGTTTCCAAACCCAGCAGTCAAACTGATGCAACGTCGTTGCGGGGACACGCTCGTAAGTCGTTCTCAGATGCTCTTCTCCCGAAATGGTGACACGGCAGGTGGCATTTCCGCAGGCTGCTGCGTCTCTAGCCGTGAAACTGACCTGGCAAAGTCACCGCTGATTAGTGGGAATGCGTCTTCACACCACCTCCCACTGGCATGCGGAACATGCTGTCACCAGGGCCTGGGACGGAGCTCTCAGAAGGACCCGGCTTTCACGGGGCTCCCCAGAGCATCCAGAGTATAAGGAATACAGCAAAGAAGAGAGTCGAGGAGGGGGAGCTAAACGGTCCGTTCCAGGGCAGAAGCCAACCTCTCCACTGGGAGTTCAGCGGGAACATTCCTTGTGGCCAGGCTACCCTATAAGAGCCTTTTGCAGGGGGGTCTTTCTGAAGCTTCTGGTCCTGGACGGACCCACTACCGGGCTAGAGGTGCCTTGGGTCGGAGCTGACCCCGCAATGCCTATGCTCCCGTTTCTGCGGAGGACCTAATACTCCTGTGTCCCAGCTGGGGCCCTGCTCCGGCATTTCCACGCAGCTCACAGATATTCCTGGTTCCAGTTTCTCCGTGATGCGGGGCCAAGGACAGGGCTGTCCACACGGCCTGTGCCAGCATGGCCAAGAATCATGTGGCCGAATCCACAGACCGCCGTGGCCTTGCCGGAGCTCCCACAGGACTGGTTTTCTCTATCCCCAGGCAAATTCACCCTGCCCCGGGAAAGCAGTGGGCCCGCCTTGGTTTCAATGAGAGGAGACTGGGGCTGCGGGCTGTTTCTGTCATGTCCCTCTGCGTGTGCAGAGTTTCCTCCATGTTGCGTGTGCAGACGCCCTGCTCCCAGACCTACCGAGCTGGGGAGGGCCAGGTTAGGTGGCTTTTTGAGGGCTGCCAGGGGGTGGGTGAGCTGGCTCAAACAGCACAGAAACACTGCGCCCTGGCTTCACACCCGCTCAGCCTACGAAGGTGGCTTTGCTCAGCAAAGTTCAAAACAGGGACTCAAGTGTCTTCTTCTCATTTCTGCCTTGCCCTGCTCTCTCCCGGGAGTGGCCTGGCCAGAGGGGCTGGGTCGGAAAGCCTGACTCACCGGTTGTGCCGTGCACCTCCCTGGGAGGGCCAGGCATGTCACTGCCTTGGCTTGCTGTGGCTGGAGCTCCAAGCACATTTCTGCTCCTAATCGCCATGCCCTGGCTAGGCCGCGTTAGCGGAGTGGGGGGAAAACCAGGAGTAGCGCGCGACGCTGATTTACACTGGCTCCGGATTCAGCAGTATCTCCACAGAATGTCCCTTGAAAACCAATTCTCCTCCTCCACTCCAGCCCCGTCAGCTGCACTGCCAAGTCTGGCTCCTGCCATGGAGCAAAACCAGTTTTTCCAAAGGACACCGGTAGCAGCCTCTTAAAAAAGGAGCCGTGGGCCCTCCCAAGTGACCTTTCCTTGTCGACTGCTACACGCTGTGATGTTCCTACACAATAGAGAACACTCTGCTCTCTGTGTACTTGGCAAGGGAAGAAATGGCTTTTTTAATCGCGTTGCATGAATTATTGGCCAACCGTTTGAAGTGGCTCCAAGATTCTTCTCTGAGTGACTTGCATTTTCTCAGGAGATTTGTGTCGTTGGGGGGTTTGGAACGTGTAACTGAGTAACTCCGAGAAGGCATTTGTTACCTTCGAAAGTCGGCTGCGTCCTCTCCGAAAGGCACTTCGTCTTCCTCCTGGCTTGCTGGAGTGAGAAGTCCCGGTCGGCCGGAACACGTCTTCCTCCGTTGGCTGTCCGAAGACATTCCGCAGGCCTGGTCGTAGGGGGCCAACGTGAGCGAGGAGCCGCCCCTGCAGTCAGGCACCCAGTGGGCCAGGCCCTCGCATAATGGGAGGCGGCGCTTGCCCTGGCCGGCTTACTGCCTACGCAAAGGAAAATAGAAGGGCAGCGCCTCATGCACCAGGGAGTTGACAGAGGGTGGGAATTGCACCCAGCTCTCCCGAGGGCTGGGCCAGTGCCCGCTTCATTAGGCCAGCACTGCCTCCCACTGTCCTCCAGCCTTCGCGTCGCCATGGCCGGGGGACAGCACCCTCTGGGGGCAGCCACTGCTAGCGTCAGAATGCTCCCGCCTTGTGTCCAGGCCTGGCCCCACCTCCGGCCCAGTGTGCACCCAGTGGCACCCCGGCAAATCCAGAGCATAGCTATTCGCACTGCCGGAGTCACTCCGGATTCCAGCTGCCGGAGGCGGGAGCAGAACCCACCCTCCACCTCCCTCACGGGGGCGCTCCCCTCATTCCAGTGGGGCCTCTCAGGGAGGAGAGCCAAGCCACGGGAGCACGCCAGAGCCTGCCACACTGCTGCCCTGCTGGAGAGTGACAGAGCCTGAAAGTGGCTGGCGGAGTGTTTGCTTAACGGGAGGGGGAATGTTTTCCTGACACTGCTAGCGAGCGACCCGGGTACCACACGCTCCCTCGCCACTATGGCCATCCCACGCCCGGGCCTGATGACCAGCTCCCGCCAGGGCCCAGAATTCCCGCCCCGCAGCTGCCACCGGCGCCCGGCCGATTAGCAGGCCCAGCGTCCAATGAGAAAGTGACCATGCCACTGGGGCGCTGATCCCTGACCGTGTGACGGAGCAGCACTTATTGGTGAGCAGGGTCGCAATGGCTCCATCCTTCCCCCGCCCGCCCACCCACCGTCCCCACCTCACAGGCCTCGTTTCAGCTTTGAGTGGCCGGTTCGGCACCGTGGAAAATGAATTGGAGCTGAGCCATGCTGTGGCCTGCTGTCACCTGGTGTCATTTTTATTTTCCAGCCTGAAACGGCCCCAGCGTATTGGCAGCTCCGCCATCAGAAGGATATCTAATCGGGTGATTTATGCCGGGAGGCATTTGACCGAGAGCCAGACTTCAGTGCTCCGCTCGTCCCCTCGCTGGCAGAGACGCTCCTTTTTTTTTTTTTTTTTTTTTGCACCTGCGGTGGTCACCTTTTAGCCCCGTTCCTGCCCGTCACGAAGCCGTGACCTCAGCTCCCCCGCCCCAAGCGTCGGAGCCGGTAAATAATTACCTTCCCCGCCTGCCCTGGAATGCGTACATAAACAGGCCCCGGCTACCAATGGCTACCTGCTTTGTTGTAAGCCCTAAATAAAGCTAAAAAAGGATTAATAGCCCTTTGTGATACAACATTAAAAAAAAAAAAGAATTAGACGGCAGTTTGTCTTGCACTCCATCACCTTCGGACCCAATGAGGGAGAGCGTCGAGTGGCTGCCGCTCTAAACTGCACCCCCGGTGCACGCTACAGTAACCAAGAATGTGTATTTCTGCAGATGATTAAATCAATACAATTTTGACAAGACTTGTTGGAACATGCTTCTTTATTTTACGCAATTCCTTCCCCTTCGTCGGGGGCATTTATCACCCTGCCTGCCTGTCAGCTAATGGAGATTGCTCTTAGTCCATACTTGATAGAAGGACGTGGTTATGATGCATGCCAATAGTTCGGCACAGACGCTACGGTGGGAACAAAGAGCCCGGCTGGGGGCTGGCGGCCTTTAACCAGAGGGACGGTTTCCTGGCTGGGCAGCTGC
>JANRFK010003679.1:1351193-1361263 GCA_030068395.1 Apalone spinifera | reverse complement strand
GATGTTACAGCTGCTGGCTTAAAAGTCTCTGGTTACATCCTATGGCAGGACGGGGCCACGGTTCTTTCCAGCTCGTGGTTCCCTGCAAGGTTGCCTCTGGGATCGAGAGCTGAGCTGAAGACCAAGACGGAGGGTGCCACATGGCATATTTATACCCCCTCCTGGCTTCTTCCAAGCTGGAGGGAGTCACATGGCCAATGGCCAGGTGTGTCTTTGGTCTTCAAAGGCCTGTTGTTCCCTGGAGCTTCGCTCATTAGCATGTCCATAGGCAAATATTCCTAGCCCATTACTCAAGCACATTCAGAGAGACTTCCAGTCTCCGTACAGATACAGATCCCTAACTCCACACACAGGCATTATACAGGTATATGGAGAGCAGATACAGAACCAGAAGGAAGTTAGCTTTTGTTTGACCCCTCACATGGCCCCCTTTGTACCACTTTTGGGGTGAACCCCCCCCCATGGGTGCAGCAGTGACCCGGCTGCCCCCCTCACAATCCAATAACGTGACAGACGCTCCTCGCCCCCTCCCTTTCCAGCTCTCCAAAGAGGAACCAGGAGGCCAAGTCCATGAAGGCTTGTCTAGCCCACTGAGGCCTCCTGCGTAACACTCCATAGGACTCCCCTGAAGGAGCTCTTCTTGGGGCTGGAACAGCCATGTACCGCGGCTCCAGCGGTTAATTACCTGCCTGGCTAGAAAGATACACCCGCTAGAAGCGACGGGCTCTCCCGGACTCAGCGGGGTCTTTTGTCGTTGCGGATGAAAAATGGCCTCCTTTTAGAAAAACTACATCCAAAATCTTCGCCACAGCCAAACTGTTCTGTGTCTTGACCCGTCCCCCCCACCCTTCAACCCCCCCAGCATTTTTCAATCAGAATCATTGTAGGCATTTCCCACGTCTTCAAAATCCAGCTGAGCAGGAAGGGAACGGGGTTTCCAATAAACGGAAACATTGAAAAACCTGTTTGACAACAAACGGGTCCGTTCTGAGCTCGGCTACACGGGAACGGCTTCGGACTGTGCGTGGAAACCCGTCTCCTGTTTCCGGACCGGCACGCGCTGTGCTCATGGCCGTTGTATGTCCTTAGCTCGCCCGTGTCCAGCGACCAACCTCACCCCGATTCTGCCCAGCCCGGCCCATCCCCAGCAGTGGGAGCTAGTTAGACTCAGATACACGAGTGCCGGTGTTTCTAACCAGTGACCATTGTGCGCTACCCCCACGGAGGGCTGAGGCTGCGGATTTTCTCCTGGCCTGTTTCTCGGCCTGGGGGAGTTGGCCTGCCGCAAGGACGGGAAGGGTTAAGCATTTGCTGCTACCTGTGTTGATATGCCCACGACGTGTTATGGAGGATACGGCCTCCATGCGTCTTGGTGAGGCAGAGGGAGACGGTGGCTGTGAATACGACCCCCCCGCCGCCACCCTGTGCCCCCCACTCCGCCTGTGTAAAAGTTATTGGCGTATTCCGTGGAGGCTCAGGTAGGCAGATGAATGGGAAATGTTCCTCTCCATTACTAGCTGCACTTGACTGGAGTCTCATTACATTATTCTGGCGCTTTAGCCGGCGAATGGGCCTTGCGTCTGGGTTCCGAGCACCCCTCATACCTCCCTGATAACGTAAATTACCCTCCGCCTCATTGCCTCAAATGATCAAACATCAAATTGCTAGTAAAAAAAAAGCAGGAGAAGGGAGAGTGAGGGGGAAGGAGAAACGCTGAACAGAACCACGGGCTGAGTCTAGATGCTTTGTCAGCCACGGAGGCGAGTCGGTGGCTGTTAAGCACTCGCTCAAGATGAATCCGTGGAAGGCTTTGAGCACAGTAATTTCTCTGACATTAAAGTGCACCTGAAAAACCCAAACAATGCTCCATAACTCCAGATTACCCCCGTCAGGACGGGGTTCTTGCTAGCGCGCTTGTTGCTGCTGCTCAGGGAGCGGGACGCGCCTGCGGCTGAGCGTTCGCCCGCGTCAGTCGGCCCAGCCAGATAAATGGCACCGAGATTTGTTGTTGTTGTTGAACAACGCGGCGGCGGCTGCTCCCCAGATGAAAAATCCCTCCACTGGGCCGAATCCTCCGAACCCGAACAAAGCCGGGGACGCCCACGGGGGAAGGGGGGGTTGTGTGCTTCACATGGGTGTGGAGGGACAGTCAGCACCAGGGAGAGAAATGTGGATCTGGGGAGGGTGACGAGGCGCAGTGAAAAGACGAGGCCGTCTGTCTTGTCTCAGTATTTAAACGTGTGCTTAACGCGCTGCTCGGTGGAATGGTTAATCTGATAATGCTGGCTGTGTTTGCGGTAGTGCTCAGAGAAATGTTGACTGAAGTATTTCATGGGGATTGTGTTCTGCATGGCACAAAAAGAGCAATCGCTGTAGCGTACATGGAAATGTTCATTGCCAAATAGACTGGACTATGAAGAGGTTTATTTAGTGGCATACTTAGTATCATACGAAAAGAGTTAAGTACGGATGTTTTATTAATATTTTTGGGGAGGGGATGAGGCTTAATGCTCAGGCAGGTTATGGATAAGTAATTCTGGCTGGAGATGGCCATATTCATAGATTTATAGATTTTAAAGCCATAACGGATAATTATGATAATCTAATCTGACCTCTTGCATCCCACCAGTATATACATCTTGCAACATAGCTCCTGCTTCAGCCAAGTGCTTATCCACATGCTTGATTTTAAGCACACAAGTAGCCCCTTTGAAATTCCATCGAAGGGCTACTCATGCGCTCAGAGCGAAGCATGGGCTCAAGTGTTCACTGAATCGGGACCATGGGAGGGTAATGAAGCCAGGTGAATAATTCATGTAGTCACCAGCTCTGGCCTCCTTTTCTGCTGGTGGATTCTGCCTGAGCCGTTCGCCTTTTTCCTCCAGTGTAGCCATTGTTTGGATTCAGCCACCAAATAATTTCAGTGCAAAGTTCTTGGTCAGTAGCTCATTTGTGAGCCACCCACTGTGAATATTAGTGCACCCAGGCCAGCTAGGAGCCTGGCCTTCCTTCTTGAGCGTGTATTGCTTTTGTTTTGATTGGCTCAGGAAGTCACATGGGATTGTGTCTGTTCCCCGGCTGGGCAAATAGAATCCCTATAATCAGGTTTCCAATGCAAATAGTTGCATTTGGGATTCCAAAATTTGCTTTCCGGGAATTCTCATATTCGCGCTCAATGTGACATTTTGGTGCAATTCTTGCCCGTCGCGTGAAGAGTCACAGGGAGCAAGGCGCGAAGGCAGTCAGGGTGACTGTCATGCAGCAGCACAGTGAGTTTTGAGATGGCTTGGCCCCTTTGTCTGGATGGTATTTGGAGCAAACCGATTGCTCCCGAGCTAGTTCTAAGTGGGGATTTGTCAGACTAGTTGGAATGACGACACTTCTCGCGTAGACTGGGGGCTGTTGGCAAACAGTTCCTGGTGTGTGATCGGTCTTCCGAGCCACGCAGCATTGTCTGTAAGCATGCAAATAGCAAATCACATCGAATTACACCGGAAGGTCTTCATGGGTCAGATTATATTTGCATAATGCCAAATTTGATCAGGCCCCCTCCCGTTAGGGAACCCTGGCTATTAGCACAATGTGCATGATGTTAATAACATTCTAACAGGGCACTTCCACTACACATTTTCAGATGCAAACATTTGTGAAAATTGTAGGATTCACTAGTATTTTCACCAATGCCCAGCCGTGATCTGGATGTTTGTGAATTACAAAGGACGTGAGCTTTTGAAACTAGTGACCATCCATTGCTTTCACGACTGAGGTGTGTTTAATGGAACACTGGGAGCGTGCTTTGTACAGTCTTGGAAGAGGGATGCTTCACGCCGCAGGGGCAGGCTCTGTAGTGCAATGTGAGACGATGGGCTGAGATTTTCAAGCGACCCATAACTGTGGGTGTCTTGATTTCTGGGTGCTCAAACACAGACACCTTAAAGGGCCCTCCTGTTCAGAGGATGGGTCCCACCACTCTCTCAGTAGGCATCCGCGGGTGGGAGGCGAACAGTGGAGACGACAAACAGCACTAGTCCCCTGGAAAATCAATTCCTCCTTGCTTAGTTCAGGGTTTAGCCCAGCAGGACCAGTTTCCCTGGTGTGAGGTTGCCGATGGAGCTCACCTGTTGAGAGGCAGGGTTGAGGGGCCAAAAGGGAGGGGGTTTCTAAAGAAGTGGGGTTGCTAAAGAAGTTTCTAAAGAAGTTTTCTAATTTGCATGGCAGCTGGCGGATGCCTTTCGGGCCAGGAGGGACGTGATGGGGGATGTTGCTGACCCGGCGTCCAAGGAAGTTCATGCGGGGTTGTTGCAGGGACAATTTTCTTGCGTCCGTTGATTGTTACGTTGTCAAAAGAGGTTTGGTTGGGGCAAGTGCAACCCACTGGTGAGTTTGTGTTACGGCCCGCCCCCGGAGCCGAGCCGTGGAGGAGAAGAAGTTGTCGCAGTCCCTAGCTGTAGCAGCTTCTGCCTGAAGGGCTGGAGGTCCCAGGTACATCCCTGGAGTGTTGGCCAAGGTGGAGGCCAACAACGGTGGAGGCAGGTTGGCTGTTGCATGGTGCCAGCAGCCTGGCTAAGAAAAGGGTTGCTTGACAAGGAGCCGGAGATGTCTCCAAGGAGGCCGTGCATCTTCCCCACCTAGCTCGGCACCTGCTCCGGCGTGGGCCTGCTTGTTCCCCAGCCCACGAGCAGGGTGGTGTCTGGCAGAGATAGCTCTGCTTACGCCCTGGCACCCGCTTACTTACCCAGCGGGTCAGCTGTGCTTTTGCTTGGAAGCTTTGCTACTAGCACGTGCAAAAGTGTCATGTCTTCATGCTTTATTTGCCAGTGCAAGCCCATGAGGTATCCCAGCTCTCTTCAGGCCCAGTAGGTCAAGCCATTTCCATCTAAAATTAGTTGGGATGTAAAAGGGCCTTTTCTGAAATCCAAAAAGTTCCGTGAAAATTCACATTGTATTTCAAATCTCCCATTTTTTTTTCTGCAGAAAACAAAAAACCTGGAAAATCTGTGGTTTCTTGCCAACCCAAATGGAAAATGTGTAGTGACAACTGAACATTTTTTAAAATGTTACATGGAAAAATATGAAAAACTTAAGCAGGAAGCCCATTTTCATTGCTTTGTGAATTCTTCCCTGGAAAAGCCCTGTGGGTTTCCAGTGAGTTCCAGGCCTGCCTTGGAGCCGATGCTAGACCATTTGGGGTACGGTGTGGAGGCTCTTCCTTATAAACGTCGTCCCTGGGTCACCTTAGTTTGGATGAAATGCAAAATCAGGTGCTGCAAAATGTGGTCATTATGGATTCTGCGGCGTGTTTTGAAAGAGGAAGGCTCTTAGCCTCAGTGTCTTGGCCATAGGCCAGCTCGGGTAATTACATTCTGCTGGCCTGTATTCCACCCTGCAGTTCAAATGGAAAAATTATTCCTCTCTTCCCTTCCCGAGAGCGCTGCTGCATGGCGGGTTGCGGAAAGGCTGATGCTGCCGCCTCCCCCCCCAGAGGTAGCTGCATTTCAGGGAGGAAAGGGAGCCCATCAGGCAGTTTGGCTGACAGGTGCAAGGGTTCCGTACCAGAGTCTGGCTGGCATAAATCTGCAGCGCTCTCCCGGCCCCGGCCCGGGCGCTAGTTACTAGACTCTCTTCAGCACAGGGGCTGGAAGGAGGGGCTGGGTCTAGTGCCGCCACGGCGAAGGCAGCTGTGCTGGGAGCCAGTCTACTCTTGCAGCGGAGAGCGGGGGGCTGTGGGGCCCACGGAGGCTGGCCCCGAGGCGAGGCGGGAGGCCGCGCTGGCAGGCCTGACCCGCGCCTGTCGTTTGGAAAGAGCGGTTTCCCCTCCAGATCAATGCTTTCCTGAGCACTTTAATGCACCCCTCGGTGTCCTGAAACTCTAATGGTGCAGCCTGCGCGACGCGGCCATTTATTTCCCACAGATGGGGTGATAATTATTGACAAGATTGTAACTAATAATTAAACCCATTTGCTCCTTTACACACGGCGGTGAGAATTATTTCCAGTGGCTTTCGCAGGGCCGGGGTCACCCTCTTGTGGGGCGGGTGGGCTGGTGCTGCCGAGAGCCAGGCCAGGCAAAGGGCTCCCTCTGGGATTCCCAGGTGCTTTGCCGGGCCTGGGGCTTGCCCCCCCCCCAGCAATTGTAACCCCCACTGGCTCCTACCCTCCAGGCCGTCACTGTGTCGCACCGCTGCCCTGTCCCTAAAGGGCTGGGTGGCACCCTACTAGCCCAGGGATGGCTCTGGCCCTACCTGACTCGGGGGAGAGGGCTGCTGCCCCAGAATTCAATCCCGGTGCTGCTCTCCCCCATCACGCAACACGGCAGTGTGGCCTAGTGGGTAAGGTACTGGAGTGGCTCATGGGAGACCTGGTCCCAGCTTGGTCACCGAGTGACCTCGAGCAGGTTGCTTTGATGCCCTCCCCACGTGTGCAATGGGGGTCATGCTACTGCCTGCAAAGGGCTTCGAGCCCTTGGGGAGAGGGGCTGCCACACCAGCCCCCCACTCGCGGGTCACCGGCTCCCCCGGCCAGGCTCCCCCCACCACGCACTAACCGGCAGGCGCAGAGGCTCCTCATGTGCCTGTGGGGTTGCCACAGTTTGCACACGTATGTCACATTTTGCATGTCTGACGTGTGTGGATAGTAACACGCGCCGGGGCCACTTTGGGGGAGCGCCCATGGACAGCAGTGCAGGCAGGCGGGAAACCAGCTCCAGGCCGCTCCCAGGCTGCGGGTAGGTCGCTGACCCCCAGCAAACCCTCCCAGGCCACCTTGCCAGCTGGAAAGAGCTTTGCAAGTGAAAAGCGCCTCAAGCGCGCCCTCCCCGCTGCGCCCGCCACTGCCACTTGGCGGCACAGTGCACCCCGGGCTCCCGCAGCGGCGCAGCCCGCGCACATCCCGGGGCTGGCTGGGGGGGCTGGCTGGCGACTCCCCGCCGCTGCCACTTGGCGGCACAGTGCACCCCGGGCTCCCGCAGCGGCGCAGCCCGCGCACATCCCGGGGCTGGCTGGGGGCTCCCGCTGTCAGGAGGAGGGGGACACGAGCGAAGGCTGGTTCGGCGCCTTATGTCCGTGCGCTCGGGCCACAAAGGAGCCGCTCCCAGCGAGGCCCTTGTGAAGAAAACGTGTCTGCACGTGGAGCGGAGCATGTTGGCCCTGCCCCGGTTCCCCGGCTCCGCTGGCGACGTTGGCCACGGGGCGGGGGCCGGCGGGGTCTAGCCCCCAAGCACGCAGGCTGGGGCGGGGAGGGAAGAGGGGCAGGCCGTAGAGGGAGCTCTGGCTCTGTGGCTGCCCCGTTGCCCATTCGCCAGCCAGAGCAACGGGTTGCAGCTGAGCCACTCCGTGAAAAGAGGGAGCTGCCCCCCGGCCCCAGAGCTCGGGGGAGGGGGACCAGGGCCAAGGGATGGCCTCATCTGGCACTGACTGTGCCAAGGCCTCGCTGGGGGGGCGCAGAGGGTCCGTGCTCGCACAGTGCAGGGCTGGGCACGGAGCACGTGTCCGCACCTCAAATACCAGAGCCCCCCCCCCGCACGGCATGGCGGCAGCTGCATGTGCAGTGCACTCAGTGACCCCCCAAGGCACGGCACTGTGTACGAAACAGCACCCCTGCACCTGCCTGTGCGTGTCTCCCGGGGGGGGTGGCTACACCGTCGTGCCAGGCGGGCCGGCGCTAGCCCGACCCTGGCTCCAACGGCTCAAGGGAGATGCAGCAGCACAGGGGAGAGCGCGGGCCGTGCCCCCGGCACGTACTTGCACGACTGGCCTGACCCGGGCGAGTGGCCCCGCGTCTTCCCTGCTGCTTCGACCGTGCCCGCCGCGGTGCCCGCCTGCGCCGCACGCCGCTTGCAGCGCGCACCGCCTTGGCTCTCCTCCGGGGGCAGCCGTCGCGCTCTTTTGCCTTGATCCCCTGGTTTCCTCCTTCCCCCAGGGCGCCAGAGACTCCGGGCCTGCCCCAGGGCAAGGAAATCAGCATTAGGCAGTTAGACTCCACGTCTGCCTGTCTGTCTGTCTGTCCACCCATCTGCAGGAGTGATGGGCAATACATAAAGATGGGCCAGCACAATCATAAACCCCTCTGCCCGCCTCTCGCCCCCCTGCGTGTGGAGAGAAAGGAGACCAACCCTCAAGCCACACCTAACACGCCTGGCCTGCTGATTTGTCCTGGTCCTCCCCAGTGTGCATCTCAGGCTTCCGTCTCCTTCCCCGACAAAGGCTGGGGGAGTTCCCAAAGGCAAACAGCTCCCCATTGCGGGCCGTCTTTATTCTCTCTTTTCTTTCAGTCCCTTCCCCCCCAAGAAATTCCACTCCAAATGTTACAATAAGAAACCCACGTAAACCCTCACCCCCGCCGCCTTAAATCAACTCTGCTCGGCCACCGTCCGGCAAACACTTCCTCGTGTGCTTAACTTTAAGCATCACAGGGACTTCTCACCACTCACAGACTAGCTGCATGCATACATCTTTGCAGGCGTGTGGCTTTTTAGTGGAAGTCTCAAAAATGGCCACAGTGAAACCTGGGCAGTTTCGTACACCTGACTTACAACGACAGTTTGGGGAAATGACTCCATTTGTTTTAAAGAACACTTAAAGTAATTCCTTAACAAACCCACATTCACCTGCAAAGTGCTTTGCAAATTTCTCCTTAAAGGCAATTTCAAAATAAAACAAAATTCCAATGCACACGTTGAGACAGCTTGAAAAATACTGAGCTAATTTTTGCCAAATCTGGATTGATTTTAATAGCTCAAGGGACACCTAAAAACAATGCGAAGTCACCGCTTCTCACCTGAGGTTTCAGAGATTTTTTGGTTTTACGTTATCTGGGGTCAGCAATTCCAAGTGGGATGCATGGGCAAAGTGTAAGCCTTCCCCGGACCTGACTCCGTCTCTCCCCGGACATTTGAAAATAAAAGCACCATCAGGCCATGATGAAGTGTGGCAAACGCCAGGGGGAAAGGCACCCATGGGAGAAAGTGGAGAGTCACCGGGGGGCAGAATTACAGCAGAAGCTGGCATTATGCTAGGGGGCCTTTGTGATCATCTGGCATCGAAGGGGCTCGCGAACGTTTTCAAGGTGAGCCGCGTCTTCACAGAGAGATTTTCTTGTGGGCATCTGCCCCCGGCCTTCCCAATTGTGCAGACTGGCTGCCCAGCCACAAGCACAAGAGAACAGCGGGGTTCAAACTTTTTTTCTCATGACCAATTGAAGAAAGTCACTGATGCCCCGACCCCACCAGAATGGGATTGGAGTGTGGGCTCCGGGGTGGGGCTGGTGAGAGTTTTGGGGTGTAGGAGGGGGCTCCGGGTTTGGGGGGTCAGGGCTGGGGCAGGAGGGGCTGACCTTGAGTGGCTCCCAAGCAGCAGTGCAGGGGGGTGGCTAAGGCAGCTTCCTGCCTCTCCTGGCACGGCAGACCACGCTGCCCCCAGAAGCAGCCAGCAGCCGGTTCCCAGCCCATGGGGAGTGTGGAGCTAGTGCTCGGGGCAGGGGCAGGAGCAGTGCATGGAGCCCTGTGTGCTCCCAGCCCTTCCACACCTAGGAGCTGGGCCTGCTGCCGACTGCTTCTGGGGCGCAACGCAGTCTGTGGGGCCGGGACAGGCAGGGAGCTGACTCAGCCCCCCACTGCTCACCTGATCCCCTGCAGCCATGAGCCGCAGCGCCAGGCACTTCACCACCCAGTGTTTGGAACGGCTGCTCTAGAACAGGCCCACTCTTTGGTGACTACAGCGGTTGGGTACCTGGGAGCGGAGCACTAGGGAAGCAGCTGAGCAGGAAGAATGTCCAGCTCCGGCTCCTGGCAGGCCAGTGGCCAGGACTCTACAGACCCCCCTCCCCGTGGTGCACACACCAGTTTCCAGAGCAGCGGGTTACAATCGTGTACCCCTGCCCATGCTTTCTCCCAGGGAGCCGGCTGTAGCCCTGTCAGGGTGTGCCGGTGGCTCTACAAACCACGAGCCCCGAGTGGTCCCTGGTTTGACACTGCCCCCGGAGCACTGAGCCAGCCTTCTGAGCCCTTGCCGCATGGCCGGCGATACGTCCGTCACCATTATATAGAATCATAGAATACTAGGACTGGAAGGGAC
>JANRFK010003679.1:1298421-1310743 GCA_030068395.1 Apalone spinifera | reverse complement strand
CCGGTAGGAAAACACCACAGAGCCAGAAAGCAGCAGGGTCTGGCAGCCCCGCCCATGGGCAGCGGCAACAGACTGTCTCTGGGGCCGCCCCGAACCCCGCTGGGCCACAGGCTTCTTTCAGGGCTCTGGCTGTTTTCCCTGGCAGACACGCCGGTCTCTGTTGTTTCAGCAGCTCTGACTCTCAGCGAGGAGGCGCGTGCAGATGGAACCTGAATGGAAGCTCCCTGGGGCAGGGACCATCTCGTGGCTCTGGGTTTGTACAGCGCCGTGCGCCACGGGGCCCTCCGCCATGACTGGGCCTCGGGGCTGCTACCGTGCTACAAGCAATTCCCTACACTGGCTTCCAACGTCTTGCGCTAACCCTGCCCCCAGCAGCGTGCTCTAGCCAGAAACGAACCAGCTCTCCAGCTTTGGGAGGGCGATGCCCAGCTCTTGTAAACCGCTGCTGTCAGCAGGAGCAATGGGACATCAGCCCATCGTGGGGGGAAACTGAGGCACAGAGCCAGGCCGTGATTTTCCCAAGGCTACGGGAGGAGGCCTGGTCTACTGCATGCCTGTCCAGTGCTAATAGCCATGCGGAGGGAGTCGTCAAGTGCCCAGTGCAGTTCTCTGCCTGGTACCCAGCTCTCCTGGCAGGGCAAGCTCAGACAGGGTGGGGGCGGGGGGTAGGGGTGGGGGGATGATACACACTTGATCCAAAAGGGAAGGATCTGAAAGGCCCCCGGTGAAACGAGAGTCACCGAGCCCACCCGCG
This sequence comes from Apalone spinifera, assembly GCA_030068395.1. Lineage (NCBI taxonomy): Eukaryota > Metazoa > Chordata > Testudines > Trionychidae > Apalone > Apalone spinifera. The sequence continues at coordinate 1,309,989 of JANRFK010003679.1, read as the reverse complement.
CCGGCCTCCGCCCTCCCGCCAAGCAATGAATCCAGCAGGCTGGGGCCTGGGAAAGTTTGGACAGAAACTCACCCGACGATCACTCACAGCGTTTGACATTAAAAAGTGCTGACAGCAGCGAGGGGGGAGGAATAGGAGAAGGGCCACTTTCATCTTGTGATAGCCTCCTCCTGGCCCAGGTCACCGCAGCCTCCTCCTCGCCTCCCCTCACCCCCCGCGCTCTGCCTCCTTCATTAAGTAGGGTCACGGCCCACACCCAGGCCCCTGGCACCGCCCGCTGCTGTCGCCCTGGGCTGGAGGTGCGGGGCCCTGCTGCAGCCTTGAACTTTCCCTGCACAGCATCAAGGCAAAGACTGCTTCTCCCTCCCCCTCCGCTCAGTATCTCATCCCGCAGAAAGAAACGGAAAATCGGAGCCTTCCTTGGGCAATTGAAGATGCCAGGAGACGGAGCAAGAATTTACTGCTGGACCCGGTTTTATTTTGTTCCTTTACTACACAAATGCACACGCGTGCACGCGCACGCACACACACACACACACACACACACACAGGTTCGGGCGGGGAGGAGATGCCAGGTATCCGCCGCTGGGGGTAACGATTGGACGTAACGCAGAGGGCAGGCGGGAGAGCGCTGGGTGGGGCATGCCGCAGAGTTAAAGTCTGAAGGCCGGGCTTCAGCGGTGGGGGGGACACAAGCCCCCCCATTAAAACAGGGTCCGTTTCGGCAGAAGAAGGTGATGGGAGTGAAACCGCGCCGGGGTGAGATCCGCGGGGGAGGGGCTGCCCGAGAAGGTGAGCCACCAGCCTGGAACACGGCCCCGATTTAAACATCCAAGCGGCCCACGGGCGTGTGGATTTGTTCCCAGGCGCACGGCGCCTCTGGCCGAAGGAGCAAGACCCCAGGTGAGCCCACAGGGCTGCACAAGTGCTGCTCCAGCGCGTCTCAGGGCAGCCACCCTGCCCACCCCCGAGGGGGTGCAAACCCAGCAAAACGCTCCTTGGCCCAGTATAGGCCTGCGGGCCAGTTTGAACGCATGGGCCTGCAAAGCACGCTGCCACTGCTGCAACTAGCGCTCCCGCAGGCACCCAGGAGCGCGGGGGAAGAGCAGCTCAAGGCTGCCGGCAAGAATTTTGCTGGTTCGACACCTTGCCCGTGGGAATAGCCCTCCTGCCTGGGGCAAGCAGGCGGCCGTTGGCAAGGGAACCCCAGCCGCCCCGTGGCGGCTTTCGGAGTTAGCAGGGCGCTAGCCAGGCAGCCAGCAGAAAGCCGAGGTCCAAACCCCCCGAAATCCCTGGCAGCCGGGACCAAACGCCCAGCAGCACTAGGCCTCAGCCATTTTAAACAGCCCGTCAACCTGACATCCACCTTCGCCAATCACATTGGGCCTGTTCTCGCTACAATTTCATGGTTTCTGGTACACAGTCAGTTCCCCGTGCCTTGCAAAAATCCTTAGAAATATAAGGACAGGCACCGGAAAAACCGCCCCATGTTTTTAAAGGCTGTTTTGACACAGCAAGTTGGGAGACAAGTTTAAAAGGGATCTCTCTAATAACGCGAATGCCTTTTGATGTAGCACTTAAAAAATAGATCAAGGCGACATCATCCCTTTAAACTTTTGAATTGCTGCAAAGCAGAGGAGACATCGACCATACCTGTCCGTCTCTGTTGGCAGATTCTGCAGCAATATATATAGATATATAGGCACAGATGCAGAGCTTCATAAATGCACTGTGCAATTTATAAAGATACATTATTTTTTCTTATTCTTTTAACTCTAAACATCAGCTTGCTCACACCTTACAGCAGCATAGAGCAGTGCTGTTAAACGGGTGAGGAAAAGGTGGTTTTCCTTTATTGATTATGGGGTTGTTTCACCGATAAGCAAAAGGGCATCTGTCGCTATAGCTGGTCCTCAAGTCCAACCCAGTTAAGCCTGCAAATAGTCCCATGATTTCAAGTAAGCATATGCTTAGACGGTTTACAGGATCAGGGCCTCGAGTCTCAACCTCATGGTACATTGACTTTTTCATTTCACTTTCCTACATACGGGCGGTCACGTGAATGCTAAACAGGCACTAGCCTCATTATTAAGCAGGGGGAAAGAGTCTGTGTCTAGCTCTTTCTGCTCTAATAGTTTATGAAAACAAAACACCACTAACCTTCAATCTTCTGAGCTCTCCACAAAGCCCCATCTACTGTTTGTTTAGCTCCTATACTCTCCGCTCTCCCTGCTTGGGTCTGGTACAGCAGGTGGCACTTTGTGCAAGAGCGAGCAGCTAGCGAGAAAAGAGATCAGGCAGTGAAGCCACAGAAGGGTTTGTGCCTGGAAAGAGCAGCAGTGAAGCTGGGTAAAAGTTTCTCTATTTGTTCAGAGCGAGTGGGCCTGGGATTTCCACTGGCTCTGAAACCCCCAGCTCCCGCTGGTGGCCCGAACGCATCTGGGAGCGGGCGTGGAGATTAAGCAGCACGTCCAGGAGCAGCTGAAGGATCAGTCACTTAGGAAAGTAAAACTGAACTAAGTTTGAAATGTATTTTACTTTGCCCCCATTCAGAAAAATGTGGCGACGCAATCAAAACCAGTCGGGGCAGAAGCCTGGGCGTTGGAGGTCAGGGCTCTATTGCCCGTGATGGCCTTACTCAAACCACTGACATTCACTCTGGGACTCAATTTCTCCCTCTCTAAAAGGGGGGTGATACTCGCCCACCTGTGCATGACACTTAGAGGAGAGGGGTTGTATAAGGATATCCCTTATGCCCACTGGCTCTTGGCACAGGGTCCAGGGGTAAAACACCAATATTTTGCTGCTGGGTTACCTTGAACCAGTATCAATAACTCTCACGATTTTTAATCACAAATGTGAGTATCTTTGGTGTAAAAGTGCCAGCTCCTGGAATCATGAGATTAGCAGAGAATCGCAGCTTTCATTTAAATAAAAATAACATTTCTAATCCTCACGTAGAGAGTATCTTGATCGCAAAACATGACTGCAGTCTACCCTAAGGGCTACAACACCAGAGCGCAAAGAAAAACAACCCAACATTTATTATTGGTTGTTTTTTGATCTTGTGACTTTTTAAACAAATCTCATAATTATGGGGACCCTGGCTCATCATTTCTGAACTTCCCTCAGGCTTAGCCACATGGATCTAGGTTCAGCTTGGTCAGATTCACTTCTTGATTCCTCCAGCCTACCATGATTTCTGTTGTATCTGGAGTGAGAACACAAACTAGGTGAAAGACAGAAGTCCCAACTCATGAATGATTTCATAATTTGGCTTCCTTCTAAACTGGAATGAAAACTGAAAATTGCAAAATTCTCCATGAAAGAAAATTGTTTCAAGGTGACCAAAATATGTCATTGCAATTTTGCCTTTTTTGAACGTCATGCTATTATACGTAAGCAAATACAAACTAAAATCAAATGAAAAGTCATGTCAAAAGGAAAACAAATCAAAACATTTTGGTCCAAAAATGTCAAAATGTGCTTTTTGCCACTTCCCCCATTGTCTCAGCTGTGAAATTCCAGAAAAATCAACCTGATTTCAGAGTGTTTCAGTTTTGCTGGAACCACATAAATCTGATGGAATTTGGTTCCACTGAAATTTCTCCAAGTGACTCTAATAACTAACACCACAATGCTGCTATGTGAACGTGGGGGTGTTGGTTCTTGTGATTGTAGCAGGGGTTTCACAGTTTAGGTTGTTACTGTTTTTTCTTATCGCCCCCAGCAGCTGGAATCTGGTTATTATCTGAGATTCTCAGCTTTCGGGCTTTTTTTAAACCTTTCTAGCTTCCTAGTGGCAGAGAAAAACTCAGAAGTGTGACTCCTAAAGGCTCCAATATTAGAAGGCAAATAAAATTAACCTTAAATATATGACAGCATTTTTCAATGATCAGGACTTTTAGCACCTGATCTATGATTTGTGAATGTTTGGGCTTGGCCAGACGAGGAATGGGGGGATTTTTCATTGAAATTTTTAAAGAAACATCCCCAAAAAACATTTCTTGCTAGAATATGTTTTCTAAAACATATATAAATGTATTTAACATCTTCAATCTAAAGACTTAAATTTGAGCCCTACACGGAGCCATTTCTACTGTCCCTTTCACAGTGGCCTGGCAGAAATAGAGCTAATAAATACATTAATAGAATTGTGACCAGTGATATTTTGGTATTCATTCATATTGCCAGGAAAAAAACTCAGGCAAGAATGTAATTCTAACCGGCTGGGTTAAGTCCACTTGATTGTGGTGGGACTCAAGCACGGACTTCAAGTTAAAACCGTGTTCAAGGGCTGTGCCGAGTCCCCTGGAGAGGACAAACAGAGAGCTGGCAGCAGCACCGGTTACCAATACCACAAACTGCTGGATTTAATCGTGACTCCTCAGGCGCCGGCCACAAGGTGGCGGATGAAAACCCTCTGGTGGGGCAAGGCAGGGCAGGTTTTGGCACACAGAAGCTAAGCGGCTTCTCTAGAGCAGGACTGTGAACCGGAGGAGTCCTCAAGGGAAGGGCAGGGCAGGCGTCCCCTCGGCTGTGTCCAGTGAAACCCGCTGGCACGACTGGGCGCATTTGGAGGCAGCACAGAAGCAAGACGGGCAATGGCAAAAGGGCCGGCCCATTTGATCCAGCGCGGGGCAAACCTCCCCTGGCGTTACAGTTCTCCCCCCTCACGGGGGGGGAGCTGGGGCAGAGCGGGGGATGTAGCGGCCAGCCGACGGCCACAAGCCCAGAAGAGAACCCAGGCGGCCTACACCAAAGTGCTGGACAAAGCCCTGGCGCTGTCGGTGCCGTTACCTCTGCCCCGACCTCCTTGCCCATCGCAACCTGGCTGTCACCCTCTGCACAAACCCCCTCCGCTCCTCCGCCCGGGGTCCCGGCCTCGTCGGGCCATCCATCCGGAGGGGCCCCCCCGGCTAGAATGTACCAGTCCCTGGAGCTTTCTGAAGAGCAAGTCCCAGCCTCGCTAGATCCTTGACACCAGGCTGACAGGTGCAGATTTGGCGGCATTTTTAACCCCTTCGGTCCAGGGGCGGAAGCCTGCCTGGTCCAGCCTCTAGCACCCAGCCCTCCAGAAATGGGAACTACACTTTGCACAACGTTTTGCATATTTTTGTTGAAGCCTTTAAAAATAAACTGAATTTTGGGGAGGTTTTGAGCCCCCCCCCCAGTCCCCCTTCCTCTGCCCCCCAGCAGCAGGGTGCAAGAGCCACAAAATGTTATTCAAAAGCTGGGGAGGGGAGAAAATGCCCCATATTATTAACCAAGGGGAAAAGGCAGAAGCAAAAATGGCTGGAATCGGAAGCCAGACAAATTCAAGTCAGAAATGAGAGACACATTTTTGAGGGTAAGGGTGATTACCCACTGGCACGGATTACAGAGGAAGGCGGTAAATGCTCTTGCTCTCGCTCTCGGCCTTCAGACCTGGCCTGGATGCCTTTCAGGGAGCAATGCTTTAGTCGCTCACAAATTAAGGGCTTGTCACGAAGGTAAATGGGAGAAGGTCTCTGGCCGGTGATGTACAAGTCAGACTTAGAGGGTGTAATGCTCCCTTAAAAGGTACGAAGGGAAAACCAGAGACTCTCAGAAAATGGGGTTTCCCCATCAAAAGAATAGAAACATTAGGAGGAAAAAACCCTATTTTTAAAGCCATTTTTATCAGGAAAAAAGTTTGGGATTAAAAATGCCAGGCAGCTGTGAAAAGGGCAGCAGGGCTAAGGCACAGCTACAGGCTGCCCTCCCCCAGAGCACAGAGCCAGGGGTTCAGAGCTCTCCTGGGAATTTCCAGCCTCCACCCACATGTTCCCAGCTGGTTTCAGGCCGAGACACACCCCGGCGTGGGAGAACCAGTGCCGTTTAGACTGCCCGCTCCAGGGTCACCTCCTGCCCTCCAGCAGGGCCGGTCACTCGGGCCTGGGAAGGGTTGGGAGAGATCCCATTTTCGGATAAAATCGGACCGTTCTGTTCTTTTTGCAGAGCCAGTGTGATCACGCCGGCTTGTGCAACGGCCTGCCCCGTCCGACGCCAGCACCCGTTTTCTGGGCACAGACACCACAACAGGCTTCCCGGGCCAAAACCCAAAACCCAGACGGCTCCGAAGAGCTGCAAACAGCCGCACGTGGAAGCAGGAGGCCAAGCAGCCCCAGCACTCGCAGGGCCCAGGGGAGACGGGCGGCGTTTGGAGGGCAGGGAGATGGGAGCCCTGGGCGTGCCGAGAGGTGAGGGGTGTGGCCCTGGGGGGGCGGGAGGAGGGTTGGGACGCACAGCAGGTGCCACAGGTACCACGGGGTCGCGCACTCGCTGTTCCAGGCCCCGCGTGGTGTATTGTGGGGGCTGGGCGCTGCACGCCAGGAGGGTCCTGTGGCCGGACTCTTCAGCCCGCGGGGGCGGGAGGGAAGCTGCCACTTCCCCAGCCCCCGCAGGAAAGTCCCTCGCTGCAAAGAGCCCTCGGCAGCGCTCCCGGACCCCTGAGCCTTCGCTCCCCGCGCCCCCGGCACCGCAGGAGAGACGACGGCGCCAGCCCCATCCACCAGCCAGATTCCTGGTGCTAAATGTCGGGGAGGAACAGGCGCTCCGAGAACATCGGAATCAGGCCACAACCCCTGCCCCCAGCAGCAGCCTCGCCGCCCCCCACGGAGCCCAGCAGCCGTTCTCGCCTGGCCCGCACGCCCGCACAGAGCCGCTTGCCACCAGCACGGGAGGCGGCTGCACCCAGCCTGCACGGCGGGAGGCCTCTGGCCTCGGTGGCCCGATCGGGCGCAGTGTCGGTGCACACACGGGCCATCGGGAGAGCGTCTGCACCCTGGCTGCGTGTGCGGGGCTAGGCCCGAGTGCGAGGGGGCAGGCGGATGGGGCAGAGGGGAAAGGCGACAGAATCGCTCTTTCCCAATGAGATCCCCGGGGGCAGCAGGGCGGGCTGGGCTAGTTCCACAGGACTTTGGGGGCAGGTCGGCGCTAGGCCACGGGCCCAGCCACCCAGGAGTCCCGGCCGAGAGCCGGGCTGGAGCGGACGGGGGGGCACGCGAGAGAAAGCGACTAACAGGAAAGGGGCAGATCCAGCCGCCTCCTGCTCCCACGCTCTGTCCCTGCACTGGGCTCCCCCACTCACTCCGGAGTCCCCCCGAATTCGTACCGAGACCCCAGCCAGACCCGCTCTCTCCCGCCAACGCCTGCTGGGGCCGGCTCTCGCAGCACAAGGACAGGTCACCTGCTCCAGGAAAATAACAGAACCCCGCTGGCCCTCACCGCCAGCCCCTAGCGCACACCCCTCCAGCGCCCCATGCACAATCTACAGCCTGTCCCTCCCGCTCGCAGCCCAGGGGAGACAGGCCAGTCCTCGCCTACAGACAGCCCCCACCTCAAGCAAATCCTCACCCGCAGTCACACCCCACAGACAACCCACCCAGGAACCTACCCCTGCAGCTAGCCCCATTGCCGACTGCCCCGCATCTACACAAGCGACACCATCACAGGCCCTAGCCACAAAGGGGCTCACCCACCTGCACAACCACTAATGTGGTAGATGCCAGCAATGCCCCTCTCCCATGGACCATACCGGACAGTCTCTGCGCCAAAGGATAAAGGGACACAGGTCAGGCACCAGGAATGGGAACACACAGGGGGACACTTTCACCTCCCTGGGACTTGAAAGCAGCCTTCCTTCCACAACAGAACGTCAAAAGCCAGTTCCAAAGGGAGCCAGCTGCACTGGAATTCATTTGCAAATCGAACGTGATCGGCTTAGGTCGGAGTAAGGCTCTCAGCTGGTGAACGCAGTGCAAAGGCAATTCCCCCTCTCTCGATATCCACATTTTCACATCAGCTGCTGGGACTGAGCCACGTCCTCCCTCCCTCGATTAGCCTCCTTTCCACACGTGGCCGATTGCTTGTGTCGCCCTTCCACACCCCGCCCCTCGGTAAGCTCCGCTCCGGTCCCTCCGCCACGTGTCCTGCTAAACCTGTCAGTCTCTAAGGTGCCGCATTGGCAGAAGCGCCACGCTGGACAGCGTAACTCCCCAGGGAACGCCAAGCACCTCTCCTGGCCGCTGCCTTTCGCTGGCCAAAGGGGGAAGCTGATCTGGGTGGGACTCTCCAGAGGTGACGTTCCCAGGAGGTCTCCAGCCCTTCCTTGTGTCCGGCTGGCCAGGGAGAGCGAGAACACAGCCACGGGGCCCAGCCGGCTCCTGGAGACGCCGACATTCAGAGGAGACAGCAACCGACACACTTCGCAGCCCTCCGAGCCCTGTGGGATTTGGGCAGAGCAGAGAGGGGAGCAAACTGGAGCCAGCTCCCCCTACCCAGCAAGCCGCGTCACAGGCTGGCCCTGCTCACCCCGCACTAAGCTATCCCACCCCTGTGCTCTCCTGCCCAGATCCAGCTCAGGGGGCAGCTTCCTGGGGCCTCTCCCCCGCTCACAGCCGGGGGCACAGGGACCGGGTGGTCTTCCGGCCCTTTTGGGGCTGGCCGAGCCCAGTGCCAGCCGACCTGCGTCTCTCGGGAGGGGACGGTTCACGTTAATCTCGCCTCTCACACCCCCCTCCGCCCTGATCACAGGCTCCCGCTCCTGGGGGATTTACATAAATTACCAGCTATCACGAGGGTGCACAAGGCGCCGGGCTGACAGCTGCTGCCTCTGCTAAGCCAGCAACATGGGGGGGGCTCACCAGGCTGGCGACAGGTCGCTCCCCAAGCCAGGGAGCAGCTGGGTGCTGGGCGCAGGCAGCCGCACCAGGGAACAGGGGATGTTTACACCCCCCTTGCTTATGTTCCTCTCGCTGCAGTCCTCCAATGCCGAGTCCCTCTTTGGGCTCCCAGCACTGTGCTCAGCCCAGCCCCCCCGCCTCACCCTCAGGACGGCCCTCCCCATTTTACAGATGGGAAACTGAGGCGGGGGCGGCCCAAGCGACACAGCAAGCCTGGGCACTGACCTGAGTCTCCTGCCTCCCAGCTCTAATCCCACACCACTGGAACCCCCTTCTAGCCCCCCGCTGCCTCCTTCCTCGCCCCCCCCCAGCTTTCCCGTCACCCGTACCTCCAGCCCCCTCCCGCCGGCTGCGCTCTTTACCGTTGCCGCTGCATGGAAACCGGCCCCCAGGCCAGCCCGCACCACGGGGGCAATCCTGCCTCGCAGGCCGTGGCCCGTGGCAGGGAGGAGGGGAGCAGGCTGACCGGCAAACCAGAATCGGGTGGGGGGCCAGCGCCACTAAAGCCTCGTCCGCCTGGGAGCACCCTGTGACGCCCAGCTCAGTGCAGTCACCCCGGGGCCACCCAGGAGCCAGGACCAGCCTGAAGCTCCCAGGCCTTCTCAGCGCAGCTCCGCGTGGGGTGGGCATGTCCCTCGTCTCCTGCAGCCCCCCGGGCGGGGCTCTGTAAACGCTGGGGAGGGGCAAGCTGTGCCCCCATTGTCTGGGCAGCGAGCAGGCCGCAGTGCACGGCCCTAAGGCCTCATGGGCACCCGCCTGGGTTTCTGGAGGAGACTCAGACCCTGGGCCTGAGCGGCAAGACGGAGCCGTTTCCCGCGGTGTGTTGCTGCCCCTTTGGGGCCAGCAGGGGTACTGCGTCCCAGCCACTTCCAGGGGAACCCGACCCCCAACACATCAAAGCACCCCGACGGCCAGGGCTCACCAGGGGCATGGGGCAGAGCCCAAGGGATGCAGAGCCACGTGGGCAGCCCGGGGGGGCAGATAAGAACTTCGGGGCGGCCAGGCCGGGGCGGCCCAAAGGCCCCTCCAGCCCAGGGTCCTGTCAGCCCAGTGGCCAGTGCCAGGCGACCCAGGGGAGGGATCACAACAGGGAATCCTCACGTGGTCCTGCCCCCGTCGCCCCTTCCCAGCCAGTCAGAGCCCAGGGACACCATCCCTGCCACCCTGGCTAGAGCCACGGATGGGTCTGACCTCCACATGCTTTGTGGCTGTTGCGTGGGAGCCGGCATGCAGCGAGCGTGCTGGATCTCAGCTCCCAGGGGACGGCTGCTCGTGGTGAACGTGCAGCACCGAGCGGAATGGGCCGGTGGGGGGCTGCCGGGCACCATTGCCATGCAAATCAATGTGCAGCGTGCCTGCTTGTGCACGTTCCCTGCGTTCCCAGCTCTGAGGTGCTGCCAGCCGGAGGCAGAGCCGGTGCCCAGCGCCCTCTCAGGGCTAGCGCTGGGCCTGCAACGAGCCTGGAGAGCATGGGGGCCCTGAGCACTCACGCCGGGCCCCCCACAGCTCAGCCCCACGGGCAGCTGCACTTGCCAGAGTCTAGAGGCATCCCCGGGGCAGCAGTCTGCTGATCAGTCTCCACGCTGGAACTCCAGGGTGGTTCGGAGCCAGCTGGATTTCAGGCTGTCTCCCCCACCCCCCGAAATCCGAGGGAGCCGAGGGTCAGTTTGTGTCCGGCCTGTAGGCACGCGTGAGCCAGGCCGAGCCTGGACACCCTTCCCATGCACAACAGGTAAATCACACTGCCGCGCCGCCTGTCGCAACCCCCCAGGCACAGAGCTACAGCCGCACGCTCCACGCCAGAAGAAACCGCCCCCCACGGGAGCAGGCGCCTTTAGCGTCCCACCTGCCCCACTACCGGCCCTGGTGAGCCCACGTGGAACAAGGGCGCCACTCTGTGGCCAGATGGCAGAACTTCACTGTCACAGGGCTCAGTGGCTGGACGGTGGATGACCACACGCCCCAGGGTAGCTGCAGCACAGCCGTGGCGGCACACTCCTTGGCACCAGCCGCAGGACTTTCCCGGGGGCCGGCTGCATCCAACAAGCAGCGCAGGGCTCCTAGGTCCCTCGCCCGCAGGCTGGCTAGCACCCATCGCTGGGCTCTTGCCTTTCTCCAGAGGTGTCAGGCAGCCACGGCACAGCCATTCCTGGGGTGGCAGGCAGTAATCTGACAGCTGCACAGCCACTCCAGAGGTGACAGGTAATCATCGCAGAACTGTGCAGCCACTCCGGGAGGGACAGGTAATCATCACTGCAAGTGCACAGCCGCGGCAGAAATGACAGGCGGGGATGAAACAGCTTCCCAGCTGCCCCTTGTGAACCAGGCAAACCCAGTAGCTGGAAAGGGGGCCCGCAACAATCTGACTGCAGTACAGTCGCTCCAAGAACGACAGGCCTCCATCGCCTGCGGGGAGCAGCCTGGGACGTGCCCAGAGGTCGGCGGCTGGCATGGCACTCGCGCAGCAGGGCACCCCGCGCCTCCCGCGCTCCTCCTGCCGCACAGCCTTCTCGGGGGACAGGGCGGCAGCTGTGGCCTCCACGCCTTGCGGAACAATCGCCATGGTTTCTCCAGGGGTTGTGAAGACAATCCCCCAGACCTGAGTGTGGGTCGGCCCAGGGGGGCTGCAGGCGGCCTGCATTAAGATCTCAGGAAGGTGCCGGCGGCCCCCACCCACCGCAGCAGGACGTGGGTTCGGCCGCCTGACGACCCCGGGGTGTTTCCACACCGCTGATCTGAGCAGACGCTCCTGCCCCCGTGCCTATTGCTCAGCCCCGGCCTGCCTCCGCCATTTCCCCGCTTCGAGTCACGTCACCCGCGGCGGGCAAGCTGTCGGAGCGGCCGGCTCACCCCGCACACCTCT
>JANRFK010003679.1:1280715-1294719 GCA_030068395.1 Apalone spinifera | reverse complement strand
TCCTCTATCAGCTCCTTGAGTATTCTAGGATGCATTTCATCATGCCCTGGTGACCTGCAGGCATTAACTTTTCTAGGTGATTTTTGACTTGTTCTTTTTTTTTATTTTACCTTCTAAACCTCCCCCCTTCCCACTAGCATTCACTATGTTAGGCATTCCTACAGACTTCTCGGTGAAGACCGAAACAAAGAAGTCATTGAGTCTTTGGTCTGACCCGGGGGGGCCATTCCCATGTTCTGCTGAAAGCCAGAGGCGCAGGCAGAGGGACTGCACAGCCACTCCCTTTGGACGATGCTGGGGGAATTGGGTTCAGACTCACAGCCAGGATTTCTATCCCAGTAGCCCCCAGTGCGGGCGGGGCTGGGCACACAGGCGTGAGCTACACTACAGTAAGACAGTTGTGTTGGCCTAATTGTATCCGTGTCTACACTACGGCCTTGTCCCACCCATCCCAGTGCCATACTCCACCCACATGACAACACTGACATAAGCCCCATGCCTCTCCTGGGTGCAGGAAAGGGGTCGCGTGTCTGCACAGACCCGGTGTTATTTACACGAGCGGTTGTGTCAGTTTCGGGGCTCCCTGCTGTGCCTGCTCGCTCTCGCTCTCTCTCTCACACACACACACACACACACACACACACACACACGGCAAGGCGCCTGGGCGGTGTCGGAGCTGGCAGCAGGGAGCTGGCGGTTAAAGGCTACAACCAGTTGTGTAGTGCTGCGCGGCTGGAGAGGACGCCTCCCTGGGCTATGCTGACACAGGAGCTTTGAGAGCCTTTGTTTTTCACCTCCAGAATTTCAGGTAGTGCTTGTAGCTGGCCGCAGCCAGGCTGTGCCAGGACTTGTCCGTGCAGAGAGGAAGCTGCAGCGAGAGAGCAGGCTTGCACACAGGCGGAAGAGCAGCCCAGGGTACAACGGGGATAAGGCACTTTCACATATATGCACCTATTAGCTAGACCCCAATGCCACGGCCACTCCCCGTTAACGGCTGGTGCACGTCCTCCGCGCGGTCAAGGGCTGAGTCCGGAGAGACCTGAGGGAGCCTGCAGAAACCTGACGTAGGCACGGAAGAGGCAGACTGCCAGAGGAGGTGGCTGCAGAAGATGCCAACAACTGGACAATTTAGCGAGCACTGGTCCCTTTAGTCACTGCTGCCCTGTGAGCAGATGAGGCCTGTGCTAGTGCATGAGAAGCTACAGCAGCAAGGGGCGACCTGCAGCCCATCGGGGCCCTGTGCGTGGCCGGTGAGACATGGTTTGTCACTGCCACCCACAGGGGAGCCAGATTCCGCTGGTCTCCATCCATCACGGAATGATATACCCGCGCAGCGAGGGGGGGCTGACGGAGAGCCGGGCGCTCCTTGGGCGGCCAGTCCAGCGCTGCGGTGGTTCCCTCGGCACAGCCTGTGGGCTCTAGCCCGCCCGCGCCAGGAGCCTCCCTGGGCTACGGCAGCCTTGTGGCCAGAGGGAAGGGGGCCACTTGCTAGCCTAGGTCGCCCATTGCTGGGCTACAGGCTGAGTAGCTGCCACTTCCTTCCTTGCCTGTCACGCAGCCATCAAGCGCCTCCCTACACCGCCTGCTGCCACACTGCCAGGAAGGGCGCCCTGTGCCCGTCCAACCTCATGTGCCAGCCTGGCCCCTTTCCGCCTGGTGAAGCGCTGAGCTGAGAACACCCTAAGCTGGCCACACACCTATTGCCAGAGGCTTGCAGCAGGGCCCTGAGAACTTACCCCAGTGCCCGAGGGGGGCAGGTAGACACCTCTGTGATGGGCCCCAGGCTGCGATTCCCTGAGCTGACTGGCCAGGCAGCCATAGGCCTCTGCTCCCCTTCCCCGCCCCGCCATGCGATTCCTAACCTGGGCTGGGGAGGTGCTGCGGCGTGCCTGGCACTGGGGGAGCCACCGCGGCAGCTTCCATTGTCTGTGGGCTATTTTCCTCCCTCTTCGCATTCGCCTAACAAAGATTCTGATTAATGATCGCTCATTCCTAATTGTCAAATTCCTTTTCCTTCATCCTGTGTCTAATCACCAGTGACAGAAGCCATTACGCAAATGAGAGCAGACGACTTCCCACAACTGTTCTCGTTGGTAAAAGGCTGGTAATTTAAAGCTCTGATTTGTAGAGGAAAGCTGCGTTTCCCCAAGGCGTCCGGGCATCTGTTCCACTTACACTCCGAGAGCCTCCACTTCCGCTCCCTCCCGCACCCATTAATCCTCCGCTCGCAACAAATATTTGACTTGCGAGGCAGTAATTAGAACTTACGTTGCATGCGCTCACCACAGCGAGGGTGTCACCTCCTCCCACGGCCTGCTCCGCTCGCAGCCCATCCCACGCAGCAGAGCAAAACCGTGCATGGAGGTGTGACCCCTCGCCCCCTCACCGTCCTCAGCCCTCCCAAGGCACCGGGTGGCAGGTGCCACGCTCTCCAGCTGGAAGGAGGCGAGCCCCCATAGCTCACGACTGACATGCACCCCGCCCTCCTTCCGCAAAGGAGGGAAAGAGGCAGAGGAAGCAGAGCTGTTGGAAAGCCTGGTGGCAGGAAAGTGGGTTTCCTACCTCATGCGAGGGTTGCAAGGTTTAATAAAGGGCTGCAAAACAGGCAGCTGCAGCCATGGGAGTGGGGACAGCCACGTGATCACGGACCGCATACCATATCTAGAAACTACTGCTGCCTGTCCTGCCCCCTCGATGCCTCTTTAGGCAGCCGGCCACCAGGCAGTTCATCGTCACGAGGCCAGGAGCAGCCTGGACACTGTTCGGCCATGAAAGCACACGCAGCTTGGAACCCTTGGGCAAAAGGAGGCCTGCTGCCTCCCTAGGCGAATCTGCGTTCCAAAGAACCGGGGGCGGACAAGGGGAGGAAAGGAAATGGGAGCAATCGGAGAAAAGACAGGAAGGAGGTAAATTAAAGAGGACTCAGCTCTGGAGTATGTCTCCACTCTGATACACTCACTGAGTCATAGCGCATATGTGCCTCAGTTTCCCCACTTGGAAAAAATGGGCATGTTCCTCCTCCCAGCTCTGTTGTGAAGTGGGTGAATGGACATTTCTGTGTTGTGGCCTGTTACCAAGCAACATTCCCTCTTATATTTTCCATTTATGTGCAGAATAAATTGAGTTCTGTGCACCAAGGCAGGTGCAGATGTGCACAACTAGTAGAAACACAGCCTGGCAGCTGGGGGCGCTCGGCTAGTCAGCTGGGCAGCATTTGAATCTCTCCTGAGGGCCGCCTTACAGGGAGCACTGCCACCAAGGTAAGTGACTCCCACAGAGGCCAGGCCCTCTCACGCAGAGCCACAGCCTGACAGAGCAAGCAACCCACTGGCCTCCCAGCGGCCCACCTCCCCACCCCACATTTGCCGATTCCTGTCATTCAAACGAACGCCAAGAGCCCCGGCAGTGGTTGCACTCACACCCCCATTCCACAGCCTGCTGCGCGGGCAAGACACGAGAATGCCCCCACACACTGGGCAAGGGAAGGTCCCTGCCTGCTAGCTCCCTACATTGCTTCCCCACGCCCTCGCAGATGGCTGAATGCACAACAGTTCCTAATGCGCCACCGACGCCCTGGATGCCCACAGGCACTGAAGCAAGGGCCCACGTGGACCTGCAGATCTGTGGCTTTGTACGGAAGTGGAGTTGGCTGAGTCAGCAGGGACATGGTGGCTCAGGGGCCTGGTAAAGGGACTGGCCATGTTTCATGGCCACGCTGCGCATGCGGGCGCTGGCTGAGGCACGACTACCTGACAGCCACTGGGCGCTCTGTGCACAGCTCTCACGCTAGTTACCAGAGGACAGGAACCCACACTGAAGGCCGTAAGTCAAAGGGCATGTACACTCAGCAGTGCTCGGGGCGGCGGCGGACTGAGTCGCAACTAGAGCCCCTTCTCACCGGTAGAGGCACGGTCCCGGCGGAGGAGGTGATGGCTGCTTGCGGAGGCGCTTGCACTGCTATTACCCCGCTATACCTGCCTTAGGGGTGAACCGTGAGAGGCCACTCCAGCACGTGTGCTGAGTTCAACCAGCGGAAAGGAAAGAATTCTAAGCTCCATCGGCAACTGGCCGGGGGGCAGCTCCGTGTTCGTCCTGATGCCAGCCGGGGGACAGTCTCCTTAGGAGAGCAGCTCTCGACAGAATCAAAGCCACACGCGGCTGTTGTTCAACATTGGTTGTATTTAAGAACTACATTTCAGAAGGTACCATGTGTTTTTCACACACACGCACACACACACACACACAGAGCTTCCGGAGACCCCGGCAGGGGCACTGACAACGCAGGGTGGAGAGAAACGTCCATCAGTGCATTGTAAACTGAGCTTTCAGGCCAGCCAAGTGCCGCAAAAGCAGCTCTGGCACTTGAAAGTTAGACCTTTGGCAAACTAAGAAAAACAGTTCTCGAGATTTTTCCTCCTCTCCCTTCGTGAGCCCCGGGATCTGGGCTTCCGGAGCCGCCCGACAGGCTGTTCGGAACACAGGCCAGGACTGCTGGGCTGCCAAGCGGCCCACAGGCGATTCCAGACGAGGACTGCCCACTCGGGCAGGACTGCCCACCCAGCGACTCTGGCAAGGCATCGCTGCCAGCCCGAGGCAGAAGAGCGTCCCTCCTTCCGATTCCAAGGCTGAGCATTGACACGCGGCCAGCTGACGGACCGTGCTCCGGAGAGGACATTTACCTCCTGGTCCCTCTTCGAGCCTTGTTACCGACTGCAAAGTCAGGGACACGGGGGTTTTGGTAACAGGACTCCTGCTTGCCCCGTGGCACCTCTCTTGATATGAGCACCACACACAGTGACACCGACGCTCCGGCCACATGCTGCCCAGCAACGCAGCTTTGCTTAAGTCTTTCTTCTGCTCCGGCATAAGAGGGCACAGCGAACGGTTCATGAGATGGGACCGGCAGGCCATGGAGAGAATGCTGATTCCCAAGCAACATCTCCTCCCTGGGCTACACACTTCACAGAAACCCAAATGTCACAATCACCCCCTCAACACTAGCGGAGGCAGCAACAGGAACACCCTTCCTGTCAGTAGGGTGACTGGATGGGATCCAAGCCAGCTGCTCTCACCTCCATGATCAGCTATAACCATAGGCAGTGCCCAAGTTTCTCCCCGAACAGCAGCGCAGTGCACGACCAGGCCAGGCACCAGAGGAGTTTGGAAGGCTCTGCAGGGAAAGGACTAGGAAGGCAAGTCGGCTTTTCAGGGGGAGTGCCAGGACGCTAACAGGAAGTTCTGCTGCTCCTATGCCGTCTTCTCATTCTGAGAGCTGCCGTGCCAAGCAGCACACTAAGGATTCAAACAAATGGACACACGAGACAGAAACACCCCTCTGCATGCCTGGCAAGGAAGGGAGCCACACCACAGAACACGCAGAGTTCACCAGCAAAGGGCACTTGCTGTGCTGCCGGCCAGGAAGCCGGCACCCCTGCTGGAGAAGAGGGAAGCTGTGAGAGAGTAACTGGGCGTTCAGCAGTTTCAAGCCCCAGGAGAGCAATACTGACGGCTTCCTCGTGGCAGAGCTGGCGAGTGCCCTCGCTTCTGTCTCCCTCACCGTGTTCGAAACACTTCTAACCACGCTGCAACTTCTGGGAGGCAGGAGACCGGCACTCTGCAAAGAGCACTGCTGGGAGCAGGAGAGAGGAGGCTCGCTGCGAGCCATCTGACGGAGGCAGGACTCAAAGGGTGGCGTTATGTGCACACACACTGGACAGGGTCAACTTGAGCAGCTTGCTAGGGTACCAAGCTCCCACCACCGCAGGCTGGGTTCCAAACCATCTGTGCAGCGTCTCCTCAAACAAGTCATCACATGCTCATTCTCGCTGTCCCACAGCGCCAGGACCCAGCAAGGCCAAGCCCTCGAACCCCACAGGTCATGGAACCTAAGGCTTCCTCCTATCCAGACCGACCGTCCCATCCCACGCCGGCACCCTCACAGAAACCCAGCCAGCGGGCCTGAGGAAACCAAGCCACTCCTGGCTCCCTTCCCACCCGAAGAGGAAAGCATTCAGGTGCTAGGCGCCCGCTCCTCCTCCCGGCAGACTGGGGAAACGCACATCGTGGAAGCTGGATTCCTGCTCACTATGGGAAGGATCTGTCTTGGGAGATTCAGTTGAGGACAGTGAGGGAAGAGGGAAGGAGGTGAGCTAATGGTTTTGCAGTTCCAGTAGTCCCCTTCTTTGTTGTGGGGTGGCCCATCAGCCTTAAGTGCTGCGTGCAATACTAGCACTCAGTATCTTCCATTACTCGCGAACGAAGCAGCTCCACCAGCGGTCAGCCAGGTGGCCAGGGACTAGTCATACCGACCCTTAATCATCATGTTCAACAGGGGACCCACCTGTTCAAGGCAAAAACAGATTGTTAGCCAAGGCAAGTGCCCGGCAACAAGGACTGCACAGCCTGCAGCCTCAGGATGTCTCTCGGCAACCCCCACGCGCGAAGCTGGGCGGGCCAGGCCACAGACGGGGCTCACAGATGTGGCGCTGGCTATTCTGCCCCATTAGTAGCAAACCAGGCACGGTGCCAGAAGATCACCGGTCTCTCTTTAAGAGATGTCGTCAAACAAGTCTTGATCGTTTATCGTTAACGATTCCCTGGCATCCTCCGCAAGAGTTGGCCACAGGCTCCTGCCGACTTTCCTACACACAAGCCCACCTGCAGACAGTCCTGCTCCTCTACCACACTGCAGGCAGCTGCCTGGGTTTGGGCTGGGAAGGAGCATTTCCCCTGCAGCCCCAGGAAGGCACTCTGGGTCAGGGGCAATACTCCCCTCAGTCCTAAGGGATGGGCTGCAGTGAAGGCTGCTCCCATTCCTCAGCGTCCTCCGAGAAGCCAGAGAAGGAACCTGCCAGCATGGCTGAGGAAGGTGTTTCTCTTGGGCCCACCCAGACAGACGCAAGTCTGGCAGCATTCTACAGAGACTGAAGGGTTCTTGCACTAACCAGTGGCCATGGCTACTGGCCGCAAGAACATTTGTATTCAGCCCCCAGCATTTCAACCTCCAGACAGCCCTTCAAAACCAGGTTCTGATTCCTCACTGAATCCACCGGGTCATGAGAGGCCAGCTGGTATAAATCCTGTCTGAACTCAAGTAGGGGGAAAAAGCAAAATGGGATTCAAAATAACTCAGCTCTGAGGTCAAGTCTCTCTCAGGCTGGCAGAGCAAACAAAAAAAAACAGTGTACCCCACTGAAAGCCGGACTCTGTCGCTCCTGAAACGTCACACAGAGTGCTGTCATTAGTGCCGCTGGCCAGCTGGCTTTTCTGCATGTGCCCCAACCCAACGCCGCCAGGGAGGGACAGCAGAGCCTCATTCCCAGGTTCGCACCATGCCCGTGTCCTGTCAGCAGCCCAAACACTGTCACTTGAGGGTCTCTGCCTTTTCAGAGGGCAAAGGCTGAAGAACTGCCGCTCATGCTGTCGCCCGTCCCCAGTAACGTCCCAGGGCTTGCTGGGACCCACACTCCCCAGGTCACACCTGGACATTTCAACGGTGGTAGCAGCAACTCTAGTTTTTACTTTACCTCTTGTGGATCTCCCAGGGCCTCTCCCAGCATCTTCTCAATGTTCCTCATTATTGCCACTTTCTGATGAGCCTTTAAGGGGTACTCAATTCTCTTTGGGGTGGGCGCACCCTGCAAATAGAGGGAACACCTCATTGTGTGCTTCCCGAAAAGCCTCAGCCTTCCCCCTCTCTCAGCAGACAATGCCCCTCACACCAAAGCACCCTGGCTACTCAACTCCAATCCCTCATGCAGCCAGGGGACGGGACCGGCCTTTTGCTAGCGACAAGTCCTTATGCACCAGACTAAGAACAGGTTAGAAGACTACATGTCAGGGACGGTCCAGTCTAAGCACCCGTGATCCTGCCTCAGCACAGGGGTGGGCTAGAGAATCCCTTGAGGTCCCCCCCCAGCTCTCCCTTTCCACAATTCATGCAGAAAGTTCAGGCTCTGGTTTGGCCAAGTCTGGTCTCCTGTCTTCGTGCCGGGGCACCGCAGAGACACGGGGAATCCTGTGACTAAGGGGCTACCCAGGAGCGCAGGTGGGCACGTGCTCACCTTGTACCAGAAGTTCACAGTGATGGTGGTTCCCCCATTCAGCAGAGACTCAATGTGATGCCACCTGCGCGGAAATGGGAGAGTTGCTATGGAACGAATGAGCCACCCAGACCCAAATGTTGGATGCAGGCCAGAGCACGAGAGGGATACCGTGGCACATCACGTAGTCACCAGCACCAGCCCTCGCACAACTCGGCTCAGTTATTTCAACGTGTGTGTCCACAGCACAGTGCATGGCAGCGTGCGAATGCCTCACGCACAACAACAGAGTTCTCCTCAACATTCAGAGGCAGCATCTCCGACTCCTCCCGTTTCACAGAGAGGAACTGAGGCACGGCGTGCTTAGGACTCACCCAAGATCTCACTACAAATCTGAAGCTTGGGGAGAAGAGGAGCGGAGCTCTGCTGAATCCCAGAGTAATGCTGGAACTGAAAGCCCGCCCTTCCTGCCCTGCTCAGAGCCCGACGGCATGCTCCCGCCCCGTTCTCCCTGCTCATCGGCTCCTCCTTACCAGTACATAGGGATGTAGAGCACATCGCCCGGGCCCACCACGGCCTCATAGCCTACCACGGTCTGGAAACGGGGAAACTTCTCATAGTCAGGGTTGTCAAAGTCCACCTAGCAGACCGAGAGAGACCAGCAGGCAATTCAGGCGTGCACTCTGCTCCCACAGCAAGTCCTCCCTCAGCTCTACAGCCCTAGACAGTGCACCAGTCCCACCTGTAGCAGCTCACGCCACGCCCACTGCCAAGTCCCGCAGCACAGCCAGGGCAGCTGCTGGATACAGATGTCTCTCGGCATGTGGGCTTTGTTAATTGTTACGCGGGGGGGAGGAAGCAACGTCCCTGCTACTTGCCCTCAGCAGGAAACACTTCTGACTCAAAGAGAAAGTTGCCTGCTTTGGTCAAACAGAGTCAGAACACTGGGTGGGACTGTCCTGGAGGAGTTCTGCCCAGCGGCTGACAAACGCGCGCTCTGATGCACCACAGAGTCCCATTTTCCAGCCCCGCACAGCGATACCGAAGGTGCCCGCCCGCGTGCTGCACCCTGGCTCAGCGTAGGGCAGGCTCTGGTGCACTACACTGGCGAGGACAGACCCCTCGGTGCTCATGCTTTGTAGGCATGTGCTTTCCTGAGCCTAGCAGGAAATTGGCCCAGTTTGCTAGAGATCTTATTCTCACCTGGCTCTGCCTGTCGCACGGATGGTGCACGGGGTAAGGATAGAGGCATTCAAACTGATCTGGAGGGAACAGGATACACCGCTTGTGGCCCTTAATCTGAGCGAAGAAGTTCTGCTGCTCGTCATAGTGGGCTGGTGTCACGTTCCCTGGTGGCACAAAGGAGACGGACAGACTCTGACATGTGCTTAACAGCTGGGGCAAAGGAACAGGTTACAAGCCTCCCCAGGGCACCACCACCAAACTACTGCACACGCCTACAGAACTCGATGGAGCATGTTCCACACCAAGCAGCACAGCAGGGCCGGCAGCTGCTAGGGAACCTCACAGAGCAGCGCCCATTTAACCCCGCTCTCCGTGGCTCCCAGCACCCACAGCTCAGCTCGGTCTCAGCGGGGAGGTGGAGGAATGTTTATGGAACAGGTTAAGAAAGCCTGCTCAGCTGTCTGAGTACAAGAACGGGGAAGAACCTGCTTTGAGCAAACCCAGCATCTGAAGAAACTTGAGTGTGAAGAGAGGAAGATGAGCGGGCACGGCCCTCTCGGAAAAGGGCCTTGAGGGGACTGACTTCGGGAAAAAAGAGGGCCGGTCGCAGGCTTTGCTCACAGAGCTCGCTCCACTCCCAGGAGATGTCAAAGGACAGTTCCCTCGCAGTAGGACTTTCTAACAGGACCATCCGTCCGCTTTCGCTCAGACTTCAACCAGCAGCGACACGGTTAGCAGGACTGAGGCTCTGGTTAGGTCTGAGAGTTAACAAGCCCTGGACCCCACTCTGAGCCACTGCGTCCGGACAGTCAGAGATCACTGCCCTGGCTTACCTTGCAAATGTAAAGGAAATGTGTCTGAGTGACTGCAATGGCCAGACACAAAGGAAATTAACTGAAATGGTAGGTTCTGAACCTCAAGGCAGCAGGCTCCAGAAACCTGGCCCATTTCAAAGTGGCAAACCGGCCCAACCTGATCCCTTGCTGACCGATTGTCCTGATGAGCACTGGAATTCATCTGGCCAAGATACGCCCCTCTGAAAAGACCCTCTCCTAACCCTTTCTCTAGGCAACACATTAAAAATGGCGTGTACAATGAGTGCCCCAGTCAAGTGTGCTCTGCTGCTTCAGAGACACCCCGCAGACAAGTGGTAAGTTCAGCTGGAAATGATCCCCCCCAGTTGAAAAACACCAGAATAGTCCAAGTCAGCCTCCTGCCCTTCAGCATCAACACTGGCCGCTTACCTTCCATGCCAATAAGCAGCAAGTTTGAAGTCAGTTGCCCCCAGCCACGCTTCCCCTGCTGCTTGTTGATCCAGTTCCAGTTAAAGCCCAGGAAATCCACCACAATCTTTCTTCCGACTGTGTCATTCAGCGTCTGCTGCAAATATAACCTGCATTTCCCAGGAGAAAAACGAGTGTGAAGCATCCATATGGATATACAGGCATCTTCTCATCTACTCTTAGGCTGTCTACACTACGAGTCTTCTCTGCAAAAATATGCTAATGAGGGACCCTATGCAAATGAGATTGCAACTCATGCAAATTTGTCTGCCAATCCGTTTTTGAGCTGGGGTTTGTGCACAAAAACAAGCAGTGTGGACCTTTTTTTTTTGCGCAAAAACCCCTTTTCCCGCAAGATCACTATACCTCCTTTTTTGGGGCATAAGGATCTTGCAGAAAAAGGGGGGTTTGTGCAAAAAGAAGCCGTCACACTGCTTGTTTGTGTGCAAAAACCCCAGCGCAAAAACGGATCAGCAGAAAATACACAAATGAGATTGTGATTCATGCAAATGAGTCCCCCATTAGCATATTTTTTGCCAAGAAAACTCGTAGTGTAGATGTAGCCTTAGAGAGGTGTCTTTCCTTGCCTCCCCAGCTACAGACACCTTCCACAGTAACAGAGACAGGAGATTCCAGGTATGTAGAGCACGCAAAGAGGAGACCAATATCACAAGTTAACCTCAGGAACTGCCTGGAGAATTACATATCCCAGGGTATGTCTAGACTACAAGCCTCTTTCGAAAGAGAGCATCTAGACTACAGCCAGTCCTTTTGAAAATGCGAGCCGCTTTTTCGAAAGAGAGCGCCCAGACAGCCCGCATGCTCTTTGTCGAAAAAGCACAGTTTGCATTACATAGCACTTTCGAAAAAAAGCATTATTCCTCGTAAAATGAGGTTTTCCGCGGTCGAAAAAACTGCCGCGTTCTTTCAATTTACTTTCGAAAGAATGCGGCAGTAGTGTAGATGCAGGAGAAGTTTTTTCAAAAAGGGGCCACTTTTTTCGAAAAAACCCTGTAGTCTAGACACACCCCCAGTCAGGAACTGCCTGGAGAATTACATATCAGTTCTGCGTGCAGAAGAGGGAAACCCGGTTCTTTTAGAAACTCTACTCTGCCACCAGCCACAATGGCAAGGAACACAACAAGAAATGTATGCATCTGTGGAGAGAAAAAATTCCAGAATCCCCAGGGTCAAACTTCACTTGCAGAATTTCCCACCCCAGGAGGAACGCTAATTCAAATCAAAGAGTACTCTGTTGAGTAAGGCTCTTGGGCCGAATGGGACTTCGGAACAATCCAAAATGAGATCTCAGAGAAACGGCCAGAAGAAACACCAACTGGCACGTGCAGCAGACGGGAAGCTTAAAGCCCAATCCATCACCAAAACAAGCCACAGGACTGTCAAGCAACGTTAATATCCCCAAATTAACTCTTCCACTTCCTTTATGTCACTAACTGCCAGAAGGACCCCTCTGATTAACCGTGGGCAGAATGCCTGCCAGGCAATACAGCGCATCAACCTCTCGGCTGGTCTGGCTCCAAGGTGCCTTCAGTCACAGGAGAGCTCAGTCACTGCAATCTCAGCAGCACGTGCATGAGACACCCGGTACCTATAGTCACCAGCAGCGCTGCTCGAGTTCTGTGACAGACGGTGTGCCAGAACCCGAGGAGGAACTGAAAGGTGCCACAGAGCCACTGGGAGACAGTGTTGGTTCAAATTCAGCAAAGGGTAATAGCATCCAGAAATAGTTAACAGCCAGCAACTGCTCGGCGGCCTGTCGAGAGTAACTGCTAATGGAGAAGCATCCACAAATATTGCCTGCACAACTGCTGCTAATTGACAAGGTTGCTGGCAGGCTCAGGAGAGCAGTCATACAATGGACAATAGAGATGGACCAACAGTCCCATCTGCCTGAGTCAGAGCTGGCATACAGTGTAAGGCAGCATAGGAACACCTGGACTGCCAATGTCTGTGACTTTTCTAGGGGTCATGGCCCGTAGCCTTCAGTGCTTTCAAGCACAGCATCTTTCGCCAGCACTGCATTCCCGCCAAAGAATGTGAGTGCCCACACAGGGAAAATCGGAACAATTCTGTGATAAATGTAGGCAGACATCTCTGAAACAGCAACTGAGTGGATAACCAACTCCTGTATCCAAGGAGGAGATTTTGTAGTGAGGATAAAAAAAAAGAGCAGGTCCAAGTGCTGTCTCAAATCATTTTCAATCCCCAAACCTCAATCTATTTCCCAATTAAACCTCTACAACTGGAGCACTTTCCAAGAGTCACCTACCTCTCACCACTGCCTTGCTGCTGTATTTCCTGGAGTCTCTCCACAAACTCACTAAACTTCATCTCCTGCCTGTTTGACTTGGGCTTGAAGTTCTTGAAATTGGTCATTTTCTTCTCATCATAGTACAAGAACTTGTATGTGCTGGCACTATACACTGAGAAGTCCCCACTGCCAATGTTCTCTTGGAGGTAGTCCAGGTCCCACTTCAGGGCAGGATACACCAAGTTTGTATCTGTCAGGACCACTGGCTCCTAGACAGCAAAAGAAAGCACCTTGGTTCAAGGCTTTCTGGAGAAACTGGGAGATAAATAACTCTTTATCCCACCCAGACAGTTTCCCATCCGAAGTAGCAGCAAGAGAGAAGTGGGGGAAAAAAAATCAGGCAACAGCATCTGGGAAAGAGGATGAAGAAAGTCCCAAATAAACCAACTCCAAAAATACAAGAAAAAATAGCAACTAGCGGCTATTTTCTGCGACAGGCTCACAAAGGCATGCCCGATGCCACTAATCAACTCTATAAACCAGCACAGTAGAATCTTGGGGAAGGATACAGAAATCACTTTATTGGTTATACCACACGGTCGTTCTAATAGCAACTAGTGCTAGAAGACAGACACCCTCGTAATACACAGCGTATGAGACAGAACATGAATCCTCCCACCCCTTGTAGTGGTCTTGGGTTTGATTCCTGGATTGATGGGTCTAGGAGTTATGCTGAAACAGAGTGCTCAGTCCAAGCACATAGGTAGAAGTACCTATGTGCTTGGACACTGACCCTTTGGGTCCCCTTTGGTAAGCCAAGGAGCAGAGCTGAGATCAGAAAGGAACCAGTCTCCCTCTCAGCCTCCTCCAACAGAAAAACCAGGTTGAAGCACAGCACAGACAGCAGAGATTGCACCAGCCTGGTTTCTACCAGGGCAAGACGGTGCAGTTCTGAGGCTGGGCTGGGCAACTGGCTGGAGCAGTCTGGTGTTGATTCATGAGCGGCTGGGAGAAACATCCCCGAAACTCAGCTGGGCGTGTCCCAGCCCCTGGACATCTGTGTAAGCGCAGCGTCTGGCAGGTCGCCTTGCCTGGCGCCGCACCGCAGCCAGGGGGATCCCCGTCCGGTGCGACAGAGACTCAGCGACCCCACAGTGCAAGCTGCAACCCCAGCACCCCCCTCTGGCCCCCCAGCGCTCCCTCCCACGGCCCCACCCCCCAG
>JANRFK010003679.1:1147374-1172659 GCA_030068395.1 Apalone spinifera | reverse complement strand
CCCCCCCCCCCCTCTCTGATAGAGGCAGCAAGTGGGGGGAACGACGAGTTGAGTTCCTACTTGACCACCCAGTAGTCAAGTAGTCGCTGACATCCCTACTCCTATCAAGCTCTCCCAACCTAGCTATGTTGCGATAGTTCTTTGCAGAAGGAACTGATGCTTACTGACTACCTACAGAGCAGAAACAAGGAGGAGTTCTGTGGCACCTTAGAGACTAAGAGGTTTCTTAGGGCAAATGCTTTCATGGGCAAAACCCACTTCATCAGATGAATTGGAGTGGAAGTTACAGAAGCAGGGGTGTATATGTAAGGAAAAAGTTGCTTGTGTTAAAGATGCTAATGAAGTCAGAGTGGAAGTGGGTCATTCACAGCATTTGGTCTGGAGCTGTGGATATTCAGAGAGGGAAATTGCCTTTGCACTTTGTTAACCAGCTGAGATCCTTATTCAGTCTTAAGATGATAGTGTTAAATTTGCAAATTAATTCCAGTTCAGCTGTCTCCCTTTGTAACTGGTTTCTGAAATTCTTTTGTCGAGGGATAGCTACTTTCAGATCCATGACTGAATGTCCAAGGAAGTGGACAGTGAATAGTGTGATGTGTCCTGCATCTGACAAAGTGGGTCTTTGCCCACGAAAGCTTATGCTCCAATACATGTTTGTCTATAAGGTGCCACAGGACTCCTTGTCGCTTGTCCTGGATGGAAACTAGAGGCATGTAGGTAAGAATAGCAGTGAGTAGGCTTCTAGTATAGGGTGGTGTTTATGTGATCATCATTTTTTTTGTACTATAGTGAACAGGAAGTAGCTCTCTTGTGTGGATTGTTCCAGGCTGTGGTTGATGGTGGGGTGGAAATTGTTGAAATCCCTGTGGAATTCTTCAAGGGTCTCCATTCTGTGGGTCCATATGATGAAGATGTCATCGTTATAAGTAGAGGAAAGGTGCTAGGGGACGAGAGCTGAGGAAATATAGTTCCAGGTTAGCCATAAAAATGTTGGCATATTGCGAGTATCCTTAGCAGTGCTGCTCACTTGAAGGTTTAAATTGTCCCCATATCAGAAATGGTTGTGTGTGAGGACAAAGTCACACAGCTCTGCCACCAGGTTATAGTAGCCTCATTGGAGATACTGTTCATGACGGCTTGTAGTCGTGGAATATTGGCGTAAAGAGCTTCTACATCCATATACTCCTGCGTCTGTAACTCCCACTCCAATTCATATGATGAAGTGCGTTTTCTCCGTGAAAGCAGATGCCCTAATAAATCTGCTGGTCTCTAAGTACCACAGGACTCCTCGATGTTTTTGCAGATACAGACTAAAATAGCTATCCCTCTGAGACTTATATAGCAGACAAATTATCATAACGCTGCGCCAAGCACAAAGTCCAGTTCCCTGCTCCAACATGCTTGATCCTGCAAGATGCCAAGCTCTCCCAGAGAGTTGCTAAATGCTTTCAGTTCCTAGTGAAGTCAATTGGAGGTATGAGTTCTTGGGCATCTCTCAGGATTGAGCCCTGTGAAGAAAAGACAAGCAAATACAGTGCAGAATAGCAATACGCAGACAAAGCAGTGGAGAAGAACAGGAAGAAAGGGATGTGAAGGAGAAGCAAAAGTGTAGTGGACATAACTGGGGGACTGTTGCAGCACCTGCTGAAGGGAACAGAGCAAATAGTTCTCAATCAGTGATCAAAGATGGAAAAAATAAATAACAGGAGGTACAGCCAACAGAAATGGTTGAACTCAAAGAACTTTCTTGAACTCATTTTCATCACATCATCCAATCTTTACCAAGATTAATTTTTGCCTTAGTAATAATAGGCCCACCCCTGAAATAGATAAAATATTTATTGATTTAAAATCAAGCTGTTAAATGAACTTTATGCTGTTCTACAGATAATTTTATGGGTTATTTGTCTATTAATCTAAAATGTGTTGAAAATCAATGTAACAAAAAGATCTGTACTGTTTTTACAATCTTGTGCATATTTCAGTTTTTGACTGACTTTCCCTTACATCTTCTGTTGTTCATTTATAACATGATTAGAGGACCCTGCTGTGGAGACGGCAGAGGAAGCTAAGGAACCAGCAGAAGCAGATATCAATGAGCTTTGCAAGGATATGTTCAGCAAAATGGCCACTTACTTAACAGGTGAACTGACAGGTAAGTCCAGCTGTGGAACTAACTGGCTAGCATGGAGGTAAACTGTTCAAAAAAGAATTGTGCTTTTGCTTTTTGTTTTAGGGCCTGTCTATACAGGAACACTCAGGAAAATTAATCTAAATTATTTAAAAGTGTGAATTAAAAGTGGGTTAGTTAAACTGCATTCAGCCTCATGTGTGGGAAAATTTAAAGTGACCTTAATATAATTTAGCAGCAGTCTTATCTACAGAAGTAAGTAGGTTTAGCAAGTAAGGTTGTGACTCTATCCTGCACTAGCCTGTGCCAGTCTAACTGTCCATTTTCAAACTGTTGATGTGCATTAATAGTTTGTTAATGTGCTTTGAGCTAGCCCTGTTTCAAAGAGGACTAAGTATTCTAGTGAACTGTTAACTCATGTTAGCTGTCAGCAGGTCACATGGACAGCTAGATGGCTTCACTTGGATCATGCATTGAGGTAGAAAGTCTGAGCATCTGAATGTAAAGCTAAAGAGGACCCCAGATTAACATGATTTAATCTTTCAAAAAGTTTTTGGTATGGTAATGAATCAAGATAACTATTTCATCTTCTGAGAGCTAGTCTATACGGTTTGTAGCAAGTTGAGATGTAAATCTATTTCACTTTTGCTTGCTATGCACTAAATGCCTATGTGGACTCTGCTGCCATGTGCTAAAAGTTCCCTAGTGTGCTTTAATCTACTCCCTAACTCTGTAAGGCCACGTCTGCATCCCTCTGCCCGGGCTTCATTTGCATACTCACGTTCCAATGTGGGTCAGGCTCAGTGTCGAAAGTGAAAGTAAAGTGTAGCAGCAGCTCTGCCGACAGCAGGGAGCTTTTTCGACAGATCCTGTACTCGCTCCCGGGCTCATTTGCACTTCCAAAGTGTTTGATTTGCATCCCTCTGTCAGCAGAGGGATGCAGTCTAGACACAGCCTAAGTGTCTACACTAAAGTATAGCTCTGGCTGATGTAACTGGCCCACTTCATCGACTTAACTCCACCTGCACAAAAAGCATAGTGCTTAGGTTAATGTTGTTAGGTCGATGCAGTGTCAGTGTAGACATGGCATTGCTTATATCGATTGTTGCTGCTTTTCAGAAGCCATCCCACAATGTCCCAAACTGACAGTCTAGTCAGTACAAACACTCCTGGTGAGGATGTGCACGGCTAACACGAAGAGCACAGGAAAAACTTAAAAAACAACCTATAGTCTAGCAGCACCTTAAAGACTAACAAAACATGTAGATGGTATCATGAGCTTTCGTGGGCAAAACCCACTTATTCAGATGACAAGGAACGTAGTGTGGACATTCAAAGGCAATGTAATTACTGTGGTAGCTATATGTTGACATAACTTAGAGCAAGTCTATACTGCTATATTAAGTTGACCTAAGTGTTCCGATAGACAAGCCCCAGGTGAGGCAGGAACAGACACACAACAAGGGAGACCTATAAACATCCTATTGCTTCCTCATAACTGTACCAAAGCTGACTTTGGAACTGAGCTGGGCTGCCATTCTCATGTGACCAGTGACTCTTCAGCTCAGAGCAGCATGCACATAGATTCTAAATTCTGCTAGTAGTTTTAATAAAGATGTACATATTTTCTATTTTTTCTAAAGCCACCAGTGAAGACTACAAACTTCTGGAAAACATGAACAAGCTGACTAGCTTGAAATATCTGGAAATGAAAGATATTGCTGTAAACATTAGTCGAAACCTCAAAGACCTAAATCAAAAGTGTAAGTAAAAACAAATCAGGAATGACTATAGTAAGTAGATGTTAGACAGTAAATGAAGCATCTAGGGGCCTATAGTTCAAACTCCCATTAATGTCTGAAGGAGAGAGACTCTATAAAGGCTGTGTGTGCCTAGAATATGTGATAAGTCCTAGAATAAGTTTCATTTGAAGTTGGTGGTTAAATGAATGGAGCTTTCTGAATAGTACTAATCCTCTTCCCTTTGCTTTTGTGTGGGAGATGAAGGATGGTTTTGTGATTCACTAACAGAAGTGGAGCCAGGAAACCTAGATTGTGTTCCCAGCTCTGTCAGAGTCCCACTGTGGCATTGGGCCAAATTAGTGTCTGATCCAACTCAAGACTTCACAGACTTTGATCACTGTTCTCATCTGTACATGGGGGCAATAATATTTACATCAGTGGGGCATAGGGATAAAAAGATTTAATCCACTGAAATATTTTGCCCTTCAGTATTATTTTCCCAACTAGTTATTTCAACTACTTAGTTTATGCATAAGATAAGGTAAAGGAAAAAATGTAAGGTGTGTGTGATTAGGTTAAATAGTGATTTGTCACCTAAAGGAAACTGTATTATAGCCATATTGATGCTTTGTATCACTATTGTGAATACCTTGGCCCAGGATATGTGCTTATCTACCTTTCAAGAGCCCTAATAATTTTTTTTTATTGAGTAGTTGTAAGAGTGAAAGTTTCTTTCTAAGGTTTGGATGCCTTTTTAGGAAGCACTTTAATGGGTCTTCAAAATCCATATTGGCGTAACACTTGGTAATGTACCTCCTATCACTGATATGGGTTATGTTAATGAAATGTACACGTGAGCTTGTTTTCCAAACCTTGTAAAATAGCTTTGCAATTCAACATCAGTGAAGATGATGAATCAGTCCTGCTAGATTGCTGCTGAAAGATGGAGATTTCAAGGATCTATGTGTAAAGTGCATGATAAAAATTGTGCAGTTGTCTGTCTTTGTATACCATTTATAAAACGACATACTGTAGTTCTTACAAAGCCTATAATTAAATTGCTTTTACTTTCATTCATGTAACTGAGCTACATACTTAATCTGCTGAAAGCAAATAAACTAGAAACAGAAAATTTGAAGAGACGATACTTGTATTGATTTAATTCCATTTTTTTTAGTGTAGAGTTTGGTGTATAGTTTCAATTTTGTATTATACTTACAATTGATCTCCAGACACTTGTTCTTTTTGTCATCTGTAAAATATTCTGCCAAACCACCTCCTGAGAAGCTCT
Organism: Apalone spinifera; assembly: GCA_030068395.1. Classification (NCBI taxonomy): domain Eukaryota; kingdom Metazoa; phylum Chordata; order Testudines; family Trionychidae; genus Apalone; species Apalone spinifera. The sequence goes on along the minus strand of JANRFK010003679.1, from coordinate 1,167,495 downwards.
GAACTGTTCCCTCTGTGACCAGTAAGTGAGTTAGTAAGAATGGATTGATCTGGTTTCTCTCCCTTTTTAAGATGCTGGTCTTCAGCCGTATCTGGAACAAATCAACCTGATAGAGGAGCAAGTGGCAGCTCTTGAGCAGGCAGCCTACAAGCTGGATGCCTATTCGAAAAAACTGGGTAACCGTTTTCTGGTGTTGTTACTGTTGAGCAGGGTAGCCTGGGTACAAGGCAGTTGGAAGAAGCCGGGAGTCATTTTCATAATCGGTTTCACTAGTCGATGTGGGAACTCTGAAGATGCAATATGTGAGTAGGGGTGTGAATGTTTCGTTGATTAACCGGTGGGGCTGAAGCAGCTCCCCGCCTGCCACAGACAGGGGATTGTTCCAGCCCCGCGGGAGGCCCGCTGCAGACAGGAGCTGCTCTGGCTGGGCTGGAGCCCCTGCCTGCAGAGAGAAGGGTTTGCTCCAGCCCAGGGGCAGGCAGGAGGGCCATTCCACATACCCGCACCCCACTCACCCTCCCCTTTAATGAGTTAACCAGTTAAACAATGAAATGGGATTTTATGTCCCTATCTGTGAGTGTCCTCCTTTCAGGAAGCTGGGTAATAGATGTATACTGGGAATAGCGAGAAGCATATAGTAACTTGGGTATATTAAAAGTAGCAGGCCTTATGTCAAGGCTTACTGAAGTGTGGGTATTGTTGCAATGTAATTATTAACATCACCTGATTCTGTAAGGCACCAAAGTGATCAGGTATCTGGTGCCTAAAGATGCAGATAGTCCTCTTAAAAATTCCACCAGATATCCAAGGAGATTATGTGCATAAATCCCTTTGATTTCCATAGGAGCTATCCACCTAGGAGTTCATTTTAAAAGCACCCGCTTGCTACGATAAGTGCCTAAATACCTTTGAAAAACTGTCTGAAGTGCCTCTTGTGACTCTGAAGTCAAGGGGAGCCTAGAATATGCAACAGTTGACAGGGTTGGATCTGTTAGTTCTCCTCTCAGTTCTAATAACCATTCTCTCTTTCTTCTGCAGAAGCCAAGTACAAAAAACTAGAGAAACGATGAAATTTCTACAACAAAAGGACGCTTTTTCCTAAAATACAAAAATTGGGTCGTGACTCAGGTGGACTTGTCATGCATTGCACCTAAGGTTTGAACTGCACCAAATGTACAAGCTGTTATTGTGGAACACTGAAGTAGCCAGGGGATGCCTTGGCAAAGTATTTGCGTATAGCAGACGTCAGACTAGTAATGTTGCTGTGTGTCTATTCCTTCTGAGGCTAGGAAACCTTCCCGTTTCTCAGGAAATTGCTCTTTTACTGCCTCTGTTATTGAGCTGTATTCAGAAGCTGAAATCTGCACTGAGCTCTGGAGAGTTGCCATAAGACAGTGTTCAAACGTAATATGTCCTGAGCTCTATATGACCTATGGCCTTGTAGAAAACTTCCCCCGTAGTCTACCAATGCATTCTGCTCTACAGCTGCAGGACCGGTATTCCCCTTGTTCCACTGCTTCCTTTTTCCTCACTTAGAGCCCTGCGTCTAGCAGAAATACTCTTTCCATCTGTGCTGTCTAAAGATCGGTTTTCAGAAGTATGAGCAATGGATCCTCTTACATTTGTCTTGGTACCCACGTTGCCTGTTGAAATGGGAAGAATAGTTATGATAGCTCTACAATAAAACTTTTCTCCCCTGCAAATGTCGTTTGCTTCTGAAAACTAGTTTCTCATGCTTTATGTAAGTTTGCTCTTTTAAAGGAACGGAGCAGAAACATTTAGCAGTCCTTTTGCATATCTAGAGATGACAGGAGAAGATAGTGTTGAAGATTAATTCTGTACCTTGATGAAATTCTGGGGAAGTGAGTCAGCTACATTTGGAAAAAGGCACTTATTCTGGAACAGGTTGTTGACAGTTTATCCCAGAATGACTCCATGTATAGAGAAGCCTTAAGTAAATATGTAGTAGGCTAGGAAAGCTAAGATCTTGCAGTGTGAAGCAAGTGACGAGTCATAATCCATTTCATTGAGATGGTATCTTGTGTAAATGAGTTATATGGGCCTCCCTGCAAGGGATGGTACTTCATATTTATCTGCCTTTTCGTTCTCTAAAAGAAAACTCTCAATGACTGGGATGCCAGGCATAGTTAGAGTGTCACTGCAGCCTATTGTAGGCACAGGATAGGAGCCAAAGGCTCAGTCTTTGAAGGGAAGTGGTTAAATTTGTGACAATGGGAAATAAATAATACAAGCAAAAGCCATCTCTGTTTCCGGCACTGTTCATTCCTGGGTTTCAGTGAGGTGGTACTGGAGGGCAGACAGCTTCAGCAATGGTGGACTTACAGCCTTGTGCACAGGCTCTAGAGGGGCAGAGCCACTCGCACCTGTCCTGTCCCTGCTGGTAACATTGCTCCACCCCACCATGTCAACATCTCCTCCTCCTCCTCCCACCCTCTAGCATCTTGTGGAAGTTTGAGGCCTGGGTGCCACTCGTCTTTCCTTCACCTCCTCCTGCCCGGCTCCCATGCTCCTCTTCTTTCTACCCAGCTCCCCCAGGCATCTGCTCTCTCCCAGTTCTGAAAATGCTACATGACACCCCTGCTTCTGCCCCTTCCCCTGGCCAAGGGAGTCCAGGCGCTGATTCCATTTATGTGACTTCGTTCCCGAGGTCTTTGGGTTATTAAGTGTGGCGCCGCACACTGGCCTCATCCAGACTGCTTGCTCTTCTAACCCTGGCACCACACCAACCAAGCGGCACAGGCCAGAGCCCTTGGCTCCTTTGATGATGGTCAGAGCCGGGGGTGCTTACGCTTTCTCTTCCTTCCTTGCCCTTTGTCCATGTGTGTCTCCAGTGGTGTCTTGCTCAGTGAAGGATTTTCATCACTCTTCAGGGAGGTGTTTTGCAGTTCGCTCCGAAATGCTTTCGGGCTGGGGGGCAGGGTAACAATTTTACTTTGAGATGAGGCCACATTGTGATAAGTGTCCTTAACACTAAGACCATTTAGCTCTTCAGTCTAAAGTTTGGTTTGTAGCTACCTTCAACTAATGGAAATGACAGGGAATATGGAGCATCCGGCTTCTACTCTGTCCTTTCTTGTGCAAATCTTCATTGGCTTAACTGGCAGTCTTGCCTGTGTGAGGACCTCAAGCTTAGTAATACTACTGCTGTGTCATTGGTATGCATTGCGATGAGCTGTATTCACGCATGCACCGGCAGTCCCTTCCTCAGGAGCTGAGTCTGCACAAGACAGGACCCAGAGGCAGTTCCCCAGAGGGGATCATTCTGGAAGACTATCTGAAGAGAAGGCAGGCATAGAGGACAGTGTGAGAGGAGGCATGAATGGGAGGAGACATGGGCTGGGAGGCAGTAGCTGCCTTGTTTAGCATACCTCTCAAACAGCTTGGCTGAAAGCAGTGCTGCCTTCGGGAGGGAAGGGGAGGAGAGGGTTGCTTAGATCGGTTGCTCCTTAAGAGGAAAGCGTTTTGTCTCCATTCACTATGTAATTAAGCCCTTACTGTAAATAACTGGATGTGGCCTTAATTCCTGCTGGAGAGGAAGGTTTGCTTAAGGCCTTCTTACGTTTAGCAGAGGTGTGCATGTAACCTGTCAGCATAGCATGGCTGAGGCCTCTGAGCCTCCCCCCTGGTCGCCAGACACTAGAGCAAGAAGAGCCAGTTAAATGGATTCACCCAACCGGATGACTTGTGTCCTACAAACTGCTCCGAGTACCTCTCAGGACCCTCTGGAACCAGGTGAGCTAGAAGGGAGCCTCCCGGGCTCAGCCGATTTCCTGTGCTATAGCTCTCTCAGGTGGAGGTCATTCCTATGTGTCTTCCAGACACAGCAGGCATCCTCTTGGCCCGTTATTAATCTGCCCTCACCCTAGAACTGTGCCTGTATTCCACTACAGCGCCAGGCCAAAAAGAGGCGCTGTAGCCTTTACGTTAAGCAATGTATCAGTTTCCTGTGCTCTGTGCGTCCCTGCAGGACCACTGTGTCCCTACAGAAGAGTCCCTGCAGCTTATCTACATTTGTACTTTCTGAACAAAAGCCCATAGTCTGAGGCTAATACTTTAAAACTTTTCTGGGGAAGGCAGCCAAGCCTTAACTGTCATGCAATGCAATGCAAACTTTTGCCATGAATAACAAGGAGTCCTGTGGCACCTTAGAAACTAACAGACTTACCAGGCCAGCAGCCTTCAAGTCTAGGGTTGTGGCTCAGTGCTGGGTGGTGGAATGTCGGCCACTGGGTCTCGTTGCTGCAGGGGGTTCAGGTGACCAGTAGGGTACTAAGGCAGGCTACCTGCCTGTCCTGGTACCACAGACTGTGCTGCGGCCGGCAACAGGCCCGGCTTCTAGGTGTGTGAGGGGGGCGTGCAGGTCTCTGTGCACTGCCCCTGCCCTGAGCACTAGCTCCGCACTCCCATTGGCCAGGAACCTGCTGCAGGCTGCTTCTGGGGTTCAGCATGGTCTGGTCTTAGCACCCCCACACACTGCTGATCAGGAGCTGTGGAAGGTAAGCCCCTTCTGCCCCAGCCCTGCCTGCCCCTCCTGCACCCCAAGGCTCTCAGCCCCACCCCTGAGCACACACTAGTTGCATTATGCTGGGTTGTGGACATCAACAGTTTCTTTCAACTGGGCCATGGGAAAAGGTTCGAAACCACTGCATTGGGCCTAAGCGCTCGTGGGCAGTTTGGCATCCACTGTCTGTTCTGTAGCGGCTCTTCCGTGCAATGGTCACTTCTCCCCACTAGGCGGCACCGTGCAGCGCATCTTCCCGGCTACCTAGACGTCTTTCTTGCAGTGGCACAGCCGTCCGCGTAGCCAAGCAGCCTGCTTTCTAGTGGCCTGTGTTGTTCAGGACACAGGCCAACAGCAGATTTGATGTGGGGTCAGATCTCACCCAGTGCTGAGCGCTTCCTGTGACGGGGCGGTGGGCCTTCCCCCCCACTGGCACAGTTGGGGGCGCTCTGCACCACGCAGGAGACGCTATGTAGCCCTTGGTTTGTCAACCCGACTTGTGTTGGTAAAACTCTAGCCCTCTCCCTCGGTCTCAAGGCCCAGGCTTGCTCCGCCTGTCACCTATGTGAGCAGGATTGAGCCCTTGTTCAGAGACTTTCTCTCCTTCCTCTGCCCCTACCTCCCATTTGCCTTAACTGTAACCTGGGCATCTCTGCCAGAGGTTTTACGCCTGCAAACTCCCCGTCAGCACTGCTGCAGCATTTCTCGTGTGCACCCTTGGCAGCCTCAGCTGCCATCCTCCAGGCTGTGTCTCTCCTCGCACTTGGGCTGCTGCTCTCCACATGGGGCGGGCACCCAGAGGGCCTCAGCCCATCAGGGATCCAGGGTCATGGAAGAAAATGGGGCTGGAGACACTTGTTTGACCCGTCCCCAGTGCAACTCTATGGCTGAGGTTCTTTGAAAACCGCCCACCCTCTATCTTCAATCTTGCCATTCTAGCAGAGAGCAGATCAGCCCATGTTACAGCATTGCAGGGTAAGGCTCCTGCTTCTGCGCTCCCATGTTATGGAGCTAAGCTGCAGGAGCAGGGGTGATCTGGCTGCACAAAGCCAGCCCAAGCAGCATGCAGCCTTCCTGCCTGTGGTGGGGAACAGAGAAAGGCAGCCACAAAACCAGACAGGGACAAAAAGAAGGGAAAAAAGACAGAATGAGAGAAAGCAGATGGGAGCGGGGGAAAGATAACATCTGTCCCCAGAGGGGACATAATGGGAGTGTGCCCATCTGCTAATCTATTGCAAGAGAAAGAGGATGCACTAGAAAGAAGTTGCATGTCAAGACCTCACTTCATGACCTATCCCAGCCCCTGAGTTCCAGCAGACGTGGGATGCTGCCGATTGCATTCTGGCACGCAGAGAAAAGCTGCTCTGTGAATTTTAACTGGATTTTGGGGGTTTTGTACAGTTAAAAGTCTCATTGTGGCACTAAAGTAGCCTTGAGTGTGTAACTATACAAACCTAGTGAGATATAGGGGTTTGAATAATCCACTTCTTGGCCTTTAGCTTGAAGCCAGGATAAAATCGGAAGCCATTTCAGGTCAGCAGAAAAATGCAGCTGCAGTTTATCTGCTCCTGGGTTGGGTGAAAACTTTTAGTTAACAAAATGTGAGCCATCAACAAATACAAGCAAGTGCCAAATCCACTGCTGACAAAACTTCCATTTGCCTGGGTTTGACCCAGCAGCAGCCATTAGACCAGATGCAAACAAACAGGGTGAAGTTTATGCACAGAATGTACAAGGCACCTCAGAGGAGGCCCGGACTATGTGAGCTCCATGCCCGCGCCTGTGTAAACCACTCTTTCTGCTGTGCGGAATCTGAATACAAAAAGATGCAAATTTCATGGAGTGGTGTAGCTGGCCTAGTAAAAGGGAGATGCAGGTTAGGAGTGTTCACACTTCAAATTATGTTCAATAGCCTGTCTGCTTCTGATCTTGAAAAATAAACATTGAAAAGAAAAAGCAAAGCAAGCCCTTCCAGCTGCTGGCAGGTGCATAGCTCCTTGGAACCAGGGAAAACACAGGCTTATGCGTCAGTCTGGAGAAATATCACTTTTATGGCTGTTTGACCAAAAAAGCAGGGCAGCATCTCTAGGTGCAATCTAAGTCAGACTACTTAACATGCTGCCTGTGGCCCATTTGTTTGTGGCCCGCGGTGCAGTTTGGGTTTATGCAGGACTCAGCAAGTGGCCTGTGAGGGGGGGCCAAAAAGGAGTCAATAGAACGGTCTTCTGTTGAGATGAGTTTTAGTAGTTACATTCCTGGACTGGCATTGCTTATTCCAAGTGCTGTTCTAGGGGTGGAAATCAGGGAAATGTTGCATTTTATTAATATCGGCAGAACTGACTTCAGTGGGGCCTGCGTGTTGTGTAGTCTTGCCTTCATCTTTGTATTCATGCCCGTCAGTGTGAAAGAAGCTATTTGCATATATATTTGCATGTCTATGCAACCACACTTAAGTGGCAGCCCTCGGCATGTGCTATGAGTATCATTGTGGCCCCTGGGGCTTCCAAAGCAGAGTAGCCCTGGTCTAAGCACTGCTTGCCCACCTTGTGGTGAGAGAAGCGGCAGGCATGGCCGCAGTGTAGTGTGTCCAAGCTCTGACGCGTGCTGTTTACCCCCCTTTCGGTGCTGTATTTTATTAGTTAAGTACAAATCCATGCAAATGCATTTTTAGAAGCCTGTCTAAAGTAATGTGTCTGCTAGAAAGCAGGGGACTGCTGCCAGAGGTTCGCTTGCTTGGCAAAGGGCCAGGAATGGGTTTCGGTGCCAGCATGAAAGGACTCTGGGTGCAAGCCCCTGGCAGGAAAAGAACCAGCCGTTGAATGAAAGAACCCCCGAACCTCACTGAAACTGACTGGCTTCGGGCACAGAATTTAATTTCAAAGTGCTGATACAGCCACTGCCACCTCCCAGCAGAGGGACCCTAGAACCACCCGAAACAGACTGTTTGCTATGGGGTTTCAGCCAGCAACACTGACACTTGGGCTTTGATCCTGGGAGGTGCTGAGTTGAGTAGTGTCAGCTCTTGGTAGCTGAGGACGCTCAGCTCCTGGCAGGCCTATGCCTTTGGTAATTGCCAAAAGCAAATGAAATCTCTAAAGATGATTTTTGTGCTGCTGGCTTTATCGGCACGCGTCAGGTGCAAACTGCAGACTGTGAGAGAATGGCTCTTCTCCTGGGAACGATGGCTAGCTGAAGCCACTGAAAACCTCGGTGTGCAGGTTCCATTCTACCATGCTGCAGAGACGAAACCCAGACAAGGGCAAGCCTGTGCCCATACAAATGCTTCATCAGGAGCCCTAATCCTTGCACAAGTATAAACCTTTTTCCTCTTGATGAGCAGTCTGGTGCCCACTGCGCCCTGTGTATATCGATTGTCCTGGTCCCAGCTAGACACTCACACACCTGTGCACACACCAAGCACTCCTCCACACCCGTGTGAGTGGAACCAGGGCCCCACTTCCTTCACACGTGCTCCTGTGATTTGCAAATACTCCAGGAACCATTTTCCTGGCTGGGGAGATTTTGTTCTGTAGCTACGAGGCAGTGTTTGTGAGCGCCGTTGTTCCATGCCAAGGGGATACTTCATCTTGAAATAGTACCATCTTCTCTGGCTAAGAAGCATCTGAATATTTGTGGGTGCTTTGATTCAGCAAATATTTGTTCCAGCATGTTCCTTCTGCCCATCTGGGAGGATGTCCTTGTGACTGTGGAGGTCCAGCCCAGACAGATCTGGAGGGAATGGTTTTAACCTGCCAAGAACCATCTCCACCCAGCCACCCTCCATTTTGCAGTTTATTTTTATTTTACAAGATGCAAAATATGCCCAGAAGGGGACATAAGAGGCAATCAAATGTGCAGCCGCTCCCCCAAGCAGTGCACCTGGTGCCTGGTTGGGGACCCACGGCTGGGGAGTTTTCAGTGGTGGATGGCAGTTGGAGTTGATGGAAAGTCAGAAGCTTTAGTGAGTGTGGCTAGATGAGCCTCTGCCTCTGTGTCTGACAGGGATGCTGAAGTCTAAGCCTTGCTCCGCCACTGCCTTGCTCCATGGCCTTGGCCAGATTCCTGCACTTCTCTCAGGTTCATTTCCCTCCCCTCCAGCCCCATGTAACATACTGTGTGACCACCCTTCTCCCATGGGCGCTGTAGGGACTCACAGCTTGTGAAGAGCTGTATTCTCATTACTTGGACACATTAAAGTCAACAAAATGTACCTTTCCCTGGCTGATAGACTTGTACCTTCACACAAGGAGAGTAACTGAACCCCTGACAAACTGGAGGATCTAGTTCATGGAGACCGTAATCCCAGCTACCCTTTGGCTGCCTCTCTTGGCTTAGCCTCTGTTGGTAAACAGGCGCAGGGCCTGTCTCTCGGGTTGTTCTCTGGAGCCAAATATTCATATGATGTTTAACAGGATGTGTGTTAATTAATTAATTTATTTTACTCCGGGTAGGAAATTGCTGCCAATGTTCTTTGAAGAGTCATGCACAATGTGTGTCTCCTTGCATAAACACTCAGCAGCTTTGGTTAACGTGTTTGTTTGGGGTTTTTTTTTAATGCATAAATGTTAATCTGGCTGTGTCTCAGAGGAAGAGCTGTGCCGGCTCCTTTAAACGTGTCCCTGACATTTTTAAAATCCAAGTTTGTGTTTACACAGACGAGAGACAGTTCTGGACCATGGGGATTCAGAGGGAACCAAACCTAGGTCTCCCGTTAATGGATCTTTTAGAGTTTAGGGCTGATGAAAGGCGATGGCTTGGAGAGCGATGGCCTATTGGACTCTTATTTATTCACCTGCAGCTAGTGTGTGAGCCGTAGGACTGCCAACTTCCTGCTGCCTGTTGTTTCTCGGCCCTGAGCTGGAGGGATGGCCTAGTGCTGTGTGGGTGATTCTGGCTCCACACCCCCTCTCTGCTGAAGCTGGCAACTGGGCCCAGCGGTGGCCGTGGTGTTCGGGCATAAGTGGGCTGGTGCTTTGCAATGGATTTCACGTTGCACAATGAACAGGTAGGTTGTCATGGCCCCTCAGTCTCGTGTGGTTCGATTTATTTTAGATCCAAGGGAAACCAGGACACTCCAGGGCTACTTAACCACTTTCTTATGTATTGCAAGCTTTAAGCAATTAATACAGTTTAAGGTTTACAAGCCTTTAAAACAATGACTAGGCAATTTCAACCTTAAATACTATAAATTCTAAAGCAATTAATACAGCACAAAGCAATGCAAAAGCAATTAATAGAAGATCTACTATAATACAATAATTAAGCCTAGTTCACTTACACTTCACCCGTATGCTACCTGCAGTGCCAGGCAGGAGGTTGTGGTTCCTTCTCTTCCCACGCATCGGAACACCATGCACTGGGTTGCCGGTGTGAAGGGCCTGTTTACTTCTAGTTACATCGGGCAGGACCTGCGGGTCAGTCCTGCCCATTCCCTCCCATTGACTGTTCTTACTAGGCCCAATTTATAGCAAAGGGAGACTTGGTCGTTCTAATGATGTTTGCCCATTGATTCCGTATTGTGCAGGGTACGTGCAATGCCCACTGCCCCTATTTGGAGTACAGCCTGCTCAGGGTGTTGCTGCTCCGTGCGCAGTTGACAGTTGTATGGCTGCATCTGTCATTTTTGCTTCTCAGAAAGAGAAGTACCAGTACAAGGCCGCTTGTCCTGTGTGCTTGACGTGGTCTCGCATGCCACGCTTAATCTGCATTGCTATTCAAAACATTCCTGTCTCTCTCAGCTTCTCCCTCCACCTTTCCTGCATGCTTATGTGCCCAGACTTGAGACAGGCCTGGGTTTTGCTTTTAGCGGTCCGTGCTTTGGACAGGACAGACATCTCCAATTATTGTCAATGCAGGGGAGGCCAGGCTCCCCTACACTCAGTTGCTGCAGAAGGGGCTCGTGTTTGAACCACAGTCACAGGAAAAAAACTCTACACTGATGGCTGTCAGAGGGTATTCCAGGAGTGTGTTCTGTCGGCCTCCTCCGGACACTGCCAGTATGGCTGGGGAGGAGGGTTCTAATCAAAAATCATGCTTCCGTTAATAACTTTGGCGACATTAGTCCTTTTCTCTGAAACGTCTCATGCTTGATGGACTTCCATTCGGCTAGTTTGGAGTTGGAAGACAGGAAAACCCTGTGCCTTTTTCATGCATCTTTTTAATTTAAATAACTCCATTGTGGTTTAAAATCTCATGGTGGGTATGAGGAAATGGCAAAAAAGGCAATTAATGTGTATTCATGTCTCTTATATCTGCAAAGCTGTTCGCCATAGAAAACAATTTCAGATGGTGTCTCGGCCAGAAGAGATAGTAAGCTCAGGCCCTGATTCTGCTGTGAGCTCTATGTGGGAAGACCCTGAGCCTCCAGGGAGCTCTACTGACTACAAGCTCAGGAGTCTGCCTGCACAGAACACACAGGAGGATTGGAGCCCCATGGGGGCTATCCTGCAAAGCTCATAGGCCCAGAACCTCAGGTCCTATATAGGTACCTAACGCCCATTGGAACCAATGGGAGTTAGGCACCAGTATATCTTTGGAGGATCTGAGCCAGAATGCCTTCACTAGCTGCCTGAGTCAGCAGGGCCTGAGGTCACTGCACCTCCCAGAAAGCACTGAACTTAGCACCAGTTTGTACCACAAGCGAAGAGGGCAACAGGAGGAAGGGTCAAAGAGGGGTTGGGGAAACTCTGGAGCAATAGATCTTTCAGTGTGGGGTTGAATCCAGCCTGCATTCCATGGTGACCCAAAGCATATGTTGGCTGTTCAGTGGCCTAAGTGAAAGGAGGCTATTTCTCTGTGGTTAAGTGCCTACATCACAAAACTCGCCACATCTGGCACTAAGGGGAACCCTTTTTACCAGTCTCTGCTCTTCGGAGGAGAGGGTGTGCACACAGTGCTAATCGTGGGCATAACAGCCATTGCGTTGGCATAACCTTGGTACAACAAAGAACATGAATCTCAAAGTAGCTGCTGACTGCTCTTCCCTGGTGGCCATTTCAGGATGAGTGTTGAGAATCTTTCATGCCAGTCTTGCATCACCATTGTACCTATCCAGTGCCAGAGGTCTTCAAGGTCAGTGCCAGGTCCAGATTTTAGGGACTTCCACTCCAGAAACACCAACCCTTCCCACTTGAGCTAATCTAGAACAGGTTGAACCTCTCTCTTCTGGCAACATCCATGGCCTGGCTTGATTTTAGTTAGCTTGCTGTCTGCTTATGGGTGTGGCCAAGTTTCCCGCAGTCCCATAAAGTCTGTTTACAGCCCCCGTCCTGGCTCCAGTGTTCTGTGCTGCTGTTTAGCTCTAATTTACCCCACGTGTCTTCTGAGAGCCCGGTCAGCAGTGGGAGTGTTGGTGATGCTGTTAAGTGTAAGCATCTGTTCTATATTTTTCTACCTGTTTCCTTGTGCCAATACAGTAAAATTGTGTACAGCACTAACAATGTAAGTGTATACCTAGCCAAGGCACACAGAGCATATTAGTAAGCACCATTGCAAACAGTGTTCCATTTATTTGCCTCAAGGAAATAGAGACCTGCTCGCTACAATATTGACCTCCCCTGGCTCGACAGATTTTCTGGTTCAGCACCACTCAGGTCCTGAGGGGTGGGACTAGAGAGGTACAACCTGTCGGAGTATGTGCCTCTCACTTGCCCAGCCATGGGAGGGGACGACCGGGATCTAAGACCTTGCTGCTCTCTGCTGTATCCACTAGACCCCACTCCCTTTCCACAGACTCCTGGGCTCTATCTTGGCTCTGGGAAGGGAGTGTGGACTAGTGGTTACAGCAGAGAGGAGCAGGGCAGATACATCTTGGTTCTATCTAAGACCATCAGAACAGCCAGTCTGGGTCGTCCCAAAGGTCCCTCTAGCCCAGTGCTCTGTGTGCCCACCGTGGCCAGCGCCAGAGGGAATGAACGGAACAGGGAATCAACAAGTGATCCAGCTTCTGGCCAGCAGTGGTGAGGGAGACACAGAACATAGTGTAGCATCCCTACCACTGTGGCCAGTAGCCATTGATGGGCCTAGCCTCCAGGAACTTCTCTTGCTTTTACGGGAACCTTGTTACAATTGGGGCCTTCCCAATGCCTCCTGACAGAGTCCCACAGGTTAACTGTGGAGAAATACTAGGTTTGTTTTCAATCTGCTGCCTGATCGTTTCATGGGGCAGCTCCTCGTTTTTGTGTGACGCGAGAGAATAAATGACATTTTCTTTTTCGATGTTTGCACAGCAGCCATGATTATGTAGACTTCTCCTACCCTGCCTTAGTTGTCTCTTTTCCAAGCAGAGAAGCCCCAGACTTTTTCATCTCTCCTCTTAGGGAAGGTGTTCCTCATGTCCGATGCCCTTCTCTGAACTCAGTATATCCTTTTGGAGACGGGGGTGACCAAATCCGCACACAGTATTCCATATGTGAGCATCCCAGAGGTTTAGAGAGAGGCAATAGGATGTTTTTGTCTTATCTGTCTCTTTCCTAATGATTCCCACTATTCAGTTAGCTTTTTTGATTGCTACTGCACATTGAGCAGATGTTTTCAGAGAACCGTCTACAATGACTGCAAGATTTCTCTCTTGCGTGGTAACAGCTAATTTAAACCCCATCATTTTATGTGTATAGTTGGGATAATGTTTTCCATGTGCATTACTTTGCATTTAGCAACATTGAATTCCATCTGCCATTATGTTGCACAGCCACCCAGCTTTGTGAGATCCCTTGTAACTCTTTGCAGTCAGCTTGGGACTTAACTATTTTGAGTAATTTTGTATCCTCTGCAAATGTTGCCACCTCCCTGTGTACCGTTTTTTCCCAGCACATGCATGAGTATTGTTGAACAAGCACTGGTCCCTTGGTGACACCACTCTTTACCTCTCTCCAATCTCAATATTTAGTCCTACCCTTTTTTCCCCATCTTTTACCTGGCATGCCTGGCAATGCTTTCACAATCATCTCTGGATCCTTAATTGGCATTAGTGACAAACCATTTGTTAATCAGCCTGCCTCTGTGTATAGAAAACTCCCTGTCCCAAATGTCCCTAATGCTCCCCAGCTTTAGAACTCAGGCCAAGTCTCCTGGCCCTTTTCAGCGCTGTAACTGTCTGGTTCAGGGGTGTGAGGAGACACATGCATGCACCCCTGAGTGCAGCAAGTTACCGTGCTGTCGGGTGCCAGCGCGAACCAGGCGGCTCCCAGCGCTGCTAGCTACTCCCCTCGCCGAAGTGGCTTACGTAGAGCTGCAGCTGTGCGTTTAGCTACGAAGTGTGTGAACAAAGCCTCAGTGACGCTCAAGCTGTGTTGCAGTTACGAGCTCCATCTGGGGCAGGGTGTACCCTGGGAGTAGGCTTTGGGTACGAAACTTGGAGGTAAGGGCTAGAGGCCCCTTACTCCCCATTTGAAATGGTGCCCCTGGCTCAGGGGTCCCCCACAAGTCCCCTGCATGGAGGGTGAATTCAGCAGGCTTGTGGCAGCACACATATGAAGACAGCCATCTTGTGTGCCACAATCCAAGCTTCACTTAAGAAATCCAGAGTCTTGAGCCCAGAGGAGTGAGAAGAAAGCCATGCTTCTCTTCTACTAAGAGCCCTGTTCTCCAGTTCTTGGCAAAGGAGTCCTGCGAGCCAGCAGCTAAACCGAGACCCACAGCAGCCAGAGGTGCAGACTCTCCTGAGAGTAGTGATCAGTCCTCTCCCATTTCTTTGAGCTGTGCTTTGCAGCACCATGGTATAGGCATGTAAAACAGGGGTGCTCATTAGACATGCCTGTTTTCCCTGTTCCATAACCATGAGAACTTGTGAGCACACAATGACTTTAGAACACTTTTACGGTGTTATCAGATCCCATTGTGCATGAACTATATAATTAACTCATGGCACTCCGTGCTGCAGGGTATTACTGACTCAATATCTTTAGTGAGAATCAAAACATGACTAGGCATTGACATGAAACAGAATGGCACCTGCACTGATACAAGATAGGAGTAAAATTACAAGTGCTACCAGTCCTCCTACTTCAGGGCATATTCTGAATATCAGCTAGGAAGGGGACCAGAGGGAACACTCCTCCATAATACAGTACTGCACAAATGTGTGTGTTACATGGGTCTCTTGTTGGGTTTTTCTCTTCCTTCACGTTTATCATCTTGAAGTTCCTAATGGAGGCAAAATACTGAATGAAATGGAGGGTGGATTGGTAAAGTCAAATGAGGTTAGTCCCACGATTGTCTCTTCAGTTCTCCAGTAGTGAGTTTTTATGTAACCATTTTAAACTGGTCTGCTTAAAAGTTGCTCTGTTTCCTTGCTTGTTTCCTTTTGTGCTTGAGGATGTGTGTAACCCGCATCTGAGAGTCATAGATTTACCCAGGGCAAACTGTCAGAAATGAGCAGGGATTTTGGCTGACTCAATTTTTGGGTGCCCAGCCTGAAAGACCTTAAAACAGGGGTTCTCAAACTTTGTGATACCACGACCCCCTAAAATGCTAAATGAATGTATGTGACCCCCTCTCCCCCCACCCTCACTGCCCTGGGACGCTTCCTCCCCCCTTCTCACCAGACTCCTCGCCCTCCTGGGGTTCCTTCAAGGCATTTGCGGTCCTCAACGCTCTTCCCCCCTGCAGGCTCCTTCCCCCATCTCTTTCTCCTCCGTGCCTCTTTTCCACTCCACGTTCCTTTGGTTCCTTCTCTCTCTCCTCTCCTCCGTGCTCCACTCCTCTCCCGTGTCTCCTCTATGCCTCTTTTCCACTCCGCGTCCCTTTAGTTGGTTGGTTCCTTCTCTCTCTCCTCTCCTCTCCTCTCCCGTGTCTCCTCTGACCCCCACGTACCCTTATTTACCGCCGGGTCCTCTGCCCCAACCCAATCCCCCAGCCCGTTGCCTGAGGGACCCTGCCCTCTCAGCTGGGGAAGCATTCGGTCGCCCAGCAACTGTGCCCCAACCAGCCCCTCGCACGTCCGCTCCTGCGCCAGCCTCACTCTCCTGCCGCCTTGCCTCCTGCTGCAGCTGAGCCGCGCTCCTGGAGTCCCGTGGCCCTGGCCATGCTGCACGACTTGCCGGCGGCTACCTTCCGCCGCTCTTCGCAGCCTTGGAGAGAGGGGTTGCAAGTGGAAAACTGAATCCAGATGCGACCCCCCCTCTAAAGTTGCTTGCGACCCCACAGTTTGAGAAACACTGCCTTAAAGGAACCTGATTTTTCTGGTGGGTGCTCAGCATTTTTGAAAGTCAAGTTTGGCACCTGACATTGACTACTTCTGTTCTCAAAATCTGCCCTCTAGAGTTTTAGAATCTGTTTAGTTCTGTACATGCTGCCTTGTGCCTCGGCTGTCACCCCTAGCGCCAGTGCCTGATTAAGCCAGCCCTCCACACTCCTCCAAAGACTGAAGCAAACAACTCCTCACCAGAAGCTTAGCACTCAGTATTTTGTATTGTCCTCTGTCTGGTTTTATTATTTGCATGTAATAATACCACCAATACAGAGTTGCCAAGAGAGCCTACCAAGAGCCCTGTTGTGTTCTGTGTTGGACAACAGGCTCTGCCTCAAAGAACTGGCTTTCTAAAGAGCGTAGGCATTAGAGTCTGCACCGTAAGTTACAATGGGATTGCTGGTGGGTGTCTGGACAAGACCCGTAACGTATCCATTGTATTCCTTCAACTCATGAGCTTTTATCCCCTGGTTCCCACTCTGCTGATAGGCCTGAACTTTGTGGCTATTAGGGCTAATGACAATTTGAGTTTGATAGTTCACTAGTTTTTTGATTTTTTTTTTTTAAATTTGTTGCTGATCTTTTTTTGGCTCCTCCTAATTTTCCCCCATTTGTTTCTCTCTCTGCTTCCTCAGCCTTCCCATCTCCTTTATCGTTGTCAATGTCTGGTCATCTCTGGCACCTCTTGGTACCACCCTGCTTGGCACATTAGTACCTATTGCCCTTGTTGCTTGTTTAATGTTACTGGAGCAACGGCTGTGTGCAGCTTCCCTGACAGCTAAATATTGTACTTTCCCATTTTCCACTGGGAGTTGAATTCCAGCCAATGTCCTTTCATTTGTTTTGTAGCCCTGCACGCAGCTTTCTGAAGGTCCAGTGCCTTTGTATTCCTGCCCTTCCCCGAGAGGCTCATCAGCTCTCCGACCCGGCTCTGGGGGTGTCCGAGGCCTGATCCCAAACCCATTCAAAGAATGGAAAGACTCACGTTGATTTCAATGGCCTTGCATACAGACCTATGCTTTCCATGGTTTTGGTTTGAGTGTCCCTAGCGGAGTGCTGGTTCTTAAACCCAGACTACTTGCTGGCCTGGATGAGGGGTAAGGGTGCAAACCTGTACTACCTCCACGAGCACACCCTCCATCAGAGCTCCCACTATTGTTTTCTGTAAACCTGGACTACTCCATGATAGGCCCTGGACTGTCCTGAGACGTTCAGTGGGGTAACTGAGAAGAGGCAATGGCCCAGTGAAATCCCCCGGGACCACTGACCAGCCCTTTTCAAGAGCCTCCCTTATCACCACATGTATTTTCTAGTTTCTACAACCTAGTTCTGTCCAGGCACCAGCCAGGCTTCCCCTTGACCACAGCGTTCTCCTTTCGGGCCACGCAAGTCCCACCTGCTGGGCTAGCTAGCCCGCGCGCAGCCCTTCCATTCTCCTCTGGCTCCGTTCTCCTAGAGTCCTTCCTAAAGCTCTGAGCCCAGCACTTTGTCCCCCCGAGGTACCAGTCTCTGAAAACATGCTTCCAAATCCGTACTCACGCATCTGCTCCCATGGCACTGGCAGCATAGAACATGCGCCCAGCTTTCCCAGCCTCCTTTCGATGCCCCAACCCCCCTTCCACTCACCTTGGAGCACTTGTGACTAGGAACAGGCCTGGTTTTGTGGGATCAGCACACCGCTCAGTCACGGAGGGCATGCCTGCTCTATGCGACTCTTAGCGACAAGGCAGCATCAACGCAATCTGGTTGCTAAAAGCTGGCGAGTGAAAATGCTGCTTGTCGGCACTTTTGCTGATAAAACATGTCCACCCCCCGTGAGCAGCTTTCCCTCTGGCGACAGGAAAGCAGCATTCACATTTTCACTTGCTGCCACAAAACTCTGTCATTGGCGGGGGACGTAGCACACCCGTGAGCAACAAAAGTTTTGCCAGTCAAGTGCAAGTGCAGACATACTGGCTGCGTCTAGACTGGCAAGTTTTTGCCAGCTGTCTACACTGTCCGCTTGAATTTGTGCAAGAGCACTGACTTTGTAATGTACAAAATCAGCGCTTCTTGTGCAAATACAATGACGCTCCCGCTCGGGCAAAAGCCACTGTAGACAACCCAGAACCGTTTTGCACAAAAAAGCCCTGATGGCTAAAATGGCGATCGGGGTTTTCTTGTGCAAACCTGCGTCTAGATTGGCACGGATGCTTTTGTGCAAAAGCGCTTCTCGTGCAAAAGCATCCATGCCAATCTAGACGCTCTTTTCCGCAAATACTTGTAATGGAAAAATTTTTCCATTAAAAGCATTTGTGGGAAATCATGCCAGTCTAGACGCAGCCACTGAGTCCCTACTAAATGGGGAGCTACCTATTTCATAGAGCGGGCAGGGATCTCGAGAGGTCATCAAATCCAGTCCCCTGCCCTCCTGGCAGGACCAGGCACCACTCCTGACAGATTTGCCCCAGCTCCCTAAACAGCCCCCTCAAGAACTGAGCTCACAACCCTGGGGTTAGCAGGCCAATGCTCAAACCACTGAGCTCTCCCACCCTGTGAGCTTGCTGCAAAGCCCATTGGCATCTATGGAAAAGTTGCCCTTGACTTCACTGCAGGCCCAGTGGCTATTTTCTAATGGCAATACCCTTTCCCCTTCTGGGGTTAAATTCAAGATTGGTTGCTTGTGATCCCTGGAGTCGCGTTTCCCTTCTGGCCCCGCCAAACTGCTCTTGCTCACTCCAGAAGGTTTTCTGGTTTCTAGTATGTTGCGTGCTGTCAATTTTGGACCCTTTACTGAACGGCTGCTGTGGATCCTGGGTCTTGCATCTCTGGATATGGCCTGGGAAGTGACACTCATCCTGGTTCCTGGGGCATGTGCCCCAGGTTTGCTCTTAGGAGCCTGCAGGCACTTAGCTGACCAGGGGCCAAAAGACGGGTCAGAATTGTCTTCCCCTCTCCTTGCTACTCTTGTCCGTCTTCCTTTCATTGGGCAGGGTCAGAGATGGGGTTTAAAATGGGCTCAGAGTGCTGGGTCATGAGCCGACAATGGATTCTCAACCAAATCTACAGCGGCAGTCTGTCGGGGTGCAGTGCCTAATACTTCCCCGGGCTTCTCACAAGCTCCGGCAGGAATGACATTCTGTGGAACAAATTTCAAATGGAAGGGAGACTTTCCAGCTTTTTGAGAAGCTGTTTTCATGTTTTGTGTGTGTCTGTCACTCGCCCTCCCTGTGCACTGTGCCTCCTCTTCTCTTTCCTCCTTCGCGAGCCCTCCCTCGCTCCCTTCTGTCTGTACCTTCCCTCCCCTGGGTCTCCATCTCTCTTTCCTGCTTGCTCTGTCTCGGAGCCCAGGCTGTCCCCTCCTAAGTACAGCTTGACCCTCTCTGCTCCAGCAACATCGGACCAGAGCTCGCGGACACAAGTTGGAGCAGCCCAGGGACTGCTGTAACTTGCGTCACAAGCTGGGTTCAGCTTGGGTGCACGATGGGAATCGAGTGCTCCTTGCTGGCCCCTTTTCTGCACTGAATATGTCGGATGGTATATGGGCTGCGGAACCTGGCCACAAGGTGTGCAGCTGCTGGGTCCGTAGGTGCTGGGCGTGGGGGCACTGACACCCCTGGAAGTGGTTTCTGCCCCCTCCGAGGTTTACAGTTTGGTGCACCCTCACTCTACACATTTCAGCACCCCTGGCTGGATGCCCCACCTCTGCACCCACTCCGTCACTGGGGCACCCTCTTGCAGGGAGACACACGGACAGGCTGCACAAGCCAGACAGACAACTGTTCGCTGCGGCTGTGCGCTCCTGTCACTTTGCAAAATGCCTCCCTGCTGCTCCTGCGTGGGCAGCAATAAGACTAGTTCGACAGTGTGCTCCAGCCTCACAGCAGCTTAATGCTACTGCTGGTCTCCGTGTCTGTAACCTGCTCCTTTTCTTGGCCCTTTGGAGAGGCCAAAGCGGGTGTTCCCTCTTCAGCTAGGGCAGCCTGCCCAAAGCCCATGCTCCACCTGCTTTGTCATAAAACGCAGACTATTATGGTGGCAATCTCAGAATCGTTAGGCAGCAGCGATGAAAAGAAACGTGCCTCTAAAGCGGCTGTGGCAAGCAGCTGAATGGCAGAGACGGGCTGGAGTCGGGTTTACTTCGCTGGAGCGCGCAAGGCTGGTCCGCCGGTGGCACCTTTGTGGGGCCACACCGCAGTGCATGTGGGACTGCAGGACACAGCTCTCAGCTTGCAGGCATCACACCTGTTGCTATTCTGCCCCATCTTCAGCAGCTGCTTGTTTTCCTCAGTGACTTCTGCATGTAGCCAACAAGACACAGCACCCCGCGGCATGTTTTCCTTCCTCTCCTGCATGTGCCTATGAACACAGGGCCAGCAGCTCCAGGTGTCCCTATTTCCCAGTTCACACCAACCCCCCCCCCCCCCCCCCC
>JANRFK010003679.1:1118376-1131441 GCA_030068395.1 Apalone spinifera | reverse complement strand
CCAATTCCAGCGGGGGGGGGGGGAACGCTGTGCAGCAACTCCCCCTCAGAAAAACGTCCCCCCTTTCTAAGCTGTGAGGTCCAGAAAGGAGTCCTGGCCCGGAGACTTGGAAAACGGCTGCTTGTTCCCCGCAAGCTGCCTGCTCCGGCATGGCGTGTCCAGGGAGACGGGCCTGGGCGCTGTCTAAGTCCCTCTCCTTTCCACATCAGAGAGGCTTCCTCTCTCAGTAGGACCCCCCGTAACTGCTGCTGCCTCTCCTCCCATGGCGTCACCATGGCCCTGACAAGCCAGGGGTGGGACCATCCTGCTCCTCTCCCTGTGGCGTCAGCCGGGGTGGCCTGGTTTTCTGCAGGCTGGGGGAGCGCGGCACGTCCTGGTTCCAGCTGCTTTAACTCCCTCCACGAGCCTGAACTTAAAGCGTCTGGTGAGTGCGTGTGCACAGTGTGCACTTGTGCACGTCAGCGCCTGACACCGCTCCGAAGGCCGTGTGAGCAGACGGGCACCCAGATTGCTCGTGCCGAGCGCGACGGAGCAGGAGGCTTCGTGCAGGCCTGGGCTGGGCCTAGCCGAGTGTCTGAGGCTGAGCGGCTGCTCCCGCCTGTGTGGGCGCGTGTCCCCGGCTGCTGGAACCGGGCCGGCCCGCGGGCAGGGGCTGGGGGGGTCCTGCCATCTCGGCCCACAGCCGGGCTGTTTTGGGAGCCCCGTTGCTAGGCAGCCGCGTTCCAGCGGTGGCCTGGCGGGGTTGGCGGAGCTGTTTGGGGCAGGCGCCTGCTGGGCCTGGCCTGGACTCCCAGCCCGCCTGGGGGGGAGCCGCGAGTGACCCCGTCTCTCTGCTCCTCTTGCAGCCAATGTATTCACCAGATCCTGGAGAGCGTGAACCACATTCACCAGCACGACATCGTGCACCGGGACCTGAAGGTAGCTTGCGGCAGCGCGAGTTGGGGCAGGGGCTCTGAGGGGGGGCTCTGAGGGCAGTGCTCCTCCTCATGCACCCCAATGTGCTCTTAGACTTCTTGGCTACTGCCGCTCAGCCAGTCGGCCCCCAGCCTGTGCGGTGCTTGGGATTCTTCCCTCCCAAGGGCAGGACTCTGCCCTCGTCCTGGTGGAGCCTCATCCGATTTCTTGTGGCCCCGTCCTCCAGCGTGTGTGGGTCACTCTGGGCCCAGCCCCTGCCCTCCAGCGTGCCCACCTCTCCCCCAGCCTAGTGTCATCCGCACACTTGCCAAGGGTGCAGCCCGGCCCCTCCAGCTCTGATAGCCTGGCTTCTGCCATGGCCCAGCACGGCCTTGTGGCTCAGGAGGGGGGAGCTGTGCACCCGGAGGCCTGTCTCTCCAGCAGTGCAGACAAACCCTCCAGATGGGGGGAGTCCAGCCCCCGGATTCCCAGCCATCTGGCCTGCTGAGGCCACCTGTCCCAGCCTCCCCTCTGTGTGGTGCCAACTCGCCCTCCTGCCGCAGGGTCAGCGGGAGCCCCCGTTCTGCTGCAGCCAGAGCCCGGAGCCGCTGAGCTGTTCTGCGGCCCCTCAGCCCCCCAGGGCTGGTTTGCGCGGCACGGTCCCTCGTGCCTGCGGTTCCCTTTGGGCGCCGTCCTTTCTCCTCACGCCTCCACGGTGCGGCTGGGGGTCCTGGCGGGTGCCCCGTCCCGGCCGGGGGAGCCTGCTCCCTCGTCTCTGCAGGGGACGATGTGGGAGCGTGCCCCGACCCGAATACGGCGCGTCCTCGGCAGCACTGCGGGGAGCTGAGGAGAGGCACTGCCGGGCTAGGCCGAGCCTTCCCCGTGAGCACGCTGCCGGGGGGGTCCGGGAGCCGCGGGGACGGCTGTGGCCGCGGCATCCCGGCCTGGAGGGACCGGTCGGCAGCGCCGCCTGCTGCCTGCGCGGGGCGGGGCGGGGCTGGCCGCTTGCCCGAGAGCGCACAGGGAGTGGGGCCGTGTCCGAGCGAGGGGCCCCTCTCTCCCGCCGGGCAAAGGAGCTAATGCGGCTTTCTCCTCGCCCAGCCGGAGAACTTGCTGCTGGCGAGTAAGTGCAAGAGCGCTGCCGTCAAACTGGCTGACTTCGGGCTGGCTATAGAAGTGCAGGGCGAGCAGCAGGCCTGGTTCGGTAAGATCTGAGCCCTCCCCTTTCTCGGGGCCCTGCTAGCCTCCCTTGTGCCCGCCAGGCCTAGGGCCTGAGCTTTTCCCGCCTCCGTGCCCAGCGCCCTGGGGCGGAGGAGTGGGCAGAGTTTCCCCTCCCTTCTGTGAGGGGGCTGGGGAAAATGGGCGCGGGCGAGAATGCGACCGGGTGTGAGCCCTCAGGCTGTGTCCCCCCGTTTCCTTGCCCGCGTGCACTGCTGCGTTGGGCACAGAGGCTGGTCCGGCTGCAGCGTCCAGGCCAGGCGTGTTGAGGTCTGCAGGGGGGCAGCTGGCCCGGAGCCCCAGAAGTGTTTGGAGCTGCTCTGGGCCCAGCAGCGCTGGGAACTCGCCCTTTCCCGGCTGAACACGGCCCCGAGAGACCCCGTGCGCAGGGCTGCAGAAGCGCCTGTGGGGGCAACTGAGGCCCGTTCACCCCCTTTGGCTGTGGCCCGAGTCCGAACCCCAAACCCGAGGCAGGGGGATCCCAGTCACTGCTTGCTTGGGCCGGGCTGTCAGCCCGTCTCTGCCCTGGCCTCCCGGTGCCGCTGGCCTCGAGCGGGGAGGCGCAAGGGTAGGGTCTGGCAGGCCCGTCTAGCTGGGCCTTGCCCGCCCCGTGTCGCTCCTCTCCTGACAGGGTTTGCTGGGACTCCAGGCTACCTCTCCCCCGAGGTCCTAAGGAAAGACCCGTATGGAAAACCCGTGGACATCTGGGCGTGCGGTAAGACCCCTTTGCTCTGACGCTCGGGGGTGCAGCCGGAGCTGGTGTCGGAGCGCAGATTGCGACCCGCTTGCTCCTAACTCTGAGCCCGGCAGAGCCCCGTGCAGGGGCCAGCCGGTCGCAGCCCGCGCTCCGCTACGGCCCCGCGTGCCAGGACCAGGAACCCGGCCAGCGTGTTCTAGCTGCAGACTAGTGCTCGGCCAGGCCTGTTCCTGACCGGGGCTTTGCCAGCGTGGAAGCCTTGGGAGCTCTGCAGAACCTTCCTCCCTGGGAGCAGCTGGAACTGTGACCCGTGATGGGGGGCGGGCCCTTGCCCTGTCCTGCTGGCTGGGGAGCAGAGCTGCTCTTGGGGTGCCTGGGAGCTGAGGGCAGATGGGGGGCTGTGCCGGCTCTCCCCAAGGTGGGAGCTCAGAGCAGGGAACCGGACCCTAACCCCCCCTTTGCCTTGCAGGAGTGATTCTGTACATCCTGCTTGTGGGCTACCCCCCCTTTTGGGATGAAGACCAGCACAAGCTCTATCAGCAGATCAAAGCCGGAGCCTATGACGTAAGGACTCTCCCCGAGTACCGGCGTGGAGTGGAGCGCCCGGCCCCTCACCCGCCGTGGAGGCACTGTGCTGCCTGGGGCCAGGCGGCGGGTGCCCCTCTGGTTTTCTCTCTGTGGCTGGCGTGGTGTGGGGCAGCCATGGGGGGTGGCGGCAGGCCCGGGGTTGGGTCAGGAGCGGACCAAACTCGTCTGCTCCACGCTGGAGGTGCTGGCGGAGACACAGACGCCGAGGGCTCTGAGGGGAACTGGCAGGGTGTCACCCCACCCGTGTGGCGAAGGGCGCTCTGGAGACCCCGCTGCAGTGGAGTGACTGTGCTGAACTGCCCGGCAGCCCACGTTCGGGGGCAGGGAGGTGATGGGGAAGCCGGGGTGAAGCTGGAGGCACAGCCGGGCCGTGCTCTTGGGACCATGGGTGGGCAGGTGGAGGCAGGGGGCCCTGTGATGTCTGACTAGAACGGCCAGGGTCACAGCAGCAGCTGGGACCCTGGGAATCCATCGCCCGAGCGAGGGCAGCCTGTTGGAGCGGGAGAACGGAGGCTGACACACGCGTGGCAGGGAAGCTGTGGGCAGCCACGGGCCTGCTGGGAGCAGCCGGAGATGGAACCAGGGGTGGGACATTTCCGCTGGAATTCGGAGCCTCGTCCGCTCCCTGCCAAGGCCGGGCCTCCGCGGCTTTGCTCGCTGTGTTTTGGGTGCCGGTTGGTGCAGCAGATGGTCCGTGTCCGATGTGTGATGCAGGAGTGCGGCGGGGTTTTCAGTGCGCCTACGGGCTGGAGCCCGGCTCCTCTGCAGAGTGAGGAGCTAAGCGCCCAAGGCCCTGCCTCCCGCTGGCTTGCCGGCGTTTGTCTGTCGTGAGCTGCTTCCCTGTGTGCCGGCTGTGGCAGGGAGCGGCTCCACGGGAGCAGGGCTAGCAAGCGCCCTGCAACCCACCCGCCCTGGTGTGGGAACTGTGGGCTGCTCCCTTCGGCCCCCTGAGAGAATGGGGAGTGGCCGCTGGACCCTCCATCTCCGCGGACTGGGAGCCGGGGGGCCGACTGGCCTCAGCCCTAGGCTCCGTGACCCAGGCTGGTGCGTGTGGTGCTCCCTGGTGCGGAGCGCTGGGCTGAGCGGCGCAAGGCGGGCTCTCCCCTTCTTTTGGCTCCTAGGCGGAGGGGATGCTCGCAGCAGAGGCAGGGCGTGAGCCTAGAACTGCGTGGACCCAACGCCTGCGCAGTGGCAGAGCCCTGCACGCCGGGGGTGGCTCCCGGCTCAGGCTGGCGCTTTCAGATGAGCCCAGCAGCTGTGGCTACCTGGCTGGCAGCGTTGGCCAAGACCCTGCAGTCCTGCCTGACCTGGGATCCATGCCCAGCCCTCTGCCTGGAGCAGCTGCCCCCACCGACTGGGCCAAGCTGCGGCTCTTAGGCACCTGATCTGGGGTTGCGCCTCCGCGCTGCTGGGCCGGCAAGCCAGCGGGCACATCGGTCACCTCTCGGCAGGCCTGGCGCTCTGTCCTGCCGCGCACTGCAGTGCCGAACGGCCCCTGGAGCGGTGGTAGCAGATCTCTGCGCTTCCTCTCCGTGCCGCCAGGTCGCCCGCCCTTGGTGCTCTCCCAGGCCCGGCAAGGCTTTTGGATCTTGCAGGCGTAATGGTGGCTGCTCGGTGTATGGGGATGGGGAGTGGGGCGGGGGCTTAAAGGAGACGGGCCTCTGTTTTCATGTGTCTGCACCGGATGCTCCGGGGGGAAGCTGCCGAGCTTGGAATTGTCATGCAGGGTTGAGTGCAGCCCAGGGGCCTGGCTGACCCCGGGAAGGCTCTGTGAGCCATTTGGCTGCCCGGCGGGCAAGCCTCGCGCAGTCGTGCGAATGCAGCGTGTGTGTTCTGCAGCTGTTCCTCATGCTCCGTGGCAGGGCCCACTGTGGTGTCCTCCGGCCCCAGTGCTAGTCCGTGTAGGGGCTACAGCCCAAGCCCGGCTGGCAAGGGGCTTCCCCCAGCAGGCAAAGGAGAGGTTCGTGTTCAGCGTTTCCTCTCCCCTCTCGCTCCTAGTTCCCGTCGCCCGAGTGGGACACGGTGACTCCCGAAGCCAAGAACTTGATCAATCAGATGCTGACGATAAACCCGGCAAAGCGCATCACGGCCGACCAAGCCCTCAAGCACCCATGGGTCTGCGTGAGTGTCTCCTTCCCTGCCCGTGCGCTGCTGCGGGCTGGCTTTGTTCTTGGGCTCTGAGTGGTGGGGTGCTCGTCAGTGACTCACTTTCTCAGACAGGGCCCGTGGCAGCTCTCGTGGCTGCGGCGGCCACGTCGCCGGGCTGGTGGTTTCTGTTGGGCGCAGGGCCCCAGGGCTGAGCTGCGTGGTGGTAGCTGGAGGGGGAACTCATCTGCTGGTCAGCTCACAGTGATTTAACAGCCCCCCTTGCTCCTGTCCTCTAGCAACGATCCACCGTGGCCTCCATGATGCACAGGCAGGAGACGGTGGAGTGCCTGAGGAAGTTCAACGCCCGGAGGAAGCTGAAGGTGAGCAGGCGTTCGCTACACGGGAAGGGGGCTGGGGTCTCTTCCGAGCTCTGTCCCAGGTCCCTTCCCCTCTCTGCCTCGGTTTCTCCCTCTGTGCCCTGGGCACATGCCTGCCTTGCCAGAGGGGAGCCTGGAGATAGCTCATTGCTGTTTGTCTAATCTGAGGTGCTCTGAAAGAGCTGGCAGGTTTCTGCACCCGCATGGTCTACTCTCTCAGGCCCTCTGGCTGCCTGCCCCCGGGAACACTCCGTGCCTGAGAGCCGGCGCCTGCCGTGCTCTCGGGCTCCTGGCCCATAGTAACCGTTGGACAAACAGCTGGGGGGGAGCCTGGCCGCCTGTGTCTGGGGTCACCTATCGGAGGTGGGCAGCGCTGTTCATCCCCTCTCTCTCCTCCCGCAGGGTGCCATCCTCACGACAATGCTGGTCTCCCGGAACTTTTCCGGTAAGTTCTCCCGCCATTCCCGAGTCAGAGAAGTGAAGGGGCCTTGTTCCGGTTAGCTCCAAAATCCCTCCGCTGGGCCCTGGCCTGTGGCGAGCCGGGGAGGAGACGGCCCCCGGAACAGCGGGGAATTGAGTCGGTTCTGCCGAGGCTCCGCCCCGTCGTCGGGCTAGAACGGCCACAGCGGACCCTTCGGGCCGGGGAGGGGCTGGCTGCACCGCTGGACGGTGCCCGGGTGCGGGTGCGAGGGTCTCAACCGTGAGGCGGCTGGTGACACCTGTGGCCTGGCTGCCTGCTGAGCAGTTGATGGGGTTTATCGCTTCTTCAGTGGAAGGGTCACACTGTGGGAATTGTCCGTCCCTACGCAGGCTCCTCCAGGCCTTGCCCGTGCGGGAGATGTGCACTGGAATGGGGCAGGGGGCCCATGCTAGCCATCTTGCACACACGCTGTGTGTGTGTGTGTGTGTGTGTGTGTGTGTGTGTGTGTGTGTGTCTGTTTGTGCGCTGCGTGCTGTGCGCTCTGTGTGCGTGCGTGAGTGAGTGAGTAAATGCATTCCCCTCCCCTCTCGGTTTTAGTCCTTGCCTTTATCCCAGACATGCCTCTGGCTAATTTGCCCCGGGAGGGGTCAGGATTTCTCTGCGTTGTCGGCATCTCCTGGCGACAGCTGTCCTTGATGGCAGGTCTCTGTCTGGCTATGAGAGGCCGGCAGGTGCCTCCGGCTGCTCTTTGCAAAGGCTGTGACTTTGGGAGGAGGCGGAGAGAGAGGATCTGAAGTAGAATCCGCTGGGGAGCTTGGGGCTGGGGGCGTTGCTGGCATGACACTGTTGGATGGGCAGGGCGGGCTGCCTCCCCCTCTCGTGCTGGGTTTGTGATGGGCAGCGGCACAAAAGTGTGACGGACCCAGTCTGATCTCTGCTGCTTTTGTTGTTACCAAGAGAAAGTGCAGGGGTTGTGCCCGGAATCCCCTGCAGTCGGGAGGGGCAGGAGAGAGGGTTTCCCACCAAACCCTCACCGGCTTGTCCCCTTTTCCCTGCAGCTGCCAAAAGCCTCTTGAACAAGAAGTCGGATGGCGTGAAGGTAGGTCCCAGCTCTTCACCTCCCCTTCTTGCCCGTCCATTTCCCAGCTGGCAGCTGTCTCCTAGGCCTGGTCTCTGAGGAATGGGTGGCTAGGGAGCTGCTGGGCCAGTGCCCCACACGCTACGACTAGCGCGGTGTGTCCTAGCGTTTCCTCCCCCGAGCTTTGCTGCTGGCTGTTGCCTGAGGCAGAGCCCCGGGCTGGAGGGACCCAAGGTCTGACCCGGGCTGGCTCCTGAGAGGAGATGTTGCTTTTTTGCAGAGCTGTTGTCAGGGGATGGCAAAGGCCGACAGACCTGTGGCTGTCTCCCCGACAGGGCCTGTACTGGGGAGGGGGACTCCCCTCAGGGTCGGGGCAGTGAGCATGGAAGGAGCCGCTGTGTTCTCCAGCCCCTGGGCCTGGGGCACTGCGCCCTGCTGAAGGACAGTGCCGGGGCCATAGCTCAGTCTCATGCTGCCCGCGTCCCGCCGGCTACGTGAGGCCCCAGGGGTCGCTCTGACCAGGGCTTGTCCCAAGCCAGTCCCGTGTCACTGGGATGACCGTTCAGCTGGGAGCCCCGCTGTGCCGGAGCCTGGCGGTGTGCGTCATCGTTTGGCTGGTGGGGTGCTGGACGGTCCCGCCTGTCCTTACACACAAACCGAGGGGTGACTGACGCCGTGTGTGCGCTGCAGAAGATAAGCCTCAAGCCGCCACCTGTGTGCGCCTGTGGTGGCACGGGGGACAGGCCTGCTGCTGAATAAACCCCCCTAGCCCTGTGGGCTCCAGTGAGCAGCCTTCAGTTCTGCAGTCAAAGGGGCCGTGCCGGGGTGGCTTACACCTGGCCAGAGCAGGGATGGGCAGAAAACCCAGGGACTGGGGAATTCTGTGCCTGTCGGCACACGCCCAAGCACTTTCTTTATTCCTCCAGGCACACCTGACTCGTGCTTCCAGGTGAAGCCCAGAGTTTCCCTGCTGGTTAAGTGACAGGAGACACAGGGCAGGAATAAATGGTCACTTTTCAGAACGAAGCGGGGTAATTAGTGGTGTCCCCCAGGGGCCTGTACTGGGTCCAGGGCTGTTCAACTCATTCCTACGTAATCTGGAAAAAAGGTAAACCTTGTGGTGACACAGTTTGCAAACGATACAAAATGGCTCCAGATGGTGAAGCCCCAAGCTGACTGAGGAGTTGCAAGGGATCTCAGGGCTGGGTGCCTGAGCAACTAGGCGGCAGATGAATTTCAATGTTGATAAATGCAAAGTAACACACGTTGGAAACCAGAATCCCAACTCCGCATCTCAAATGGGCTCTAAAGTAGCAGTGGCCACTCAAGAAAGAGCCACGGTGGATAGTTCTCTGGAAACAGCTGCTACGAGAATGTTGGGAGTCAGTGGAAAAGGGACCGAGAGTAACATTGAAAATATCAGATTGCCTCTCTCTAAATCCATGGTACGCCCACACCTTGAGTGCTGCGGGCAGTTCTGAGCACCCCGTGGCAAAACAGCTCTCCGAGCCTAGGGAACGGTACAGCGAGCAGCATAACAAGGGCGCGGGGATGGAACAGCTCCCGGGGAGGCGCGATGAAAAGGGCTGGGACTTTTCCGCTTGGAGGAGGAACGGGGGGATGTGTGGTGTGGGGAGCATGACAAAGGCAGTGTGATTTACAATCCGCACTCGTCCCATGACATGCCTAGGCAGCAGGTTTAAAGCAAGCAGCCGGAGGTACTGCCTCGCTCACTGTCAGCCTGCGCAGTTCACTGTCGGGACGCTGTGAAGGCCAAAACTCAAACGGGCTAGAGAAGTTCCTGGAGGACAGGTGCATCAGAGGCTGTTAATTAGCCAGGATGGGCAGGGATGCAGCCCCCTGCTGTGGGGGGCCTTCGCCTCGAATTCCAGAGGATGGTGTCGTAGAAAGACAGCCTGAGATAAGCCGTTGTCACTGGTCTTGCATGAAGCCTGAGCTAACGTAGTGAGCAAGCCAAGCAAAGTTAGCAAACATCAGGCTCTGATTGGCTGCTCATTCAAGCGCAGTGCAGAAACACACAGACGTGCTAGGCACAGAGTGGCCACACCCACACTTTCCAAAGGGTACCACCAGAACATCCCCATATCAAGGATGGTAAAAAAAAATGCCTCAGGGTGACAGGAACACACTGGCCCCTCCTGAAAGAGAAGGTCGGGATGGCGGTGCCATGGATCCAGGCAAGACGTCCAAGGAGATGGGTGACAAGTAGCCATGTTGGGGGGCGGTACATGACTTGTCTGCATGAGGGTATGAAGAGGTATCTCAGCGAATGTCTTGGTCCAGCCGAGCAGGGAATGGAAAGTCCTGCCAGTCAACCATCATCCCAGGCAGACACGTCCAAGTATCCTCACCGAGTCTGCTAGGTGCTGTTAACCGTGATTGGTCTATGGTGCCTTCGTCCCTTAATGGATCTTACAGTCGTTGGGCAGCTCACACAAGACCTGCCGTGCTGGCTGCTTGGGCAGAGCCAGGGCAGCACGCGAGGAGAACGTCCACATGTAGCCAAGCATCTAATCACAGATGGGGTCACTGTAATTGCCTCTTCTGTCTGTTCCCTCTGGCGTACCTGCTCCGTTCCAGCTCATCTGCGGAAGTGCGCTGGATCTATCTGCCCGCGAAAGCAGATAGATTTTTGTTAGTCTCCAAGGTGCCACAGGACCACTCATTTTTAGTGGATAATGAATGCAGCCCCCTCACTACCTTATGTTGCCCATCGCTGTGTTAAGGCCTTTTGGACAAGGACTGTCTTATGCAAAGGGACTCTGATCCTGACTGTGGCCTCTGGGGCTGGGGAAATACATTTGGGGTTACATGGTGGCAGTCTCTTAGGACACGGTGTTGCCTCTTACGAACAGTCGCAGGGACAGGAAAAGCCATATATAGGAGACATTTCTTACCGTCGCTGTGGGCTCAGAGGCATATTTCCAGCATCTGTAAACATGCTTGTTTTTGACTGCCATTAAAGAGAAGAAAACGCCTTTAGCTGTCTGTTGAGCGAAGCATTTCTCCCTGCTTTTTATTGGCTGTTAAAATACAGATGCTGCTCCGCTGGTAATTTGGCTAATGGCCATTGGCAGGTTGTTCTAATCAACACCTTGAGATGAGAGGATGGGGCTATTTAAATCTAGTGTTGGATGTGGGCTGCAAGCTTTCCTCTCTTGGGATCTGCAAGTAGTTTATCCTCTCTGGAGAGAGGCTTTGGCTCTGACGTTGGCAGTGGTCTGTGCAGGGGTAACCGATGTACCGTTCCTGTTGGTGTGTGCTGACGCTGCCCCAGAGCCTCCTAGGCGGGCACACGAATGGAGAACGGGTGGCTTTGGTTTGGATATCATTCCAGCCCTGCTGGACGTGCTGGCTCGCACTCGGCAGCTTGGTGTGGCTGTCGTGGCGGCTGCATTTTTCTCCCAACAGACCGTATTAGCAGATGCCCACGTGATCTCAAGTATGTTTTAACATGGATGCTTTTTTGTTACGTTCTTGAGCACGGCTGACCCATGAGACGCCTAGGTCTGTCTTGTGGAACCAGCTTAGGGTTGGATTAGCTTCCTTAGGGCTGCGGGTGTTAAAATCTGTTCATCCACTTCGTATCACTTGTCTGCTGTTCTGTGGGGTGGGATCAGTGTTCCCTCGAACATTTTCTGTCCTTGGGTGAGTTGAATTTTCTTTTGAGTGGGTTGAAATTTCTTATGTGCAACCCAATGATTGAGGTAGTGTGTGGATGTGCACCACCAATACAAACAAAAACCATACACATTTTATATATAGATATTGAGAGAGAGAGAGAGATGTAGAAGCCCCAGAACAAATACATTAACACATGGCTTCAGGGTTTGTAGACAGATGCAGGTTTCAAAGAGCTTGCAAATACGGTTTCATCCTACAAAACAGCTAGCGTCACACCTAGTACTTGCTACGTCTGACTCTCAAGAGCCAGCATGTTACCACATAGAACGATCTGGCCTCAGTGCAATACAATGAACTACGTATTAATACCACAGGATTTAAAAAATGATGATGATCAGAGTTTGATACCTGCAAAACTCCCAAGCCTTCTGTTACGAGCCATTAACACCTATGTAACTTTGTCTGAAATGTAATCAAACAAGTGTCCTGGCACCCTCCGCCCCATGCAGTCAGCCCCTTAGCGCCCTTTCCCAGGAGGCGTGAGACTGCTGAGTTCCTGCCCCTTTCCTGACCCAGATGGGACTCTCCAAACTCCCCTCTGCCTCTGCCTCTGCCTCAGCCAATGGCCCACTCACACCCTCCCTCACTTCCCCTGCCCCTTACTGTCTCCTTAGCTCACCTTTTATTACCTGCTCTGGGAACTGCCCTGTTAGCTCATTGAGACACTGCCCTCCCCCCGCCGGTCAGCTGAGCTCCCTGCCCACGGGAGAGCTTTGAACAGGGCCACACAGCTCCCAGGGGACGTAGGTGGCGCCCACAGCTTTCAGAGTTCTTCCTGTCGGGTTAATGGTGTTTGCATTGAAGCTGTAATGTGCTTATTGGGTTACGGTTTGCTAATGTTAAATGTTAGAGAGTCCCTCCTCCCCGAGTAATTCCTGGGGAGAAAATGGGGGGGGGGGGAGGCGTTGTGTTACTTGATCAGGCCCTGCTTTTATACTGGGACCTGACACAGTGTCCTCGGTGGTTATTTGCGTCCGTTAGGCCAGTGTTCTTGATGCTGCTGTACGAGTGGGAATTGAAAAGTGCCCTGAAGAGCTGTGTC
The DNA here is from genome assembly GCA_030068395.1 of Apalone spinifera. NCBI lineage: Eukaryota > Metazoa > Chordata > Testudines > Trionychidae > Apalone > Apalone spinifera. Next base: position 1,119,333 of record JANRFK010003679.1, on the reverse strand, counting down.
TCATCTCCTCTCTGCCCCCTGCCCCTTTTGTTCTTATTAGAAAGGTATCGAAGCTCAGAATGAGACCCCCTCCCCTTGCTGCTGGGCGCGGGTCGGACTGCCATGTGTCTGCCACAGGCTTCCAGAGACGGCGAGGCCTAGTGTGTGAGGGGTGGGCCCGCGGCCGGTGTGGGGGGTCCCGGTTCCAGCAGGCCCGGTGGGGCTGTGGCTGAACGCGCACGGGCTGGCCTCTGCGGGCAGGAGCAGGCGCGTTCTCTGCTGGCTGGCCACGTCCTTGCTTCTGGTAGCGACGCGCTCTGAAGATGCTCAAGTCATTGGGGCTGGCTTTCCAATCCAAGCCGGCGCTTGCCCCGGCCCGGCCCGGGCGAGGCTGGATTGGGCTGGCTTAGCCGAAGGACTGTCCCAAACGGCCCTTTGAACGCTCTGTCCTCGAGACCATTCATCGCAGCCGCCGGGTGGCCCTGGAGCTGCAGGAGAGCTGGCGGAGAGGCTCACGTGCCCTGGGAGCAGGCCGGCTGAGGGCCTGCTGACTCTGCAGGCAGGGGCATGGTGCAGCTCCGCAGCTCCCCAGGAGGCCCGAGCTCTCAGAAACAGACTCCGAGTGAGGCAGGAAATTCTCAGGCCGCACCCCCTGGCCCCACACCTGGCTGGCCCTGTGCTGGGGGAGTGGCTGCTTCTCTGAGACTCTGTCTCTCCGGCTTCCCCCGTGGCCGGACGAGACCACTGGTGGGGCGATGGGTTGAGGCTGGATTCGGGCCCGGACCAGGCGGGGCCGCGTGTGCTAGCAAAGCGGGGTGCAGTGGTCCAGGGAAGGGGTGCAGGGGAGGTGCTGGGGGCAGGCTCCTTGCCTGCGTGCCTGAGCCCTGCCCCCGTTTCCTCCGCTGTCAATTGGGTGCCCTGTGTACAGTGCGTTCTGGGGCGTGCTGCGAGGTGGCTGGTCACTGAGAGACAGGGGCC
>JANRFK010003679.1:1091228-1109381 GCA_030068395.1 Apalone spinifera | reverse complement strand
CGGGGGGGATGTGTGTACAGATGGGGCCCTGGGGGCGGCGTGCACACAGGCAGGAGTGCTCTAGTGAGCCCCTAGGCGCTGCTGCCCAGGGTTGGGACAGCCCCTGGGCGGCACAGGCTTTGCTGCGTGCCAGGTGTGAGGCGAGGGGAGCTGGGCTGGGTACAGCTGGCGGCAGAAAAGAGGCTGTTGGCCCGAGAGGACGGGGCGGCGCCAGGCAGGCGTTCGGCCACGTGACTGTTGGCAGCCCAGAACTGGGGGACCAGCCGTGCTGGTCAGGTGCTGAGGTTGGCTGCCCTGGGCCCGTTACAGGCAGCTGGGGCCAAACACGGGCTGCTGCAGGGGCCCAGCTACCTGCCTAGCTCGTGGCTCCGTCCCAGGTGTGCTGGCAGCACTTCCCCCGGGGCCTGTTGCTGATGGCGGTTGGACTGCTCGGGCTGGCTCGATCCAGTGGCTGTCACGGGCCGGGGCTTCCCTTCCAACAGCTGGTACCAGGGTCTGAGTTCGGCTGTGGCTAGCCTGGGGCCCTTTGAGTCCCTGGGAGCAGCCTGGGCTCCGGGGACAGGCCTGCTCTGGGAGAAGAGAATGACTGAGACGCTGCCTTCTCCCTGGTCATTTCCCTTTCATACCACCTGCCCCTTGCCTGGAGTGACGGCTGCCATTCCCGCCCTCCCGTGGGATCCAGGCCACTGATGTGCTGCCACTTGTCCAGCAGGAGGCGCTCGACGGCCCCGCTGCAGGCGTGCTGGTGACCCCGCCTTTCCTTCTCGCCCACAGTGCGCAAGCAAGAGATCATTAAGATAACGGAGCAGCTGATTGAAGCCATCAACAACGGAGACTTTGAAGCGTACACGTACGTACGGCGTGCCCGGGCGCTGAGGTTCTCCGTGGCGGCCTGTGGGCCCTGCCTGGCAGCAGGGGGCTATGGCCAGGGCGGCGCGCCGGGCGAGGCAGGCCCAGGCAGCCTGTGCTACGGGCCCCGGGAGGAGGGGGATGGAAGGAGATAGGACTTGAGGGACAGATGCCAGCGTGGCAGGCTTGACCGGAGCACAGCACAGGAGACCCGCCAGCTCTGGGAAGGCAGCGTAGGGCCTTGGCTCCAGGCCAGTGGTGTCTCTGAGCAAGCTCCGGGAGCTGGCAGCCCGGCGCACAACCCCTGGGCGGGGGTCAGAGAGCCGAGAAGGGTAAAGCCTCAGGTTTCTCTTTGCAGGAAGATCTGTGACCCGGGCCTGACCTCGTTTGAACCCGAAGCGCTGGGCAACCTCGTGGAGGGGATGGATTTCCACAAGTTTTACTTTGAGAACTGTGAGTGGGCGGGTTTTGGCAGTGCCGGCAGCACCGCTGCGCCTTTCGCCCGCGCCTGGGGCGGGGCTGGGCTGCGCCGGCACCGGGGCCGGTCGGGCACAAGGGGCCTTGGGAGCATCATCAGTGGCAGCTGGGTTTCAAGGCACGAATGCTGGCTCACCAGTCCGTTAGTGCCGTAGCTGGAGAACCCTGCCCAGCTGCCGGGCTGGGCCGGGCCAGAACAGCGCTCTTTGCAGTGTGGCCCCAGAATGGCTCCAGGCTGAGGCCCCACACGCCTGGTGGCTCTCGGGCACCTGGTCTGCGGCTGTGAAGGCAACAGGCACGTGCCCTGGGGAGGGGTTGTCCTTGCTTTCGATCATACACTGTGGCGTCCTGTCCTGCCTCCATCCCCAAAAGGCACCGCAGCGCGGGGGACGTGGGCTGCCCCCGTGGCCGGGCGTGGGGACTGCGCCCCCTTAACACGAGGTGCCTCGCGGTCTGCACAGCAGCCCTGCTGGCTGACGGCTGAGCTGCAGACTGCTCTGAGAACGAGGCCGAGCGGGGCAGGAGGGGTGGCTGGGCTCTGCCTGGGGAGGGGCAGGAAGGAGGAAGTGGGTGTGGCGGGCGGCGCATGAGGCTCCCCTTGCTGAGGACGTGATGCCGATGGCTTTGCCTGTCGCCCCAGTGCTGTCCAAGAACAGCAAGCCGATCCACACCACCATCCTGAACCCCCACGTCCACGTCATCGGGGAGGACGCGGCCTGCATCGCCTACATCCGCCTGACGCAGTACATCGACGGGCAGGGCCGGCCCCGCACCACGCAGTCCGAGGAGACCCGCGTCTGGCACCGCCGCGACGGCAAGTGGCTGAACGTGCACTATCACTGCTCGGGGGCCCCGGCTGCGCCGCTCCAGTGAGGCTCGAACGCAGGTGTGTCCGCCAGGTGACATACGTGGCAGTGGACTAGCGGAAGCCCTGGGCGCTGAGGGTGGCTGTTTGCTAGCTGGCTGCAGGCAGAGCGGAGCTAAGATAGTAAAACATTTCCTGCAGCCTGGCCAGAACACCTACAACCCTCTCTCCACCCCACTTCCCCTTCCCCGGGGGTTCGCCGTAGGGAGGGGATGGGCTGGCTCTTGGGGCAGATAGCCGAGGGATGTGTGGGGTCGCCTCCCCAGGGCCGCTGGGCATTCACCGGGTCACTCAGGTTAGGCTATAGGCCCCGGCATTGGACTACAGAGCGTTTAGGGGAGGGGCAGTTCCTGGCTGCAGTGTGCTGAGATCCACCTCTCTGGTCCTGGGGCGCAGGCAAGTCCCATTTTCAGGCAGAACATGTGAAGAGCTCTTGGGAAATGAAATGATTTCAAGTTGGGGGAGAGAAAGTAAAATCAGAGATGGATCTTTTCTACCAGTGTCCGTCCCACACAGAACCCGGCAAAGAGCAGACAAATTACGGGGCTGGACAGCCTGAGATCCCAGAGGTAAAATTGTAGGAAAGTGACAGGGTGTAGGACCGAGGTGCTGAATACAAATAGGTAGGGCCCCACCAAATTCATGGCCCATTTGGTCATAGGGTTTTAAAAATGTAAATTTCATGCTGTATTTCAGTCTGAAATGTCAGGGTGTTATTGGGGTCCTCGCCCGAAAAGGAGATGTGAGGAGGTCACAGGGCTATGGCATGCTCATGATAGCAGCATTGCCTGCAGGCCAGGAGCCCTGTTCCGGAGGCAGAGTCACCGCCAGCTGCAGTGCCGAGGTAAGGATGGCCTGGTATGGTATTGCCCCCCTAACTTCTGCACTGTGTACAGAGCTGGGCTCTCAGCGCTTGCCACTGCCAGGCCACCCAGCTCTGTTGGCAGCAGTGCAGAAGTAAGGGTGGTGCAGACCCTTACTTCTCCATTGCTGCTGCAGGGCGCTGCCTTCAGAGCTGGGCGTTTGGCCAAGAGCCGCTGCTGTCCGGCTCGCAAAGCAGTGCAAAAGTGAGAATGGCAATACCACAGCCCTGCTGCAGCTCCCTTTTGGGTCAGGACCCCCAGTTTGAGAGAGGCTTGTCTCCCCTGTGAAATGCATAGGGCAGCATAAAAGCCTATTAAAACCAGATTTCCCAGGGGGAAGACCACCGGTTTTCATGGCTGTGAACTTGGTAAGAGCCCTGTCTGCATAGCAGTGAGGCACACAAAGCAAATGTGAGTGAGCCAGCCGGGCAGTGACATTACGGCGCTCCAGGAGCATGATGCAGCGCTAACTCAGTGGGATTCTCACACCTGGCTTATAAACAATACAGGGAAGGACAGATGAGGTTGGAGAGGTAGGTGGGGAAGTTGCTTTGGAGCTTAACAATTCCCTAGTTTTAACGAGGCAGTGTAGAGAGGACCATAGACTACAGTCTATAGGGATACAAATCCCAAGCCATAAGAATACAAGTATATTAGTAGAGTATTAATGCCAGCCTTCTAATCAGCAGAACGATTTTGAATGTACTGAGAGAAATGAAAGACAAATAAAGCTAATGAAACATAACATTGGGCATCTTACATTGGCCACACGAAAAAAGGCCAGACATCACAATGGAGCAAAGTTTGACTAATCCATTGCTTGATGCCATCAAATAATTGCTGCTTGGAGCAGCTGATTTTGCCGGATACCCATTTGGCTCAGATAACGTCTTGAAGTTTATTTGGAGCCAGGCTGGTTTACCTACGTTTCTTGCTTTCTCTTGTGCTGAGGTGTCTGCATGCCGTGTGCCTATGTAGCTGCCGTGCTGAGTCCAAGGATGTAAGTTTCCTAATGTTAGAATCTTTAGGCCTAGATTCCTCCCGTTTTCTAATGGGAGAGTCACTGGGTGAGGTCTGATATGATTTCTTCTGCGAGGGCGTTGTAATACTGTGCTCACTGTTACTAAGTGGATCATCGACAGTGATCTTCAATCTAGTCCTGTGTACTGGGTAGGACGAAGGGCTTGCCTACTCTTAAAATGCCACAGTGGCCCAGCTGTGCTGTTTCAGCTCCCTACACTAACGGGAGACGTTCTCCTCTCGATGTAGGTGCTCAGTCTCCCTGAGAGGCAGGAGCTCGGTTGATGGGAGAATTTTCCTGCTGACTTAGCACTGTCTGCACCAGGGGTAAGGTTGGTTTAACTGCATCATTCAAAGATGTGGATTTTTCACAACCCTGAGCAGCAGTTGCACCAAACAAATTTCCTAATGTAGACGAGGCCAAAGTCAAGAATAGCTTCTCCTTTGGAGTGTTCTAGAGCAGTTCAGCTGTCCCGAAGACAGTGGCAGGGAGCATGTCTGATGGGACCTGGGAAGGCGAAGATGACGTGTGAAGAGCAAGTAGCCAGCGATACAAAAGCAGTAACAACATCAGGACGCCGGGGGGAGCCTGAGAGGATCCACTAGATTGCCAGGGACGACGGGGAGGACGAGGATAGTGCAGAGAAGCAGAATGATTTCTTTACCTCAGTTTTTACCCCAGGACCTGGGCCCTGTACTGCAGCTCCCCCTTTCTGGTAACACATCACACAATCCATTCCTCACCTGCGTGGGAAAAGCGGGAGGGAGCACTGAAGGGCGGCTGCTTGTGAAGAGCGAGGTGGGGTGGGGAGTTCGTGATGAAGGCATCCAAGGTGAGGAGCAGCAGAGAGCTGGGAAATCACAGGCACGAGGCGAGGTTGAGGAAAAGCAGCCAGTTTAGAACTGGTGACTGGAGGCCCGTTTCTAGCACAGCACACTCGGGAATTCACTGCTAAAGGCATCATTGAGGCCAGTGCTGGTTTAGATGGGTGCGGGGAACAGGCAGAGTTCCATTAGACAAACCAAAGCCATAGGCAGGGATCTAAACCCGCCTCTGCCAGGGCAGGAGCCAGCCCGTATCTCGAGGTGAGGAAGCAAGTGTCCCTCCAGGCAGGTCATTCCATCCCCACACGTTTGGGGCTGGGCTTTATTTCAGATGGTCTCCAGGTATGACCTGGTCTAGTCAGGCAGCGCCTTCTCAGCTGCTCTCTCGCTGGTGTGCTGGGATTCCGCTCCCCCTCCTCTAACACACTGTGTGAGGGTTCCCTTCTGCTGTAACCCTGGCCGCAGTGGAGCTGCAGGAAAGGTGATTCTTCCTCCTGGAGCATGGGGGGTGGAAGGGAGGTGCATTGCCGAGGTGCAGCTTCCCACCCCAGCTCTGGTGCATGCCGTGTGCGCGAGGTGTCCTCTTGTATCACGACGGCGTTTTCTCCCTGCCTGGCATGCTATGGGCAAGTTTCTATATACATTGTGCAGCTAACTTTTGGCTTTATTTCCTTTCCTTCTCCCACCCCCTTCTTTTCTCTCCTTTCTGGGCGGACACTGCCGCCTTCTGGTTGCAGCAGCTTTTGGAGATACTCAGCTGGAGGGCAATGTCTTCTTAGCAGCAGCTCTGGAGTGCCCGAGTCACAGCGACGGTCGTATCCGTTCTGACGTTTAAAAAAAAATTAGAAATTACAAACAGGCAGCAGCCAAATGCACGAAACCCTGCATGCATCTGATGCTCTGTGCGCTGCCGCCGCTCTGTTCTCCATGGATCCATCGTGTCTGTTTCTGCTGTACGGAGGTGTTTTCTAAATCTGAGAGACATGCTGTTTGTATTAATAAAATAAATAGGAATACTGATCACTGAATGACAGACTACCCAACACCCCTCCCCCAGGGCTGACGAAATGGCACCAACTGGAGCATCTTTCAGAACCCGAGCGAGGGGGAAGCAAAAGCGAGCGCGCACGAGTGAGGAGGAAGAGGAGAAGGCAGCTTGAGCAGCAGACTGCTGAACTCTGATCCACAAGGCAAAGTGGAAGCTAACATTGCATTCAGGCTGTGCTGGGGACTTGAATCAGTGAGGGGTGGCAAGGAGACCCTTGAGGGGCCTGGATGAAGGATGGGAGGGCAAGGTGGAGGAATGACCCTTCTCCCCTTCGCACTGCCTAGCAGACTGACTTCAGTCCCAGTTTCTTCTTAAGTCTTCAGAGTGGCGCGGATGCGGCAGCACGCTGGCTGCTCAGCGCCGACAGACGTCCTAAAACCAAAACAGGCTGTTGAGTAAAAACCAAGGCTGGAACAGTGGACTGTAAAAAATGGCTTAAATAAGAATATAAATAGGAACTTGCTCTTGAGAGATCCTGGTTTGAGAAGTGGCCGCTCCGTGGCCAAACATGAAGGTTTGCACCCAGCTGAGAAAAGGACCGTGAAGAGCAAAGGTTTTAGCTGAAAAGGGTACATGTATGGGATTTTCTTTTTCTCGTAGTACATAGCTGGGATTCGCAGTGCTGCAGAACACATGTTCCTTAGGAAGCAGATGAGAAAACGAAGTGTTATGTTCTTTCATGGAGACTCACGCATCCACCTCTGTACGATGCATCATTAGCGTGTGTTTTATACTGAAATATATGCACCATAGAATTAAGGGGCTCACCAGCTTCCAGTTTGATTTTGTTGTTGTTGTTGTTCTCTAGTAAAATAGCAGAGGGAGCTAACAACCAAGTGCAGGTGTTTCTCTCGTCCCCGCGTCTGTTTGTAAATGTCATGTGTCCTGGTGTTCTTCTGGATAGCTTTTCTGTTTCTTCACGGTAATATCGTAACTTATAAAACAGTCTGCTTGGAATCTCAGCAAACTGTAGGCAGAGGACTTCAGGCCTCATGAAACAGAGGGGAAAAGCAGGCCCTGTGATGCTTGTCCTTTGGGCAAACTCATCTTCCTTCCTTCCTTCCTTTATTTGCTAGGAGAAGGTTGAATTATTTTAACTTGCTATGAATCAATCCTGGCCCAGAGAAGCAAAAGGCCTTTTTACTAGACTCTTCTAGCACTAAGAAGCCCCGTGATTTCTGTGGCCTGATCAAGAGGGGGGCAAGGACTTGGTCATTATTGTGGGATATTGATACGAGCTTTTAGTTCAAATCCCTCCAAATACAAATCACTAAATTTGGTCCTGGGGCCTTACAGTATGTTAGCTCTCCACCTCAGAGGGACAGAGTAGACAGTATATTTCAAGGGAAGGCAACGTTGCAATGGACAAGGGAAAGGGAGAGCTAAATCATCTCTTGATCCTGGTTCAGTGGAATGGTGGGAAGGACCTGGGAGCTGTAGCTCTGAGTGGCGTTACTCCCTTGCTGTGGAAATCCCCCCCATTCCCCTTAGGTCAGTCCCACACACGATTAGAGCAGCTAACCCAGGATGCAGGGAAAGGTCCATTCACATTTTCCCACAGTTTGTCTGGGCAAATACTTTTCTTCTTTCCTCCACCATCCCAACCACGTGTGGGGGTGGAGTGGGAATTGAGACAGGAGCGGGTGAACACTGTTTCTTACTGTTTTGGAACATGTTCATAAGGGCTCTAAGCTAGTGAGTCAGGAAGAGAGGAAAAGTTTTGATATTTTATTCCAATTTATTTTTAAAAAGCCACACAGAGAGCAAACAGGACATTACAATTATGCAGTTTTTGAGAGAGAGAAATACAAAAAATTGTGCATGCCTTCTTCAGATCTGATCTTTTCTTGTCTCTTTACCTGATGGTTATTAATGATTAAGCGACCCTCTGTATTTAGTAGCTGCATCTTTCAGAGAAAACTTTTAAAAATGGATGGGTTTTGATTTTGCACAGTCTTGGAGACAAGCTCTTTGTTTATTCTTTTGAGTTAATGAGAACCTTAGCTTGGTATGGCCATTATCAGGCATAGCTATACACCTTTAGCATTCTTAATGTTCTCTTACGGGGCTAATATAAGCATCTATATAATATATATTATAAATATCACATTTTAAACAGGAAATGGAAGGCACTTGATGCAGAATTTTTGCATGATATAGAAATAAAGTTAGCTAGTGTTTGTTTGGTCTGAATGTTGGTAGACTCTTCATAGCTTTGTTACAATGAACCCTTGAACTGAAGATATTTAATAAAATAACATTTAAACGGGGTGTAAAGTGGAATGGCATTTGTCTCTCCTCTGTACCATGGGACAATGCGGCCTAGAGGCTTTCGGCAGCCAGTGGTTTCTCAGCGCTGGTTTTGAAGCAGCAGATGCAGGTGAGATGTTTTTCCACAATGGGCGTGTGGGTCCACATGCACGAAAATAGGTGGTTGCTGACCTTCCGAAAAGATGTGGTTACTGGAATCCCAGCAGCGTGGCCCAGCGTCCTGGTCTAGTGTGACATGCAGGGCACGGTGCAGGTATCCCCCCTATGCCTTTGGAGGCTGGCTTGCTTACTTTGCCGCAGCTGGAATAAGAGCACCACAGACAGCTGGGCCCTGGAGATTATCTGTCAGGGGCTACTCCATAAGTTTCTTTCCTTATCTCCTCACCACCCTTAATGGACAATTTACCAACTGATCCCTCAGGAGGCAGAGGAATCCCTTTTACACTGAGGGGTGACAGAATGCACCCCACTTCTGTACCAAGGGAGAGGCCCTTAATTCCCATATTTCCGTATCCCAAAGAAAGATGGAGGGTGAAGACCCATCCTGGACCTTCGGCTACTCAACATTTCCATTTGACAGCTGAAATGCAGAATGATTAGGCTGGCATCTTTCATCTCCTCCCCTCAGGAGGGAACGTGGTTGGCAGCTCTTGGCAGGACAGATGCCTGTTTCCATGTAGATGTCCTAGTTTCACATCCTCCCCTTTGGGCTTGCTACAGCACCCAGCTAGTCACAGAATCTTTGCCATGGTAGTAGCCCAGATGTGATGCCAGGCTTTATGGTGTTGCCATAGGTGGACAACTGGTTTCTTATAGGCCAGTCGTGTCAGGAAGTTGTCTGCAAAAGCAACACCTCCGCACCTTCTTGCTACCCTGTGTATTCTCGTAAATGAAGAAAAGTCAGTTTTATCACTCATCGTTTTTATACCACACGGCTGGTGTCAGTCTCTGAGAGCATTCCTCCTCATGGACCTGAGTCCTAGCACCACTCACAAACCACAACAGAGCGCCTGTGTCTTCCTCTGCAGCCACATGCCTACCACACGCCGCTGGGCTCCGATCAACCTACTGACCAAACAGGGATGTATTGATTCTAATGTCCGTGTTCCCCTCCGAGCTCTCGGCTCCCTCGCTTAGTGATCCAACCCAAGCACAGTCATGGTGGGGACCCTTGACCCTACCATAGCAAGCCCCACCATCCCGACAGACACTTCCCTTACAGAGTGAGGTGCTCACCTGGATCCCCACATGGGGTCCAGGTACCCTGAACAGAGGACAGGCTTACCCCGGTACAGCAGTTCAAAAGCTGGCTGCTTCCAGGCCGGGCAGATGAGATCTCATAGACTTTAAGGTCAGAAGGGACCATTATGATCATCTAGTCTGACCCCCTGCACAACGCAGATCTTGCTCCTGGCTGTTTATGTAAGCCAGGGTGACAGTAATGTCTGATGTCGTCAGTACGTGGAGTGAGCGTATGAAGGGAAAGAAGCAGTTTGAACGCCACTGCTCTGCAGTCCGGTAAACAACAATCTGCCCTTCCCATTTGGAATTCCATTTCCTGCTTGCTGGCTCTCCTTGTGTCTTCCCCAGTGCCCATGGCAGGATAGCCGCCCAGCTGCTCCCACTTGGCCCACCAGAGCTGTTGGACGTGATCGGCACAGCGGGAGAGGAGTCTGTGGCCCCGGCATGCATGTGGGCAGGCTTCCCAAAGCGTGTGCAAGGGGCTCTGAAGCGACGCTGCAGTACAGGGTGAGGCAGTCACACCGCCAGGCAGGGGAGCAAACGGCTACTCTGGTGCCGTTGCTGCGAGGAGCGGGAAGCCATCCTCTGTAGTGACCCCGCCTCCACCCCAAGAGCCCCGCGGAAGCGGCAGGAAGAGGGCCTAACGAGAACGAGGTTATTAATGAAGAGGTGGAGTCAGAGGAGGGTGTGGAGCTCCCAACAGGGTCACCAGCTGGGGCAGGCAGGCACTGTTCTTCCCTTCTGAGGAGCCTGGCGAATTCAGCAGTTGCTTTCTGGGGAGCAGGAAGGAGGAGATGAGACGGGTGGTAAGTGGGGTAGGTTATGCAAAGGGGGAGGCTGGCCGTCTCTGGGGAGCTAATTGCTACGATGGCACAGGGTGTTGCTGCACACGCATCTCATGGGACTCCTCCAGAGGGATCTCCAGGACAGTTTCTTGGAGGCGCTCATTAACCCTCTGCCACGTTGCGCGGCAGCGCAGCTTGTCCCTTCCCCAGTTGTCGGACCCCGGCCCGCGCCATTCTGCAATCACTTGCATAGACCCCAAAAGAGCCTATGTTGAGCTGCACAGAGCAGTGCAGAACCTCAGGTATGGAACAGACCCTTCGCAGTGATAGGCCAGCTAACGTGACCCTCGCTTCTGAAGAGCTCTTCTTTTGGCCACGTGGAGCCCCCTCGGCCCCACGCTTTGGGGGCAAGCAGAGGTGTGTGCCAGGCGAGGGTTAGTGACAGTGACAGCTATGATGCAAAGGGTGCACACAGTGAAATGTTTCAATGCTGTGCTCAAATGTAACGAGCCCGCTTCTGTGCATTGTCCCCCGTGCTTGAGCAGTGGCCTTTGGGAACAGCCATGTACCCATGCTGCCTGTCTGCCCAGTGTCCGGGCGGTACCACGGTGCTCCGCTACAGAGAGAAGGGAACGCAAGAGGTGCTGGGAGTCGAAAGGCAGGACAGAGAAGAGAATCAAGAGTTTGCTAGGGACACAACTGAGCCCATGATACAATTATTGGAGGAGCAGAGATGCTGAAGTCTTTATAATACCCCAGCCTAAGCAGATCCAGGCTCAACCTCCACTGCCGCACATGCACAATTCGTTACTATGCCCCCCCTTCCACCCGCCCACTCCTTTGCACTCGCTGGGACTCCTCGGGTTCCCCTTCACGCCACCTCTCCAGTCTGCTGCTAGGATGACAGATGTGGGGGCCTGCCCTTTCCCAGCCTGCATCTGCGCTTTGTTCAATAAAGGCGGTAAGTCTGTGTTCTAGTCACGCTGCAATCACTAAGTGCACGTGAAGGCATTTTGAGCGCGTTCTTCCGGGGATACGTGGGCTGGCGCTAAGATTGGAATGCTGTGCCATCGCTCCCCTTTCTGCAAAGCCAGCCGCAAGGGCTCACGCATTGCCCGGAGTGATTTACGGCCCTGCACGCTCGCAGCAGCGCAGCTCCACGCTAGACTTCCCCGCACCCAACCGACTGGCAGCAGTCCGCTTCCAAAGAGCAACTGCCAGAGGCTTTTCCACCAAGGGGGCAGCTCTCCTTGCGGTGTCCTGGCACCAACGCAACACGCAGCTCCAGGAAGAGGGCTTTCCGCATCCAAAAATTCTGTAGCCCCGGGTCTTCATCTCACACCTGCAAGACTATTTGATCCCACTACTCGGTGCTGGTGTCCCTAGTCCAAAAGCAGAGGGCTCCTCTGTGCAGTGTTAAAAGCAGTCTCAAGTTGCTGCTAGCCATATCACGCAGAATGCCAGATACCTGCAAGCCTTCCTCTGGTAGACCCTTAACAACTAGCTGCACTGCCCCGTGCGATGTCCTCAGGACACTTCACAGAGCACAGGAGAAAAGAGGGAGCCATTCCTTCTAAACACAATGCCGGGGTGCACAGCAAAGAATGGCTGTTGGAAAAATGGCACAAAAGCTAGTCAGAAGCCAGTGGAGGGCTGGGCCAGAAAGCAGTGCGTGGCGGGACACTTAGCACGGTCCCTAGATGCGTCACAACCTGCCCTGCCGTCCCACAACTCCTAGTGACCGTTACTGCCCTCACCGTGCATTGCAGAGAATCGGGTGGTGCCCCCACTGTGAGCGTGGCCCGTCACCAGGGGGGCTAGTCTGGCCACCGTACTGTATTCTGGCTTTTATGATGTCAGCTTTGGGGTGTCAACATAAGTTTGGTCAACAAAACTTGCTAGTGTAGACAAAGCCTAAAATGTGCTGTAAATTGGGGAATCAGCCAGATAAGAGCTCTCCAAAGACAACAGTAAGAAAAGGAACCAATTCCTTTAGCACAAAAATCTGGGTTAATGTGGTGACAATAGTACATCAAACCTTGATTCAGGAACCGGTCCTCCCTTTACACCATTGATTCCTATGGGAAAAGGGGGTTTGACTTGCAACATTTCAATTTACGCCCCAATTTGTTCCTCAGACTTGTGGGGTAAGTCGGAGGACTCCCAGTACTTGCTCAGCCAGCTACCGTTCTCCATCTACTTAGGGAGAGTCACCAGCTTTATCATCACAGAGCCTGGCCTTAGACTCTGCGTGCGCGCTGTATAGCCAGGATGGCCCCGACATGGGGCAACTTCAGAGGCATAATGTTCTTGATTCAGCATTTCAAGTCCTCTTGGCATCTTAGAAGCAGAGAGCCAGAAGGGTTTATAGCTTTATACAGAAACAGTTTGAAGTCTGGTGTGAAAAGACTCTTTAAGGGCCCCCAAATGCAATCAATGTAAGTACCTCTTTGTCTTTTCAGACGCTCTTTTGGCCTGCTATGAACAGGTGAAAAATAGAGGCATTTATGTACAGCCCCCTTTATTGTCAAGTTCATGTGCCACTTGCCACAGCTGAGAACCCCCTTTCCTCGTTTTGAAAACATCCCTTGGTTGTGAGAGATTAACTGGGCCAGGACTAAGCTGACGACAGTGCCAGCATTACTCGAACAAAACCCATCACTCTATCCCGTGTCCTAGGCAGAGTGACATCACTCCGCAGACCCCGTGTCTGGAACAGCTAGATAAAATGCAGCACAGGCAAAGGAACTGCTGTTGGTGTAGGAAAGGGAAAGCTTTGGACGCGTTCATTGAATCCATAACCACGGATGGTATTTACGCCTCAGCCGTGAAGACGATGTATAGTCTCGGTGTCCTGCTGCACTCCTTGGTGCGTCTAAAGAACCCAGTAGCACTGCGGTAAATGCCTTTCTCATCCATGCAAGAGCTGTGCCTTTTCCTGTTGAATATCATCACAGTCAGCTACACCCCCTTCAGGCTTACCTAAAGTAATGGCCTATGCCCCAGCAAGGAAGCAAAAGACCCCAGCTACGCACGCTGATTCCGCCAGAAATTAGTGAGCCCAGATCTCACCACTAGGGAAGCTGTCGCTCCTCGTGCTTGCTTTCCCACAATAACATGAGAATGACTTGGTAGCACACACTGACCCCTAAATTCCTTTCTTTGTACATCCAGAGGGCTTAAAGGGAAGTGGAGTACACAGATTCTTCTGGCTGAAATTGTGTACCTAATTCTGGTGATGCCCTAGCATCACAATGATAGGCTCAATGTAGACTCCTCTGTATGCCTGCGAACTCACTGTTTTGTGAAAGTGTTCAAAAACGTGTGCTCGGTTGGGGTGGGCAACAAGAGGTAATACAACAGCCAGGTTTTACACAGCACTTTTCAGCAGCAGACCAGTAGGGGGAACCCTCTTTACTAGGCAAGAGACAGTTTTGCTTTTTTTCATCCCTGTAACGCTGGCTGTTGGGTTACCCTCCCGAAGGGCAGCTCTCAAGTGCTTTAGCTTCAAGAGTAAGTACACTCTCCCTGCAGATAAGACATGTCTGGCTGTTACTGAACTAGCACTTTCCAAAGCTAGGCTGCAGAAGCCTACTGGACAGAATGTTGGGCGGGAAGTCAGGAAGCCTGGGTTCTAATCTGGTTTCTGCCACTGGGTGACTTGGGCTGGTCATAGCCCCTCTTCGTGCCTCAGTTTCCCCATCTGTAAGATGATGATACTGACCTACTTTGTAAAGTACTTGGAGATTTACTGATGGTAAGAGTGAGCTGGTATTACTTACCAGAGTAAAAGCGGCGAGGAGCCCTGTGGCACCTTATAGACTAACCGAAGTGTTGGCGCATAAGCTTTTGTGGGCAAAGACCCATTTCGTCAGATGCACGCAGTGGGTCTTTGCCCACGAAAGCTTATGCTCCAACACTTTGGTTAGTCTATAAGGTGCCACAGGACTCCTCGCCCCTTTTGCAGAGTCAGACTAAACACGGCTACCCCTCTGATACTTACCAGAGTAGATTCCAATTTATTCATACCTACCCTCCTCTCCTTAGAGTTTGAAAGATTCTTTATCTTTTGTGTGTACTCCTTTTGTCATACTTGATTTTGGAAAGTACATACCCATAGACTTTTCAGGGAGGAGCCCAACTCACTTGACTGAGGGGTTTGTAACACCTGCTGATGTGAGCAGCAATAGCTTTTCAGTACTAGGTGTTCTTGCCTGATCACAAATGGACCATGGAGCTTAGAGCCAGAATCTCCTGTGATATTATATATAGAAAAAATCAGGAAGAAGGGAAGCAATTTCCCTTTCTAAACAAACTGTTTTTGAGAAAAACTATAATACATACACTTGAAAGCCTGTCTGCTCATGGTAATTAAGACAATCTGGCTTACTGGGAGAGAGATGTAAGGAACTGAAACGATAACTTTTTAACTCTGAAAGTTCTGTCATACATACACTACATGCAATGGTGTACAGGGATAGAAAAGTTTCATTGATGCTTATTTGGGATGACCTGCATCATCACTCATGAAATGGCAGTCCTAAGTTTATCCCCATGAACCTTTTCTCCACAAATCTTACATTATACATGAATGGTGGTCAGGTTCAGCCAGGGGTGTGATACGCCACACTTTCAGTTAGAGACATTGGTTTCGGCAAGAATCACTTTTACCCTCCTGGCAGCAAGGGAAATTTTGCCAGTGAGAAATTAAGACGTGAGGTCTTGCCTACTTGGGAAAGCTTTACTGACTTCATTGCTATGCTATCTTGATATTACACCTCATCTGGGCACACTTCTTGCAGGGAGAGTGGCTTTTTCTGGCTTTGCTTAAACCCCATCCTGAGTGATCTAAGAGCAACCGAAAAAGCCATTCTTCCACCAGCCTAAGAGCATTCACACAGCAGGGTCTACTGCTACATCAGTATAAATCACACTATACGTTACACCCAAAAACATCTTTCATGCGTAGACATGGCCTGAGTCTGGAGATAGACTGAAATAATAGTTCTGAGAGAGTAGCAGTGCAAACCCACCCAGCCCCATTTATCCAGATGGAGTGTTAACGCTGAAATCTATCTTAAACAGATCAATGTGTAGTTTGAGTAGTGTGCGTACCACAAGTTTTCTCTGCTTGCCAAGTATTTCTATGTAATGGATCTCTGCAAAAATCTTCTATCCCAGTTACAAAAGGGTTTTCTTAGCTCGAGTATTCAGAGATGTATCATTTTATATGTAAACATTTATTGGCACCATACATTTCCCCATCCCTTTAAGAAAGAGACAGGCTCCCTGACCCAGAGAGCTCACAATCTTAATAAAGACAGACAAACAAAACACAAGCCAACTATCCAGGGCAGAGAGAGAGAGAGAGTGTGTGTGTGTGGGGGGGCAATAATTCATGATGAGTAGAGGGATAGTTTGGAAAAGGTGGAGTGGCACTTGCCCGAAAGAAAGGATTGGGCACTTGCCAGATGAACACAGGGGCTGCGTCTAGACTGGCAAGTTTTTCCACAAAAGCAACTGCTTTTGCGGAAAAACTTGCCAGTTGTCTACACTGGCAGCTTGAATTTGCGCAAAAGCACTGACGATCTAATGTAAGATTGTCAGTGTTCTTGCGCAAATACTATGATGCTCCTGTTTGGGAAAAAGCCCTCTTGAGCAAATGTATTTGCGCAAGAGGGCCAGTGTAGACAGCTAAAAACTGTTTTGCGCAAAAAAGCCCCGATGGCAAAAATGGCGATCGGGGCTTTCTTGTGCAAAACCGCATCTAGACTGGTACGGATGCTCTTCCGCAAAAAGTGCTTTGGCGCAAAAGCATCCGTGCCAATCTAGTTGCTCTTTTCCGCAAATGCTTTTAACGGAAGAACTTTTCTGTTCAAAGCCTTTGCGGAAAATCATGCCAGTCTAGACGTAGCCAGGGAGAGTACTGCAGGTGCGCACATCAAAGAGAAGGAAGAGCTGAAAGGAGCACAAAAGCTTGGAAGCACTTAGGGAGTGAGAGAAGCAGTAGAAGAAAATGAGAGCTGAGGTTGGGTTGTAGGTGTTGAGGAGGTGACCCAATATGATGGGAAAAGCCCCAGGAAGATAACCGATTCAGTGGGGGGGAACGTGATGGGGTGGGTGCCAGACGGAGGAGGAGGATTTCAGCTGTGGCCATTCTGGCAGGCTGGACTTGACGGGGGTTAATCAGGATAACGTTCTGGTGACATTGTAGCGATAGAACCCTTCTTGTCCAGAGGAAATCAGGCCTCTTGGATTCTAGCTTCATTTAGGCCACGGACTTCAAGAGTGATCTTGCACAAGTCACCTGAGTGCTGTGTGTGAGTCTTAGTTGTTAAAGGATGAGTGGGAGACTGACCTATATTGTTGTAGCTAAGGTTTTTGGCACTTACTAATGTGGATTAAACCAGTCTAGCTTTACCACTAGCGCTACAGAACGTTAAGTCCATGTCTACACTATAGATTTAATGGACTTAAGCTATGCCCTAACTGTAGGACACCTTGTCACTCAGGCAGTACAAGATTCACTGGATTTGGGGACTCCTTAAGCCGTGTCTACACTAACAGTTTTGTTGACAAGAGTCAGCTTTTACTGACAGAACAGTGGGAGGTTAAACATGCCCTTGCTCCTCCTGCTGCTGTAACACCCCTGCTAGCCGACACAATAAAGAGTGGCGCAAAGATAAGGGACAAACATTAACATAACCTGTGTGTCTATGCAGAAGGGGCCCCATTTGTTAACACAGAACCACAGAATAATAGAACTGGAAGGGACTTTCAGAGGTTATCAAGTCCAATCCCTTGCCCTCACGGCAGGACCAAGCATCATCTAGATCATCCCTGGCAGGTGTCTGTCCAACCTGCTCTTCAATATCTCCAGTGATGGAGACTCCACAACCTCCCCAGGCAACTTATCCCAGTGTTTAGGAAAAACTTCCTACCTGTCAGGGTGGTTAATGTCCAACCTAAACCTTCCTTTTCCTATTTAAACTTCTGAACCTACCAGATTTTCACTGGCATTCACTGTTAGAAGTCCAATCGCCAACAAGCTTCTTGGTGAAAACTGACACAAAGGAGTTGTTAAGCACCTCTGGCATTTCCACATTTTCTTGTTATTGCTTTTCCTTCTTTATTGAGCAATGGACCTATCTTGTCCTTGGTCATCTTCTTGCGTCTAATAAATTTGTAGTTTGTTTTTCTTGTTACCCTTTATGTCTCTAGCTAGATTGAGCTTGTTTTGTGCCTTCACGTTTCTAATTTTGCTCCTTGTACTTTGACCTTGCTACCACTTTTTATAGGACTCCTCTCTGATTTTTAAATTATTCAAGATCTCCTGGTTAAGCCAGGGTGGTCTCTTGCTGGACTTCCTATTGGTGTGCTGTTGTACCCTTACTAATGTCCCTTTGAAAAAGGTAGAAAAGCAAGAAGTGCTTGCTCCTGTGGAGTGCCAAAACGAATCAGGCTCCAGACCAGAGTTCTTCTTAGAGAGCTCATCTCCCTGTTGAAAGTTTCCCTTACTGATCCCTGACATTCAAGTATCTTCCTTGGCCACCAATCTGGTTTCTCAGGAGTTTTCTACATATAAGGTACAGCAGCAGACACTCGTGCTGGAAAAAGAATAGCTTTTTTTTTCATTTTAGCTTGAACAGCTTCCAAAGGGCCCTAAGGCGGCCGGCAGCGGACGCTGCCCAGGCTTACCCGTGAATGGCTGCTGTTCACACCTTACCCTACAGTGGTTACCGTCCCTGTTAACCAGTGTCCGCTCCTGCGGGCGGAGAGCGGCGGCAGCTGCGGTTGCTGTGTCCGGCCCACGTGCTGTAGAAAACTCACTTTGGGGTCGGTCTGCGATGCCAGGGGGGCAGAACCCGCAGCGGCAGCTCCGCGGGCAGGCCGCTCCCACGGGGCCCC
>JANRFK010003679.1:1052876-1091128 GCA_030068395.1 Apalone spinifera | reverse complement strand
TAGGGAACCCATCCCAGTGCTTCCCCACCCTCCTAGGGAAATCGTTTGTCCTAATATCCAGCTTAGACCTCTTGTTCTGAAACTTGAGTCAGTATTACTCCTTCTCTCATCTGCCTTCACTGAGACCAGCCTCTCTCCATCCTCTTTGTACCCCCTCCCCCTTTCAGATAGTTGAAGGCTGCTATCAAATCCCCTCTCACTCTTCTCTCCTGCAGACTAAATAAGTCCAGTTCCCTCAGCCTCTCCTCCTAAGTCATGTACCTCAGCCTCCTTGTCCTCTATTGGACTCTCTCCAATTTGTCCACATCACTGAGGATGCAACTACACTCTGGTGCTTCAGCAGCATAGCTGCAGCGACTATACCACAGAAGTACCCCGACATGCCTATCTCTGTGCTTTTGAGCTACTGTCACAGGCTGACAAGGTTGTCCATGTGGCTAATAATGGGGGAATGTGGTGGGGTGCGTTCCTGCGTGCCCAAACACCATTCTCCTTTCCAGGTTGGCTACTGAGTTGTGGCTTCCTTCCCAGATGAAGTTGGGGTAACTTGGAGGTACTGTGCCGCCTTTGGTTTTGATGAAGCAGCAGAGGAGATTAGGGCACACCCATTTTGGAGGAAAGGACTATCGAGACAAAATCCAGAAGCACAGATGTAGAGCATTCTGGAGTCTGTACATTCCCCTGGACCTCCTTCAGCAACTGAATGGAAAACCTCTGAATAATTTTTAAGTACCCTCTGTCTAAGGATTTTAAAGCTCTCAGCACTCTCCTTGATTCAGTTTTGTTTTCTTTCTTCTGATGGGAAAATTCAGGCATAGAGAGATTAAGTGATTTCCCTAAGGTCAGAGAGTTTGTCCTAGCCGCTTCTGAACTCTCTCTGCGCTATCGCGTTCTCCATCAGAGCTCTCGTCTCACTTGGGTACCAGATTCTTGTTCACTTATTTCTTTAAGCTGTTGAGTGCTGCTTAAGTCACATTCCACCCCAATGGTAGCTGCATCACCATAGCCTTATCTACATTACACGCTTTTATTGTGTTTGAACATGGCCCTCAATAGTAGATGGCATACTGCTGACCATGAGTAGAGCAGAAGTCAGCATAAACTAGGACAAATCATGTTCAGCATCATGTCAGACAAGGATGATGAAGGCCCATGTTATGAGAGCAAACATGCTTTCGTCTGGTCTGTGTCGACCTCAGTCATGTTCTGCAATGTGTCATCTGAGTCAGTTGTTTCACGATTGTGATGAAACACGATAACATGAAGTGGCAAAGCAAGGTCAGTGGTATGGGAAATCATTCCAATATTTGTACATCTGTTTGGGTAGGTAGAGCACCTTGGGATTCTGCAACTAAAAGTGCTGCATACATTCAGGATGATGTCTTCATTGATTCTCTTGTATGTTTGCCAGCTTTTTCACCCTTTCACAAATTCCCCAGTCTCTCTCAAGCCACTCTTTTCCCACTCTTTGTTCTCCCCATCTGCTGCCTTCTTTTCACGTAGGCCTCCACATTCACTTTTCTGCTCCTTCCAACCCTGCTTGTTTAATTTCCAATCATGGCTGCCCTCCATCTATCAGTCAGTGCTGCTATGTCTCCATTTCAGTAGTTCTGTTTCTGCAGGCTGCAAACATTATTTCTTAAAACAATTTTGTTTCTGTGTATGGGATTTCAAAATAGCAGTATCAGAAATTTGAAAGAGAAGTGAATATAAACTTCAGTGTCAACAGCAAATCTGTGTTGATTTGTGGTGTTGGGTTTTTTTCTGTTACATACGTGAAAAGTTAAGGTGCTTCAAGGCAGGTTTCAGAGGGTCTTGTACTCAGTGCTTCCCATTTTGCTAAGGACTTCTCTATACAGGGTACTAATGCCAGAATAATTAGTCCTGATTAACTCCATGTATAGATCCTTTTATTCTTGAACAAGGCACTTGTCATCCATTTGGATTAAATTAAATTGGAATAAAGAAGGAACAAGAGTGTCCACACCAGGAGTTTATGCAGAATATCTAATCTGTTGTAAATCCATAGCCTGCTTTATTCTGGATTAATTTTCATATGTAGACCAGTCCTAACACTGTCATGGGTGAGTGGGGAGAAGAATCTATTGTTGGTTGCAAAAAGGGGTTCTCAATATACAAAAGTTTGAGAGTCACTACTTTTCGGTATCGATAGTAATTAGAAACCTATAGAACATAAGATTGGGAAGAGTGTGCAGGTGTGAACGTATGTGCTAGAATACTTGCATGTTTTCCAGCAATGTCTAGCCACTGCAGGGATGCTATCAACAGTATAAATGCTTGTGAAGGCATATTTTACTAGTGTCATGTAGCCTTTATACCCTGTTTTTTTACCTGTGTTAGACTTTATGCCTCTGGGTTAGATGACAAAGGGGTAAAGATGCCTGGGCTATTCTAAGCTAGCTGAAAATGGTAAAGAACAATCCAAATGTCAGCAAGGCATGTGTGCTTTCTGGACCCAAGCACATCTCTAAGACAGTGTTTTAGAGGTCTGGATGCCTGTCTCCATCTCTCTGGGGTGTATCTGAAGATGCAGTGAAGAAGAGTTGTACAGATACAATAGTCTGTTCCATTGTAATTGGCAGAGTTGTTTACACAGCACCTCTCACTCATTTTCCTTTTTTAAAGGAATGCATCTCCATCCATGATAATACCGCAGGTCAACATCCCCCAGCACTTGTAGCAAATCTCTTTTAATTGGCCTCTCTTGACACCTATAGGGGTGTACGTTATTTTGCTCTCCTCCGAATGCCTCGCCCCAGGTTGGAAGTAATGTATTGCAGGGTATGTTACAGAGAGAGGAACGGCCTCTGGCTGTCGTCAACCTTTTCTGGTATGTCAGATTTCCAGCTTAGCAGGCAGCTGCAGCAGAGTCTGTGGGTGTGTGAGACGGTGCTGCAGCTGCACAAGCAATTTGTGGTGCTGCTCAGGCTTGACGCATCCATTCTGGCCAGGGTTCTCGAGCACCTGGAGATGATTGGATACTGGTCCAGGTGATACTCTCCCCTAGCTTGTGTGGTGACTTTGCTGATGTCAAGGGTATTCGAGTTCCATTTCTCCCTTTCTAGCTGGTTTTCAAAGCTCCCTACTTGAATGCACATTTTTCTAGCTTGCTCTTTTGTTTGAAGTTGGACTCTGAAGAGAGCATAGAGCTAGCAGATACATAACATCAATGCATATTGTTAATAGC
Source organism: Apalone spinifera (assembly GCA_030068395.1). Classification (NCBI taxonomy): domain Eukaryota; kingdom Metazoa; phylum Chordata; order Testudines; family Trionychidae; genus Apalone; species Apalone spinifera. The sequence continues at coordinate 1,087,920 of JANRFK010003679.1, read as the reverse complement.
TTGGCTAGCCCTGAAATCTATTTAAAACGTGAGGTCAGTCCATTGTTTCTGAAAATTGGGGAGGCAATCTTTGATTAGAGTCAGACATAATAATGCAGGTGGGTGCAGTGACAAATTTGTACCGCTGCATTTCAGCCTTGATGTGTAAGAACATCTCCCACAGTTCCTGACCTCTGGGTGTCCTGTCTTCACAGCAGTAATTGCAGAGCTTAGCTTTTTGGTGGTTCCTGCCCTAGGATCCTGCCATGGTTTCAGTATGGACCAATATCTAGAAGGGAAATATCTAGAAGAGACCAAATTCATTCCATATGCGAGCTACTGAGGAACACAGCTGAGCTCTGCAAGGATCAGAGGTGTGTGGCTCTCTTGTATCTAGCAGCTCCTCCTGCACCTCACTTTGAGTTAACTGATTATCAGTTAACTTGAGGCAGTTCCCATGTTTGCAAAGGCTAGTCTAGGCCTTCCTGAGCATTTGTTCCGTGTTCTCAATATTTGTGGTTTACCCAGGATAACCCTCCCAAGATCTGCTATGTATGTATGTATGTGTGTTCAGTGAAATAGGACTTGTTTACTTGGTTGTTTTTAAAGCCATCACACAAGCTCTCCAAACAAGATGAGATGTGGTTGCAGTCTCTTTCTGCATGGACCTGATCTGCTTTTGTGTGGGCTGAATGGAATGAATAGCCCAAAATAAACAAGACCGTGCAGCTTCATCCAGAACTTGCAAACACACTAATGACCCTGGGAAGATCCTTAGAAATAGCTGTCTCCACAGAGTGTTTGTAGCTCTATATAACTAAAGATGTTACTCCTGCTGGGAGTGTAGCACACTTCATAGTGACGGTGTTTCTAACTGCTTTCAGGGTGAAATGTTAATTGTCTTAACTCAGCCTAAATACTGCAAACTGCTTTCCCAAGGGGGGAATTTAATTCTCATTAAATAGAAATACTGGAGTGAAACATTGAAACTAACCTTAATTAGATGCAAACTTTCATATTCCCTTGGAAAATCTTAGACGACAGTGATGAGAGAGACCTAGTATATCACCTGTTCATCTGGTAGCACCTAGTGCAGGGTTACTTCCTACAATATATTATTACATGTTCTAACCCTCATTAATACAGAGTTGCTGAGTGGTGCCTCGTGCTTCTAGAAGGCAAATCAAACAACAGTTCTCAAACTATGTGTTGGGGCTAGGGATGTGAACGTTTAACTGGTTAGGTGAGGCTTACTGGTTAAGGTTAACTGGGGTCCTCTTGCTCGCCCCCTTTAATCTGTTAATTGGTTAAACAATTTGTTTAACCAGTTAGCCTATTAAATGGGATTTTACATCCCTAATGGGGGCCTCAAAGTGGGTTGGACTCGTGACTCCACTTTAATGGGGTCACTAGGACTGACTTAGAATTGCGGGGTCCCAGGTCTGAAACCCAAGCTCCACTGCGCGAGGCCAAAGCCTGAGGACTTCATCCCTGGCTGTCAGGGCTTCAGTCAGTGGCCCCCGACCAAGGAAAGGTTCCCCACTTCTGCTGGTAAGCACAGTAAGCTGTCATGGGATAAGAGGGAAGGCCCTCTCATGGATTGGTAGTTGGTAGAAAGGAAAGAAATAAAGGGTAGAAATGGTCAGTTTTCAGAATGGAGAGAGGTAAATAATGGTGCCCCCAGGGTCTGTATTGCAAGCAGTCCCATTCAGTAATGATCTGGTAAAAGTGAGGTGGCAAAATTTGTAGATGATACAGAATTTCTCCAGATAGTTAAGTCCAAAGCAGACTGTGAAGAGCTTCAAAAGAATCTTGCAAAGCTGGGTGACTGGGGAACAAATCAGTTTTGATAAATGCAAAGTAATGCACAACCCATCTCCATGTGGCCTTGCACCCCCATCCCTGCACCTCATCCTGTGTCCCTGTAGCCCCACTTGGCCCCCCATCTCTATGTGGCCCTGCACCCCCACTCAGTCACTTCCTGTACCTCATTATATTGGGCAGGGGGAGGGGCACGTTGCACAGTGGCATAGAATTTCCCAGGAGAACTGTTTGCAGTCTCTCTCAGCCTGTGCTCTTCCCCTCTTGCTATGTACTTCCCCCCTGCCACCATGAGAGATCAGATCTTAAACCAATATTTCCAGAATAAACTGCACCCTGCTCCAGGAGAGGAGGAAAGCATGTTCCATGAGGGTATGTTAGTGTAAGTAGTTTGTTCTTGGTATCATCCCACAGGACTTGGAATGATGAGGACGTGGCCTGAGGTCATATAAGCAAAGAGCATCCTACAGTAAAACGTGTCCTGGTTCATGCAAAATATTGATTTTGCTGCCCCACCCCTAACCATGACCTTTAAAAGCAAATTCCCTCACCTCCATAATTGTATCTGATTTCTTGAAGCAGTTTTATTGGTTTCTGTATGGTGGGCTTAAGATTTTAAATCACAGTCCTGTTTAAGTATTGTTCTAATTACAGTTACTATTAAATGTGACCTTTCTTGGGCTTGTTACTTTAATTCTCTTGCTTCTATTACGGTTGATGTATAATTACCCTGCTCTTGTGTCAAGATGGCTTTATCACATTTCCTTGTTGCTGAATGGAGCTGGAGTGAATGGCCTCTCGGGTGGGCGGCTAACATACTGCTTCTGTTCCGAAGGGCATGTCTGCGCTGCACTCAGCTCGGACTTTGGGGACATGAATAGCTCTGTGTGCCAGGATATTGTGCTGTAACTGCCCAGTGTAGATGTTGCGGGTATGAACTTGAAGGTCCCTCATTTGCACTAACGTAGGAGGTTGTAGTACACAATAGAATCTGTTGAGTTATGTAAGGACATGATATTTTCCATCGTTCTCTTTATACGTTTCAGCGTAGATTTGTATGTTTGTTTTTTTTTAACCCACTGCTGCACACCGAGCAAAGGTATCTATGGAGCTCTCCACAATGATGCACGTCTTTCATGTGTAGTTATAGTTAATTTAGAAGCCAGAATTGGTTCTGTATCAGAGATAACAGTGCAGGGTGACAGGCAGCCGGTTTTTAAACTGGCTCCCTGCTGCTGCTGCCTCTGATACAGAGGCAGCAGTGTGGAGTGGCAGGGGGCTTCTTGGGAGTGGGTCCAGAGTGCACTGGCTGTTTGCCCTGCCCCTGGGGACTATAGAATAGTTGAGTAACCAATAAGAATTCATGAGGTTAATCGACTATTCAGTTAACCGATATTTAACATCCTTACTGGGAGTGAGGGGGTCAATTCTGGGCCATCTGCTGCTGGCCTCTGGATTCTCCTGGAGGGCCACCAGCCTCCTGGCCGAGCTCCCCTCCTGGGTGCTGGGCTCTCTGCCCCTGGGCCACACCACTGGGCTTCTTACACTTGGGCCGTCAGCTGTGCTCCCTTCCTGGTTTTGGCCCTTGCTATTGGACTCCCAGCTGGCCCCTGCTCCTAACTGCCAGGGTTCTCTGGTCCTGGTCCTCTCTGGTCCAGCAACATCTGTGATGCTGCAGACCACAGATGTTGCCAGACCAGAGAGGTTCAACCTGTAGTCACTTTTGAAAATCTTGGCTTGTGGCACATCTGGGAGTATGTAACCTTGAGGTGGAGCAAAGAAATCCCCTTTCTCTGGTCTGCCTCACTAACCCGCGCCTCTTTCTGCACAGAAATCCTCCTGCTCCTCCTTGTACACCAGTGTGTGCTAAGCACAGCAAGTCTGCAGGCAGCCGAGCGATGCAAAGATTCTCCTCTCCTAGCCAGTGTTTCATTATTCTCTCTGCCTGAGGCTTCACAGCCTTGTTTTTTTAGCTACACTCTTTAAACAATGGGTTATCTGTTTTCACAGACTTAGGAGGGTTTGAAATAGCAGTTACCCTGGGGCATTTGGCTCCCGATTACAGCAGTGAGTGTACTCAAGAGGCCCTAGCCCCCTCTCAACCAGGCTGTTATAGGTTACCTCGCCGTGCTTTGCAGCTTCTCACTCCAGCCAAGTGTAGCATCCTTTAATGAGTCAAGGAAAAGCCAGCTCCCTCCGGCCCCTCACCCGCGTGTGTTGTGGGGTGGGGGAGGGCTGGGTTCCAAACAGCTCAGTAATTTTGCTGTGGAGAAGAACTCAGCCAGTGTCTGAAGCTAGCGTAGCAATGCTAGAGCAGGCATCTCAAAGGCAGCTTACCTTGGCACGGCGGCGGCAGTCTTCAGATCCTTCTAGTGGGGCTCGCGGGCAGGGTTCTCCATGTATTCCCCACCCCCACCACGCATCTCCCAGCCCCCTGCTGCCAGCCCATGCACTTCTCCCTCCCCGACGTCCCCAGTCCCTGCAGGCACCCCCTCCCGGGTGATTTAAACCCATTGGGGGCCCCCACCGCCGACACCACCAACAGCACAGTGGGGCTAGAGTGGCTTCCAGCTGCTATATCCAGGCCACCGGCATGTCCTGGTGGCCTGGGGGAGGTATGTGCAGAGATGTCCTGTCTATTGATGTATGCTGTGAAACTATTAACTCATTCTGTGACACTGACTAGAGATCACTGATGCCACCTCTCCTGATTTGAACACAAGCCTCCTGATAATGGGGCTTTTTTTCTGGAAAGCCCCAGTTGCATCCTCGCGCTGGCATCCCTGCCCCTGCCTGGGGTAACCAAAAGCAAAGCTCACCGGCCCCGCCCTGCTGGCTGCCTCAGCATGTCAGCTTGGGTGGCTCCCTGGCCAGCGTGGTTCACGCTGTGGCAAAGGCAGCCAGCACAGCTTCCTGGACCGAGCTGTACCGGGGACCATCCCCCGTGCTGGCAGCCATGCAGGCATGATTACATAGCATTTTCAAACAGGCCAGACTGGGCAAGTGCTTGGGCTGTAGGTGGCTCGCGGGCCAGGAGTTTGTCACCCCCGCGCTAGAAGATGATTGTGAGAGAGAGCATAGCACGATGGGCCCCAGAACCTCACACTGCCTTCGGACCTCACTAGTTGGTATCTAGTTGCTGATTTCTTGCAAAATCTTGTCTTAAAGAAGAGCTTTGCCCATACTCTACAGCACAGCAGTCTGGAATTTCCCATGCCTGTGACATTTTTAAATTGGAAAGTAACTTTTATGAATATTGACATGACACTTCTGAGCTTTGTGCTAGCAGCTGCCATCCTCTGGAAAGTGACCTTGAGAGTACTGGGGTCCAACATCAGCAGTTGCGTACAAACTGATTGCTGTCCTGCGGCTGCGTTTGGGATGAAATCAGGAAGAAGGCTTCTTGACTGTTGTATTTAAATACCAAACAGTCAGGTTTTCATTCTCATGCTTTGGGATCTAAAGTAGTGTACAAATACCAGCTGTTCTGCTGCCTTTGTTGCTTTGCAATAAGATGTCAGCTGCCAATGGGTATCCGCAGCCATCATATATATATATATAGTAGCCCAGTGTCTGTGTGTCTGTAACGCTGGCGAACGTGGCCACGCCCTCTGGCCGTGTACATCAGTGCCCCGCCCCCCCTTCCCCTTGCTTCCTGGAGGTTCGGGCCCCCCGGACACCCTCCCCCCCGCCAGCGCTTCTTCCCTCCCCCCTTCCTCTGCCCCCCCATCCTCCCCTTCAGCCCCACAGCCCCCAACCCCCCCCCCCCAGCTCTGCTTACCACTCCCCTTCCGGCCAGCCCCGTCCCCTTACCCTCCCTGCGTGGTGCGCTGCGGTGGCTTGCTGCGGTGCTCCCGCCGGGCCCCGGCAGGGGAGCAAGCGGCGGCAAGCAGCTCTTTGAGGTTCTGTGAAGATTTCCATCTCTGATGAACCAGTCTGCTCTAGTCTCCCAGTATTCTGGCCTGTTCTTCTCTTGCCATAAATACGATGCCATGTGGCTCTTGCTGCAGTCATGAATAGTGTGCTGACTAGCTCCTGGTTTTACCAATTGACACCCCCTCCCCAAAATAGAATCTGAAGAGGAACTGTGCCATTTTCTTTCCTTTAAGTCCCCCCGGCTTGGCATCATATAACCTTTCAAAAGTGCTTCTTATACTACTTCCCCCAACAATGGGTGCAGGCAGGGCTCGGGCATTTTCAGCACTGTCTTGGCGACAGATTATCATGGCATGGCGGGATAAGCACTATGTCCTGTCTGTGTTTTGCTTATACAGCTGCATTGTGGATGGGGAAATTAGTACTGCATTTTCTCCTGAGGCTACGCCCTTGATCTTCCCAACACAGCACTCGGGGGGATGGGCGGACGGACGGACAGACACATTGTTTCCATTTTATATTTAGGAAAACTGAGAGGTGGACAGGGTTGGTAACAGACCTAAAATCAAAGTTCTGGAAAATCTTGATGCCAAGACTGGCTCTTATTCCGCAAGAGGACACTGTCTAATGACTTTACTGGTTGGCGGATGATGGCTCCATAAATTAGCATAATTTAATTGGGCTTCAATTTGCAATCTGTAGCTTTCAAGGAAAGTATGGACAATTCTTACCCCCATGCTGTGTGAAAGGTTCTATCTGATATTAGAAGTGACTGCACAGGTTATCTGTGGAACATGGATCGTCAAAACACAGGAAAACAAAATGAAGTGTTTTCCTAAATCTGCACTTTAATCTTAGAAGTGTAGACAGGGCCTTAGCCTACTGGAAGACTGATACTGTGGCTTAAACCAGCATTTTTGGTGTGTAAATTTTCCTCATTGGCTCTGCAGCGTGATATGAGTAATTTAAACTCTGGCCCTGAAGCACTAAATCTTGTAACAAGAAAGTACAGTCCCCTTTTCAGCTTGGCATGGCTTTTGTGCTGCCTTTTTCCCTTTTCTTTTGGGGAGTAAGTGATTTCTACCCTGAATTACTTGCATCAACTCTCCTGGTCCTCACATCTGTGGTATCAGTAGTGGGGTACACTCCAGACATTGGTCCAAAGGATCCAGACAGCTGGGCTTTGTGAGAATACAGTGAACACAAATGTGTAATGAGGTGGTTTAAAACTCAATAAAATGAGAAGACAGAAAAAAGTTTGGTGAAATTTGTAGCAAGACATCTCAATTTATGGCTTGGCTAACCCAAGTCAATAATTTCTTCTCTCCTTTTGCCGCCTACCTAGTGCAAATCAGCAGTTTTCTTTTTCTCCCTCAAGCCAGCCTTTCCTTTCCTGGGAATAGCTGCCTGTAGCACTGCATCTTTTTCATACCTCAGCTACAGACTGAAGAATATCTCAGTCCGTAAAACTAGTTAATTGAAAATAGAGAGGGAGGGAACTGCAAGACCCTGGAAGAGAGCGAGTTGCCCATCACTGGAGTCACCATGGTTTTGCTTAAACCAGGAGAAAATCTGCATTTTTAAAATGTGTTGGGTAAAATGCAACCAACGTGTTTTAAAACTCTAGTGTAGGCAGTGCGAGATGTTAGCTGCTAATGTGAATGGTTGCGAAGTAAACCTTCTAGGTGAACTGTTGTTTGAAGCTTGCAAACAACCTGAAACAGTAGCTCGGTCTATAAGGTCTGAACGGCCCCCATTTGCTGCAAAGAAAGCTGGAATTGTGGCCTTTTCTGCTCATGGACATGTAAAGAGAAGGCGCTTTTCTGCTTGGTTTTTACTTTAGAAGCATCATAAATACCAAGTCCCGTCATTTCTGCTTTTGCTGAAGGATTCCTTTTGTAGCTCACCTTTAAAGAGATTTACATGTCTGGACTCTGAGTCGATTTACAGTATTCCCTGCAGTCTTACCTGCCTCTTCCTGTACAGGGTTAGGTTTGCTTGTGACTGGATTCCTACCCCAGTTCTGAACAGTGGCTGACAGTTGTGTTTTCTTTGTATAACGTGGACAGATGCCCACTAAGAACTGGAGTGAGACCAAACTAATTTTCATATATTACCTTAGCCTACATTTGAATCCAAGACTTCAGATGGAAGAGTCTGCTGTGCTGATCCGCTTTCTCTCTCAGCCCCGTATTTTGTTTTTAAACAAGTCACTACTGTGTTGCAAAGATACTTCCAAGAAAAGCCAGTGTTTAGAATCTACAGACCAGACTTGTTTTTTGGTGTTGCCTTGCTTGCAGTGTAGCTGTGGTTACTTGCTCAAGCCCTGTTTCCAGAGTGGTACAGATTAATACAAAATATGTGCTTAGCTCCAAGAAGCTTCCCAGACAGGTGAAACAACATGGTCCTCTACCCCAAAAGGCAAGTCAGGGAGAAGGATGGGTTGCAGCAAAGACCAGTGTAACCAGCTGCCAGAGTGTGCTCTGGAGCTTTCCAGTTTCATGGTGTTTCTCTGGATTTTTTTTTCTTCTGTCCTTACTACTTCCTTTTCGCTTCTTCTGAGGAAAGCGTTTTAGCTTGCTTGTTAGCTGAGGGCAGAAAGAAAGGGTTGGACAGGCCTTTGGCGTGAAGGCCAATTTAAAGAGAAACTTTGAGGAGGAAAGGGCGGAGGTGCAGCGGGCTGGGGAAGAGACGAGTGCAGACCGTAGGGGGTTACTTGGAAGAAGGCACATAGTGAGTGAGCCAGCACCTGCAGCTCCTCCTGGCCATGCAGCTGTAGCTCCCCCAGCCGAAGGTCTGTGCATCTCGATCTCCTGTCTGAGCTTACCCAGCCCAGTTAGGAGAAGGGCTGAGGGCAGTACAGCTGCATAGCCAGGAGCTGCTGGCCCATTCGCCTTTCATCCTGCAATTCCTGGGGCGGTCTGCGGCTCAGTGGATAACGATTTCTGTCAGTGGATATCAATTTCTATATGCGCAGGGCTCTATTGATCCCTGTCCTCTGTAGCCCGGTCCTTAACATTTTAAAAGACTGTTGTGAGCTCTCCCCTCCGCCGTCTTTTCTCAAGACTAAGCAGGCTTAGTTTTTTAACCTTTCCTCACAGGAGAAGTGTTCTAAAGCCTTGATCATTTTTGTTGCTTTCCTCTGGACTCTTTCCAGTTTGTCCACATGTTTCCTTAAGAGTGCTGCCCAGGGTTAGAAACAGTGCTCCAGCTGAGGCATCACCAGTTGGGTAGAGCAGAACAAATACCACCCCGTCTTACATGCAATGCTGCTGCTAATACCCCACAGAATGATACTGGCCTTCTTTGGGACGGCATGACGCTGTTTGTGATCCACTCTCCCCACCAAACCCTTTTCAAAAGTGCCACTTCCTAGCTGGGTATTGGGCTTCGGACTTGTTCTTCCTAGGTGAATTATTTTGCATTTGTCTTTCCTGGATCTCATCTTGTTGAATTCAGGTCAGTTCTCCCATTCGTTAAAGGTTGTTTTGAATTCTAATCCCATCCTCCAACATGCCGGGGTGTCTCCTGCAGATTTTATAAGTGTACACTCCATTCAGTGATCCCTGGGTGATGATGCTGGTGGGGTGTTAAAACAGGAAGTAAGCACACACCTTTGTTCCATCAGCTGCGTTAGGAATTCTGAGTGGAGGATGGTGGGAGAGACATGGCTACCCTGTGGAAACTTTTGGAGAGACATGGTTTCATAGTGACAAAAACAACCCCCCAACAGTAAGGCGAAGATGTTAGGCTTCTGAGGGGGGAAATGTGGGGAATAGAACGAGAAATCGAAGTGCTCAAGTGCTCTTTGCAAGTCTTTACAAAGAAGTAAAGGAGATGTTGATTTATAGTCCAACTTTTCACTTTGTGCCCAGCACTGACTTCAGCTGTTCTGAGGTCCTGGATAGCTCCTCAATGCCAGGAGTTGTTTAAAATCAAATGGGAGAATGATATTTGTCTGCGGCTTCTCTGTAAAATGTATTGCCTTTAATCTTGTCTGCATAATGTGTGCTGGTGGGAGGTGTCTTTTAAGGATAGAATTCCCTCCTTGGTACTGTAGCTGTAAGAAGTGATTGTTGTTTATTTACTAGAACTGTTCATTGCCAAATGTAAACAGGTATGTGCTGACTGGCCACAAACTGTTCTTCAGAGTTAATCTGGATGCTTAGTGGGGGGAAAAATGGAGGGTGGAGAGAAAAAATATCGCACACTTAGCTCTCTGTCCCAAATTCTAACATATGATCATACAGTAATTTAAAATTGTAGTTGGATCTGCTACAATGATGGTGTGACAGAGTGCAGTATATAGTCTGGACTGTTGAACAGCTCTGTCCTCTCAGTTCTCCAGCCTGGGATGCCTTTTACACTGCTTTGCTGAGAGAGCAACACACACATAGCCCCCAGCATGCAAATCACTCCCAGCAGTGCTGTGGCCAGCCACGCTTGGATGACACTGCAGGGCGACACCAACATATTCCTAGTCCCAGAGTTCCCGCCCAAAATGTGCATCTTGTGCTGCCCAGCACCCTCCTGGCAATACACATTCATACACAATCCATCATTTTATTATCAGAAAATGATATGCACAAATTCTGGTATGTGAAATGGAGTTCCCCACGCACTTCTGTCCAAGTATACTGGTTAGGTAGACGTTTCAGAGGGGTAGCCGTGTTAGTGAAAAAATGTAAACGAGTCATCTTGCAGCACCTTAGAAACTAACAAAAAATGTAGTTGTAGATGGTATCATGAGCTTTCGTGGGCACAGCCCACTTCTTCAGATGAAACATTAGTTTAGATAGAACTAAACATTGGTTTAGAGAGAAGTCTGTCTCTCCACATGTCTTAGCAGTCTGACTAGCTGAATCTGAAGAAGTGGGCTGTGCCCACGAAAGCTCATTATACTATCTACTTTTTTGGTGTTGCAGGACTATTCACTGTTTTTTAAGTTTTTCTCTTTCAAACAGGATCCCTCCCTCACTCCAAAGCTGTTACTTGTTCCTCAGCTATTGTGGTTGCTGTGGATAAAAAGAAAGGGAGGAATAACTTGGGCGTGTCCGTTCCCCTTTCATATACTTTTCCTCTTCTTTGAGAATCATCTCTAGCTGGGGTTCAAGATAAGACAGTTGGGATCCTTTTCCAGCCAAAGAATGGCCACTTAATCAGGTGATGGTGCAAATTGATTTCATTGATACCTAGCTGAGGCATCAGTTTGCCTTTTGTCTCTGAGAAACTGGCTTAGGCTGCTTCCACAGATTTGGAATGTCCATATCATGCAGCAGAATCTTATCATTTTGCTGTGTGATGCCAGACCTGTTTTATCTGGGACAAAGATGATCAGCAAGTTATGAGTTTTTAAATGATATCTTAAAGACAAAGTTAGAACAAAATTGATTATAGTCTTGTAACAGGGGTGGATATAGGGATACAGTTGATCACAGATTGATACTTTTTAAATAGCCTATCTGCAAAGAAGACACTGAAGACTTCTAACATCAATGTAAGTCAAGAATAGCTAGGTCATTGACAGAAGAGGGATCATAAATAAAATTGGAAGCTATCAGATTCAAAACTCATGAGGAAATATGTTTCATACAACACACAGTCTATAGAACACACTGATACAATGCAACATTGAGGCCAAGATTTTAGAAGATTTAAGAAAGGGATTATACATCTATGTAGATTTCAAGACTATCCAGTGTTCTACAAATAATTAGAAAAACAAACAAAACACACAACCAATGACAAAGAACCCAAGAATTTTAGAAGGGCATGGCCCCACCCCATGCATGAGCCAGCTTCTAACTGTTGCACGTTAAGGATATGTCTAGACTATATCCCTTTTCTTGAAAAAGGGATGTAAATGAGGCACTTCAAAATTGCAATTGAAGCTGGGATTTAAATTTCCCGTGTTTCCTTTGCATAATGGCGACCCTGGTTTTTTTTTCGAAACAGGGCTCTTTGATAGAAAAACAGCAGTTTAAATGGGGATCTCTTGAAAATAAAACCCTTTTTCGAAAGACCCTGTATACCTCATTTTTTGAGAAAAATCTTTCCTGAGGGCTGTGAACCCACCAGTGCGTGTTGTAGTGTTGTGAGCCTCCTGAAGCAAATGGTACTAGGTGGGAAAGTGACAGGGTTCTGAAGTGGGTGTGGCAGATCCTGTGTTTAGATGTTAACAGATGTTTGCATGTGCATGTTCCCTCTGCGTGCTGCCCCAGCCCGGCGCAGACAGCTGGCACAGCACACCTGGCGTGAACCACTCAGTGACCACCAGGCCATTTTTATTGTTGATGGGGCACAGTACTAGTAGCCCACAGATGCTGCTAGACCACTAAAATATGTATGTCTGGCACAACAATCTGCTCGGACTTTGCATTTCTCCCTAGGCCAGATGAAGATACTCCCTGTGAGATACATCGTTACACCCCAAGACAAAAGGATGTCCTGCCTCCGACATGGCTAGTTACCACACATCACCTTGTATGTGTCGATTCAGTCAAAACACCTTTATTACGTACTGTCATCCTGACCACCTCTTTTAGGAGGGGTCAGCGGGCTCCTGGTACATGGGGGAGCTTCTCGCACTAGCCTTAATGTCAGGCTGCTCTGGTACCACTTAGGGATGTAAGCGACTAGTCAACTAACCGATAAGCCGGAGCTTATTGGTTAGCACTATCGACTAGCTGCATCCCCCCCACCTCCCCAGCTGTGGCTCTCAAATATTAAGAGACAGAGGAGCCAGCGTGCAAAGACGGCAGCTCAGTCCCTGCTTCCACAGGTCAGTGGTCAGCCTGCATACCCTCCCGCACTGCTGCTCTGCATTACAAGCGTCTTTGCACGCCGACTCACCCGTTCCTTGTAATGCAGAGCAGCAGCGGGAGAGGTTATGCTGGGACCCGCAAGCCAGACTGAGCGCTGTAATGGCGATCCTTATCGACTCATCAAGTAGTTGATAAAAAAATCTGTTGTCTGCTCGATTAGAAAAGAACTGCATTTTAGCATCCTTAGCACCCCTTGCTATCGGGATGTGTTTGCACGAGTGCTCTGTGGTAGCACTTCTTAGGCATGTATGTTTCTACAGTATCGGCCCAGTGCTTGTCAGATCCTATGAGCAGGGTCTTCCTGGTGGCAGGGTGTATGTCTCAGGCTCTTTTCCCACTCCAAATCCTATTGTGTTTGTAGCATAGAGAGGAATTTCTGTCTGTCAGGGTCAGATTTAAAAAAATCCCTTGTATTGGATTCATCATCTTTTGAGTTAAAAATTGTAGCTATAACATTTTTAGGAGTTGTGAGGCTATTTTAATACTGTCCCTGAGGTTGAAGTCCCCCATGCGAGTTTAAGTTTTCCCCCCTACACATTCAGTGCTTGGGGTCCAGTCATCGTGTTCTCTACTGTGATTTGGTCGGTCTATTTGTGCAGTACCTCTTAGGGCATTTATTGGAAAGCATTCGAGATCATTTTATTCCAGGGTTGTCAGTAACTTGGAAATAGCTAATATTGTTTTTTAAATAGACTGCTGCTACTCTCCCCTTTTGCTCACTTGATCCTTACTAAATGGTTGTAGCCATTGATTTTAATGTTTAAATAATGCAAATCCTCCTTTCATGTTTCAGTAATGTAAGCTAGTTTGAATTTATGCTCATAAATAAGCAATTCCAGTTCCTCTTGTTTATTATCCTATGTTCTAGCATTGGTGTGTAGGCGAGTAAAGAATTTCTTCTTTTTACATCTTTTGATGTATTGATTAATTTTGCTTTCAGCATCTTGATTTGGTGCTAAATAAGTGCTCCTTTGTTTCCTCATTTCACCTTCCCATTTTGTTGTTCATTTAATACGCTCCTGATCAGTCTAGCCAGCCTGTCCCTTAGAAGAAGGGATGTAGACTCTGTTAGCTATCTCATGGTATTGAGGAAAGCCATGGATTGTCTTGTAGGTGTTTTAAATGCTGTATAAACTTAATCAACTGAATTTTAAAGTGTGGTTCTGGTAAAACTGACACACATTCAACTTTCATTCAATTTATGTTCCCTTTAAACAGAAGTCTGGATTGCCAGATTTTGGATCTAACTCTATCGATCATAGTACCTTTGATTTTTGCTTTTGGTTTTGTTTTGCTCTCACTTGGGGGTTGTCGGCCTGTCTCCACTGCCTGAGCCTCTCCTTGTCACAGTGAAAGAGCCCAGCCATGATGGGAATCTGCCAAAGCCATTGCCAGCTACCTCGCCTCTGCACTGACATGTGTAGCTGCTTACCACCGTATAAACACCATGTGCTTTTCACTGCAGCATCTAGCTATGTGTGTGTTACACACTGCTGCCAGGAGTTGTGCACATGTGCCCTGACACTGCTGGGATCCCCTTCTGCTGTTTATAGGGAGGGCCGGTTACAAAAGAGAAGAGATGGCAACTTAATAACGTTTCTTTTGCTAGCCACGTGCGTATTGTGGGTTTTTAAACATTTTATTTTAAAGGTTAGACTTCAGGTGCGTGGAGCATTTAGCTCTGTTCTTTTCTCCTTGACACCCTGCCGTTAGAAATAGCCAACTGGGCAAAGGGGCAGGTCCGGGAACATGGACAGTCCCTGATTAAATACCTGAGCGCCAGGATACGCTTTGTTTCTGTGTTTTAAATAGACCCACTATTCTAAGGAATTCTAAGGAATCACCCTGAGAGCTGCCTACCCGACCGTCTCTATTCTAAGGTACATCACCCTGAGAGCTGCCTACCCGACTGTCTCTATTCTAGGGAGCGTCACACCGAGAGCTGCCTACCCGACGGTCACTATTCTAGGGAGCATCACGCCGAGAGCTGCCTACCCAACCCTCATACACATATCTAGCAAATTACCAGAGGAATACTGCAACAATAGCAATTGTCTGAGGGCGGCAAGGGGAGCTGCTGACCATACAATCCCTGAAAAGCAGAAATAGCCAAGAGTGATGTTGGCCATTGACACCGTGGGCCTATGCACTGGGTCCAGGTTCTGGGTTAGGTCTTATCTGACCGTTAGATTTGATGGTCTGAGACAGATTTGGTCCAGTCGAACATGGCAGCTGGTATTCCGGTAGAATTGAGCAGGGTAGGGTGTGATACTGTTTTGCAGTGGAGTTCATTGGTTAGGGCTGTGCTTGGGGCCCAGGGCTGGAACAGCAGCCCAGGGAAGAGTGGGTCTAGTTAAGAGAGCTTTGTGACACTGGAGTGGCAAGATGTATTGCTGGCTGGGCTAGAGGCATGATGGTTGGAGCGCTGGTGGCAGGAAAGAAGTTTGCTCATTCTAGCATGTGCTTCAGTCTCTCGTTATTCTTGATTCATCCGTGGTTTATAATTAGATATGTTTTCTCCCTCGCTCTTTGGCTGGTGTTATCTCACAGGCCCAGTGATGCGACATGAGGCATGTTGGATTAAGTCTGCCTACCGGGTGTGGGGGGGGGGGGACTCTGCAAACCAAGAGAGAAGAAAAACCATTTCATGGAAATGTCCAAGCAGTATGCATTTAGAGTCTGGAATAATAGCTGTTACTTAAGGATGATGGATTATTTTATAATGTACTGGGGTGAAATTAATGCTACTAAAAGAGACTGACTACTCAAAATATTTTCTCCATTCACACTGGCAATATTTTATGACAGTCCTTTTATAACATGTAGTTGTTATGCACAGTAGCTTATTGTTCTGGATCTTCATTCTCATCTCTCCTTTCTTAGACTCAGATACAGATGAAAACTAAGACTTTTTGTTTAGGCATCTTAGAAAATAAATGTGTAGCTGAATCTTTCCAACCCATGCAGAAATCTCCGCTGCTGTGATTCAGAAGACATCAGCCATGCGTGGTTGCAGATACAGATGTGGCTGGAAGGGCTGTATTGAGGAAAGGGAGGGAGGAGCTGGTATTTTCTATATCTGTGATTTAAGAAAGACACGCCTGGTACTTAATGTGGCTCTGACTGCAGGCACCGTGTAGAAAATAAAATTGGGTCCCTTCGCTTCAGCTCTAGTCCCCATAATAACAATAATAGTAGTACAGGCTGAACTTCTCTAGTCCAGCACCCTTGGTA
Organism: Apalone spinifera; assembly: GCA_030068395.1. NCBI lineage: Eukaryota > Metazoa > Chordata > Testudines > Trionychidae > Apalone > Apalone spinifera. Next base: position 1,072,186 of record JANRFK010003679.1, on the reverse strand, counting down.
CTTGACCGGTGCCGAACCAGAGAGTTTGCTGGGCCACAGGAGGTCAATGTTGTCTAGCAGCATTACCAGCACTGCCACTGCTGAGTGGGCTCTTAGGAGACGTGCAGGGGTAAATTAGAGCTAAAGAACAGCACAGAACACTGGAGCCAGGACTGGGGGCTGTAAACAGACTTTATGGGACTGTGGGAGACTTGGCCGCACCCATGATAAGTGGACATCCAGCTAACTGGACCTTGGATGTTACCGGACCAGAGTGCTGGACTAGAGAGGTTCAACCTGTAGAAGTAATTAGCACTTGCTGTGCTTTTCACTTGTAGTTCTCTAGGTAAGTGGAGTTACCTCCAGTTCCAAAGATGGGGAAACTGGGAGAGGGGGGGCAAAGTGCCTTGCCCAGACTCTCACAGCAGATCTGAGAAGAGAACCTAGGTCTTTTGGACTCCCAGCATAATGCTTTTTCCACTGGACCATGCTGCCTTGCCAATGTTTGTCTGGTTGCTTTCTTTAAAATGTCATTCTTAGTCTTAGCTATTCCAGCCGAAGGAGAGCTTGCCAAAGGCGGATAAAAGTCACACGCTCTCACCCAACATGCATGAGCAAGATTCTTGCTATGGGAAACTTGCATTGAATGGTTCTAATCAGAGTTGTCTTCTAGAGGGAAAGAGACAATAACAGGGATGCCAGAGCGAGCAGCTTCAGCTATAGCACGAGAGTTTTTATTTAGACAGCTGAGCTCTGTTTGGTACTAAAAATAAAGAACATTCATTTCTTTTGGATAGATTCCTCCCCCCTCTGAGTGGAGGTAGGATTAATACTCTCTCAGGCCTGGCAAATCAAATTGCATAAGCCACTTAGCTAGCTGTTTGCGCTTATCCAGACTGTTGTGAGGATGATATTTGCTTTCCTGTATAAATTGTTTCCAGATCTTAGCAGCATTTTCTGTGTCTGGTATTCACATCAATTTTTCTTTCCCTATTCTTGGACATTGCAGCCTGCACTTGTAGCTGAAATCCTTCCATCGCATGTAGAATTTGTCAGCCATGCATTGTTGCAAATGCCGATGAGGTTTGGAGTGATAATCAGACTCATTCTTAAACTACAAAATAAAACTATTTGTGATGGTTCTCAGAGTACCCAGGACTCAGAGTTAGTTTGTTACCCTGCTTCCAGAGAGGGGGTGTCTTTCTTGTGGTAGCTTCAGTCAATCAGGTGCCCTCCTCTGAGCTGCGCCAGCCCTAATTTTGCCTTACAGGTTAAAAATAGGTGCATCCCAGCCAAGTTCCTTCAAATTGTTCCCCTAACACTGTGTATTCAGAAATTCCAGATTCAGTGGACCTCAGTTTACCAGTTTTACCTTAAATCCCTGCTGCTGTAGAACACACAGGACTTAGAATAAAACAGAAGTAGGTATGTTTAATAAAGAGTAAAGATTTAATTAGAAACAAGAAAGTGGGGAGGAAACAAATGATTGCAATATACTGTAGACACAAGGGGTTTCGTCAGCGAATGGCTACGAAATACGTCTCCTTCCTGTGTAACACTGACAGCGGCTTTTTGTTTTGTAGCAGACTTCCCCAGGGTGCATCCTGGTGCCAGGGTACTGCTGAGCCCACAAGCATATCAGACTGGGCCCTCTCTCAAGCTGTGAGGCTGACAAGTTTCAGTCCTCTCCAGATCTTACACATACACAGCCATACGCAAGCAAGGACACAGCCAGCTGCAGTTACATGGATACTGCTCCCAGACACTTGTGAATTAACAATAGAGGGGCCCCAGCCAGCTCCCCAGCATAGGACCCCACAGTTGTACCATCTTGCATGGGTCAAAAGCTTGAAACGTGTACATTTGTTTCCCAGTCCTCCTCTCCATCAGTGTGGAGAAGACAATGTACCAGCTCTTCTTCCTGAGCAGATTTCCCTTTTGCACGTCACACAGCACAAATGCAAACCAGATTTATTAGCCACAGAAAGCTGGGTTTTAGGTGATTCTGTGTAATAGTGTACAGATCGAATTTGGTACCTAACTGAACAAAATAACAATCTGAACTCTATATTCTAGACAGGGTTTGAATCAAGCAGTGTCTCACCCTGATGGTTCAGTCCACCAGGCTCCCATGCATAGGCTAGAAGTCCCTTTAGCCCATCACCACGTCCCCGTTCGGCCTTTCTCCTTACGGTGTTTCCAGGTGTTCAGTTGTGGGCAGGGGGAAGCCGCGTGATGATGTCACTTCCCCCATGATGGAGTCCAGTATTACATGGTGAGTACAGCTGCCAATATTGATATATTGGCTGAAGAGTCCACAGGGAAGTCCCATCAGGTGAGAATAAGCTTCTGGGGCCTGTTATGTTCCTTAATGAGTCATTCCTTGCATGGTTCATCCACAATAACTGGCTAGACTGATGGACGCTACCTTGTGGGTGTCACTCCAGGAGCAAACACATTTACAATACTGGTACATAGTCAATATTCATAACTTCAGATACCGTGGCAGACGTACAATCCAACAGGACGTTAATGTTTAGCAGATCAAGAATTTTAGAACGACACCTTACAATGCCTACTTTGTACAAAATGCAATTATATCACCATGGTAAATATGGGGGTGCTAAGGATTATGCCCACAGTGCCCCCCAGCTCTTTCCCTGGTACTTCTTTCCTGTTCCCTGATGTGAATCCATACTGACTCTCCTCCGACCATTCAGAACTTCCAAATATATTCTCTTTTGTCCTGGTCTAGTGTTTTTTCTCTCTCTTCTTACCCTTTTTTCCTGTCTGAAGTCATATTTTGAGCTTCAAGGCACCACATTAATTTCATCAGTAAATATATAACTCTTTAGTTGCCAAAAAAGTGCTAAACGTCTCTGTGAAAGGTCTCTTGTTCTTCAACATCGCCATAAAATGTTGTAATGGATTCAGTTGGCTCTGAACTGATGTCAGACATCACATCTTCTCTCAGTCCTTTTGCCTTTAATGTTTCTTCCTCTTCTCCTGAGGAATATATTTGTTTTCTAGCACCGGCCTCTTCCCTTCCATCCTCCACCTTTAGAAGAAGTGTCCATATAATTTTTCATCGCTGACTCTGACAGACTTCTGCCCTGTAGGGACACGCAACATTACACTGTTTCAACTAAAGATGTGATTTTCAGCCAGTCTAGTTACGTTGGTGCAAAAGGCCACATGCACACACTCATTCAAAGCAATCTTATTTCGGTTTTTATTAAGTTGGTTAGTGACCGGTTTTAAGCTACTCTTAAACCAGGAGTGGACAATTCTATTTTAATTTGTGATGGTTTAGCTAAAACTTTAAAATCTCACCTTTTAGTTCAATCTGTGGGCATTGACGAGTTTGTGAGGGGCAGGTGCCGACCCATTTACAGAAACTCGGGGTGTTGCTACTGTCATGTGGTGTTTAAAGAAGCTGAGTGGAAGGATCTTTTGGTTAAAACACTAGAATGGGAATCCAAAAATTTGTGATGCTACTACAGACTTCATGTGTGAACTTGGTCAAGTCATTTATTCTGCAGAATTTCAGCGGTTCCCAAACATTTCGGCATCACGCCCCCTTTTTGATTTTTGAGAAACCCTCACGCCTCCCCCCCCAAAAAAAGCAGCGAAACTTGGGGTGGGATTGACGTGGGAGGGTGTGGGTGGGTTGCCTCGTGCCCCCCTCCGCCCCGGAATTTCTTCACGCCCCCCACTTTGGGAACCCATGCAGATGCTCCATTCCCTTTTGGTAGAATGGGGATGACCCTTCCTTTCTCATGCTTGTGTGTTTTCAGTCATTGGATTGCAAGCTGTATGGGACAGGGGCTGCCGAGATTGCCTAGTGTGCTGAGATCCTGATTGTTACTGGGGCCACGTGGCACCACTGTAATACTGGTAAAGAAAATGGGGTAACAACACTTTCTGATGTGTGGTGAGATCAGTCACACTCTACGCCTTCCTGGGCGTCCCCCCTGGCTTTTTGGGTCCTCATGTATTTATTGCTCAGTGGCTTGCAGAGCCCATGTATAGACATGTAAAGGTCTCTGTAAATAATTTCCATCTTTTGCACCGCCTCTTCCATTCTTTCACCTCGCCATTCCTTGCTTGTTCTTGTGAAGTTCAATATATTTTTCTATTGTGTTTGAGTCCTAACGCGTAGTTATGGTAAAAGAAATTTCAAAAAAATATACACACAAAAATGGAATAAGAAAATAACTATTGGCAGGGAGGACCAAACCACAAGCCCAGCTCAGCCTCTGTGTATGTGTCTGACAGTGCCCAGTGATCAGATGTTTAATAGGAAAAGGTACAATTTCCATAACAGACAGTTAGGGAAGTATGATGGGATTTTTAAAAGCTCCTAAACGACTTATCCAAGAACACCAACTGTCTTGTTAATATTCTGAGGCATAAAGTCTGATATTCTTATAAGTGTTTATCCTAATACTGTAACTGTTGAGGATGTTCTTCTTATTCAGATAAAAATCTAATCCTTGTTTTGAGTTCTGAAATATTTGCCTCAGTATTTCATGGCAGTGAATTCCATATGCTCTGCATAATATACTCAATTCCTTTCTTTTTCTTTAAATGTGTTGACTTTTAATTTCATTTGGTACCCTGTTGTCAGAAGAATAAATAAGAACACTCAATTTACTTTCTCTGTACCTTTCATTATTTTATATAGCTTTATTTATCTCTTCGCTAAATGAGTCCTCATCTCTTAATTTCTCTTCTCATGCAAGATTTTCCATTCCTCTGATAGTTTTCATTGCTCTTTTTATCACTTATTTTTGCTATTGTTTCAATAGGGTGACCAAAACTGAACACACAGTTTGAGAAGAGGAAGTAGTATTAATTGATATAATATCAGTATTATGCTTTCCCCTTCCAGATACCTTGTTTGCTTTTTGACTACTGCTGAAACCATTAAGTAAATGATTTCAGTGAGCAGTTTGCAAGGACACCTATGCAGCAAGAGTAGCTCTGGAGTGCTTACAATTATTGAGACCACATCACCATTTAAGGCTCCTCGTTCTAATGTGTATTTTGTTGCTATTGTCCATATTCCTCTACCACGGAGCTGTCCAGTTGCCTCCCCTTGTTAGGGCCTCCTAAAATCCTCAGTCTTCTCCAGACTTGATTGACTTAACTCATAATTTTGTCATCCTAAATGTTGTTCCTTCCTGATTCAGTCACTCACCCCTCTTATTACTAGATGTATTCAACAAGACCAACGGGTGCTTTGTCATGTACTCAAGTGGCTCTTCAGAAAGGATGCTCTGGGCGTGCCAAGCTTATCCATGAGAGTGTGGTTTTGCAAAAGGGTAAAGAATAGGTCACAAGGCCTCAATAAGTGCTCAGTGGCAAACACTCGTGTGATTATCCGTAATGGACAGAATTGTACACATTTGCATGGAGGCATTGTCTGTTGGGGTGTTTAATAAAGATCTGGAATTTTAATCACATTTGGAAGTGATACGGACTGAGGAGGGTGAGTGGGTTGTGAAATAAACACCACTAAGGCCAGAGAAATAACACATTCTGGAGAGTTTAGAAATGTGGGTAAGAAATATCAAACCGAGATACATCTTTAAACAGACAGGTACTAATATAGTGAGGCAAAGTCACCTGAAACATTGCTATTGACTAGGAGAGACCCCCTGGTAAGCAGTACTGCTGAAAGAGATCTTGGAGGGGGAAGGGGCAGCAGATGGGTGAGCTTGCAAATGTGGTGTGGCAGCGGAAAACAAGCCAATATGACTTTGGTCTGCATGTTTTATAGAAAAGTGAAGCAATAGTTCCCTACTCGGTGACTCTGAGACTTAGGCTGTGTCTAAACAGCACGCCTTACAGTCACACGGCTGGCGTCTTTGTAAGGTGCTTGTGCGACCGCTCTCTATTGCTGCGAGACACACAATATAAACCCCAGTTCCACGCCAACGAGAGGCCGTATTGTCATCAGTGGGAGTGCAGCGCCTGCTAACAAAGCACTGTCCACACCTGTGCTGCTAAAAAGTATGTTGTCCATAGGGGGTGTTTTTTTCACACCCACGTGACACAAGTTTTAGGGATGAAAGTGCCAGGGTAGACAGCATTAGCCTGCAGCATAGTGGAGGACCAAGTGCCTCATTATTAGGCAGGTGTAAACAAATGGGAGGGAGTTGAGAGAAGAGTGACAGATGCTTAAAGATCGAAGGGACTGATGCCAGCAAAGAAGCCCTTGTAGCTTGGCTGAGCGATGACTTAAAAGCATGTTGGGGAGAAAAGTGGTGGTAATCTACAAATATTTGAGGGAGTACTGTAGAAAGATTGCAATGAATAGAGTTAGCTTTGTAAAAGGGGGCAGGAGCATTGAAATGAGATCCTGAAAATGATAGAACTTTGGGATAGTCTCCTCAAAGGAAGAGTTGGAAGAAGAAATTTAAAACTAGACTGGACGAATGCACCAAAGACATGGGAACTGTATCCGAAAACCAAAGACTCTGCCACTCAATTGCAGCAGGCCCTTTTTAAAGACGGCGCCGCAGCACTGTGTTGGCTGCCCGGCACGCATGCCGGTGTGCCATACGCCCTCATGCCCCCGGCAGGCCGTAGGTGCCAGCTTGTTGTGGCTACTCTGCCCAGCAGCGCCTGCACAGTACCCCTGTTGCTGCACCACCGTGCTTACCTCCCCAGGTGGGGCACCTGCCGCGGGGGCATGGCCTCCCTGCCCGGCGGCACTTGTGCCGTCTCCCGAGTGCCCCGACACCGCCCCTGTCTTCCCTGGTGCAGCACCTGCCGTGGGAGTGCGGAGCCCAACGTCTCCGTCACACTTAGCCATCATGATATTTGGATCCAGAGAGATAATGGAAATAGAAGAGAAGGGGGAAGTGTTCGTGTGATGGACCACCCTCCCCGTGCTTTATGAAATGGACTTATGGCCATGAATATACATAACTCAAAGGTGCTTTGAGCGAATTATTGTGTGTAACCCATCAATCTTCATGTCATGATCCTCTGGTTCTGTTTATCTCACTTTGATGTGTGTGTAAAATTAGACCTATGGAGTAGGGAATATTGTGTGGGTTTCAAATGTGTGAATGAGAGACATGGAGGGTGTTGTTACCCTCAAAGTTTTGATGAACAGCTGTTAAACAATCTCTTTGGTCCTTAAGTCTGAGCAGCGGCCTTAATTTCTTAACAAAAGGAATAGGGAAACAGAGGCCTTGGTCTTTTGGCGGGGCTGCACCTGAAGGAAGAGGCCAAAGTCCCCAGGGTGGGGAGACAGCCCTGGTTTGGAGGGGCAGCTGGAAAAGAGTTTTAGGGTGAGTTTGAAGAATTTGTGCTGAGGTTTCAGTGTAGAATTAGCCAAGTGTTTTTGTTTCTTTTGATTTGTTACCTACTTTGCTCTGCCTGTTCTCACTTACTACCACTTAAATCCTACTGCTTCTACTTAATAAAATCACTTTTATTTTCTATCAAACCCAGTGTAAATAATTGTTACCTGGGGGAGCAACCAGTGTGCACATTCCCCCTTTCATTGCTAAAGGGGGCGTACCTATTTCTTTGGGGTTTGATCTTATCTGGGGAGGGGTATCCCAGGAAGCTGGACCCTAAACTGCTCTCCACTTGGACCTGAAGAGGTTCAGTGTCTGTGCTGCTTCTCGGTGGGGGTAGGACCTAAGCTCAGGGCCTTGGCTGGGGGAGACCAGCGGAGCTGGCCCAGCAGGACCGGGCAGTGAGGAGCCCCAGAGACCAAGAAGGTGAGTGGCAGTGGCCGTGTCAGCACCCCTGGAGTCACCCCCCGAGGGGTCATCTTTGACCGCACCCCGTCACAGTTCATATCCTAATATGAGACTAGACTTGGCAAACCAGTACATTGACTGGGCAATTGACTGCCCATTAAAGATAAAATATTACCAGGTTTTCCAGCGGAGTACCATGAGGAAGGCAGCGCAGCGGCTGGCCTTTCATTATCTGAGATCTTAATTTTATTGCGGGTATATGTTTGTCGGAGTTAAAGTAACTCAGCTAAACTCCTCCTTTTGTAATTAAGCATAAGTAGCTGTCTAAGGGGTAAGCCTATTAGAAACCAGAAGGTCTTACTCGGCTTTGTTGCTCATGTTACTGTTCTAGTAAATCTGTGCTTTAAAGTAGTCCACTAACTCTGATATTATTTGGCAGTATTTGATCAGCTGACCAGTCACTTTTGGACTGGTCAGTGCCCAGCCCTGTGGGATGCTATCTTTCTTTTGAAAGATCTGATTGGAAAATAAAAAGCTTGTTAAATGACATTAACTTGTAAATAGATCTACAGGGCAGAGAAAGTGAGCAGAAGTCTGGGCAGACTTTCCTGAGCATTGTCTTTTAAATAGAAGTGTCGTGCGGGTGCTAGCCAGAACCTCTTGCGCGAGTTTATGAAAGTGGCCTTGTGCCAAAGAGCCATTTAATCCGGTAACCTCTGGTTCACTGTTTTTCTTTTTGGAGCTGTGAAGGGCAGTCCCATGCTGTGGGCTGTCATATGTGTTAGACTCGTCTGAGGCCATGTCTGCTCTAGCGAGCAATGAGCTTAAAGAGGCACAGAAATACCCATGCATCTGTGCTCCTGTAAGAGCTCTTATGTAGCTGCTCCATGCCAACAGAAGAGAGCTTTCCCATTGACACCATGGCACCGCCCAGAGCAGTGTCGGCACAGTGCTGTCCAAACAACCACTTATGCCGGCAAAACGTGTCGCCCTGGGTGTGCAGTTTTTGTTCCCACCCGTGAGCGATGTCCATTTTGCTGACATAAGTGGCAGTGCTGACATGGGCCGACTGTGAAAACCTGCAAGTGACTAGACAACCTGGATAACTGCGCAGCTTTTTAAATCCAGAGGAGGCATCGGAGATGTGTGTTTCTTTACAGAGCCAAAAGTGTGCAAAATTGCAGCCAGAAGATCAGTGTGTCTGCTGCTGAGAGAAGGTCGGATGGCCCTGAACCCCGGTGTGTGGCTTGTGTGATAAGGGGAGTGTTCAGGACGCCAGGCAGAGTGAGCTACTGCTCTCCTGGGCAGACTGGCTGGTGGCCGACTGTCTCAGGATGAGGGTTGAGTCTGAGCTCTGTGTGGAACGGTCGCGTGAATCTCTGGCTACAGGCTTGTGAAAGGAAAAGTCAGCCATTGGCTGGCTGGCTTGGATTGACTTTCAGGCAGCTCTGGTATTAATTTGAGGAGATTATGCAAGAATTTGGGCAAAGTCCCAAATTCTGGGGTTTTTCTATGTAAGGCCAGAAAACCTGTAACTCACGTTTCAAACAGTATTAATAAAAATGTGGGGTGTGGTAATATATTGCACTTCTGTACGTAGAGACTGTCTCTGTAAGGACCTGCAGCCACAGTCCACGATGGAGAGAAAGCTGTGACACATAATGTTTACTCGGCATTACGAAGAAAGGTCTGTCTATGAAATGTACCTCCGAGGTCTCAGGACTGTGGCATTGGTATGAAGAGGCCCTTGGACTTTGCATTTCCGATATGGAAAGACCATGGCAACCCAGACACATCTCTGTTTTTTCATTCCCTTCCCCAGTTCTGTTTTGCCATGATTCAAACTCTGTGTTACGTGTTATTGCCTTTACCTGCACATAATGGCTCCCATCCAGGAACATTAAGATGTGCAGCACCTTGTTGGGTATTTCAGTTTTGTTTGGAAACAGACACACATACCTGTCTTCCCTCCCTCCCTCCCTCGGTGAGTGTTCTTGGAACACTGTCTGTGATTATCTTGAAACTCCTATGAAATGAAGCATCCTGTTTAGGCTCTGATCTTCCTCTCCTGCAATCTCTAATCCAGGCCCATTTTCCTCTCTTCCCAGCTGCAGGGAGCGATTGCAAGACAAGCAGTGTCGGCTTTTGCTCTGTGTGCAGGCTGCTCAGAACAAAGGTGCTGCTGAAAAGGTAAGAGCTTAACCTCCATCCTCTTTGATGTAGATTTACACTCCAAGGGCCTGATAAATTTAGACTTGCCATACCTATCACCTTTAACTGTAACTAAGCTCTCAGTGGAGAGAATCTAATCTACCAGCTCATAAAATCGTAAGTGTCTACCATCAAAGTGCTGTTAAATTTTGGCTCAGCGTGGATGGCATGGCATTTTGCAGCACTGCAGAAGGGGGAAGCTGAAAAGTAAGCACGCTTCTCCTCTCTCACACAGGGAGGGAGGGCTAGATTTAGGGCCACAGAAATTGCTTTGACCTGAAAATGCGTGTTAATTACAACACTAACTTGCTGGGTTTTGTACAGTTGTTGCCCAAAGACCATTACTGCAGGGTGTGGCTGAGGTGAATGCTTCAGAAAGTGGCGTGGGTTTTTCCATAAACCCGCTTCCCTGGGTGAAGTAGTATGGGGTGCTGTCTGAGTAAAGCAGACATGTATGCCTGTGCTTGAGAGGAATAGAAGTCATGTGCTTTTGTGACGGGAGAAGGGGGACAGGACCGAGAGAGGCGTTCGGGTCACTCCTCTTGCTGAGTTACCAGAAGGTCCTATAAGTCTCCATTCCAGGCAAGGAAATAGTGGGAGGACCAGAGGGATGCGTAGTGCTGCAGTGCACGGATTGTATTTTTCCAGTAGATCTTTTTGAAAATGAGAAGGTTAAACCAGTGCATGACTAATCCTAGAGGAGCTTGAAAGCATGATGATATTCTCTAAGTGTGAAACAGGATTGAGCTTCCGCTGCGCACCAATGAAACGTGCACATGCGAAACACTAGCAGGGCTTTAGAGACAACCAGACTGACGTGACTGTATGATATGGTATGGTGTGGTGTAAAAAGTGAATTGGCATGTGTTTGCTCACAAGTGGCCCAACCACAAGTAAGGGTTGCAGATCATCCCAGAACTGTGCTGATAAAATCTTCATGCCATCACATGTTCTCTGTGTACCTGATACTTGTCAGAAAATCTGCCTTCTGAATGTTTTTGAGTTTAAAAATATATTATTACTATTCCTCCACCTGCAAAGCCAGTCTGTCTTAGTGCCATGCATGCAACACTTTTGGTTTTGGAAAGGGAGAGAAATTATAAGTGTTTTAGAAATGTATCAGGAATGACCTAAAATGCCTTTTCATTCCATAATAATATTGAGATTGTAAAGTCTGATATCTCAGAACTTTCTACAATTGGAAGCAAGTCTGTGTAGTCCAGGGAGTCTGAAACTTTTGCCTCACGCTCTTAGAGTTGTAGTATACTGAACTTGAAACCCATCACTGTCTTATTGTTGCCTTTGGTTTTTCTTCCTCTTAGCCCAAATGTTTAATCTAAAACCTATAGTACTGTGTTAAGAATATTATAGTTTTCTGTAAAACTATTAGTAAAATGCATTTTTAAAACATGAGAAACCTATTATTTAAATGTATTCTTATCCAGTTGCAAGCTATGATTATTTCATAAAGTTGTTAAACTTTGTTAAATAGTCCATGCATATTTAGTTCTCACTATAGCTCAGTCTGTCGGTGGGTCCATCTGGCTCTCAAAATCAGGGCTCTGACCGTTCTTTTAGCTCTTGGTCTGATGTCTTCTGTAGCCTGCTCTTGCATCTTCTAAAGGTTTGTATACAGATGTCATGTAATTAACATGTTACCTATTGCATCATTCCTCTCATGCACAGTTACTTTTGTATGCTCCAGTTAACAAAAATACTTAATAGAGTTCAGTATTCAGCAGTGTAGCATTTTTAAATCTCTTTTTGCATCTCTGGTCACTTCAAAGGTCTTTTTAAAACGTCAAAGTAGTTTGAAGTCTTCCATGGTGTGAGCAAACTATAAAAAGAATCCCTTCCTATGTCTGTGCACGCATAAACATTCCTGGTAGAGCCACATCTTTTAATAGTCTTTAATTTCCCCTCCTCCAACCATCCAGGAAATCTTCCTACATAGAAAACCCGCAGTTCCCTCATAAGGTAAGATTACCACAAATGTTATAAAGTCTCAGAGAGGTAGTCGTGTCCATCTGTAGCTTTAAAAATAACAAGTAGACCAGTGGCACCCTAGAGACTAACAAAAATATATTGAGTATCATGTGCTTTCATGGGCAAAACCCACTTCCTCAGATGAGTTGGAGTGGAGGAAAGAAGGAGACTCTCAGAATTTATAACAGAAAAAGAAGCAAGAGGGTAGGAAAAAACCTACCTGTCAGTTGTAGTGCCAGTTTTAATGGGGCTAACTGAGTGGGCTTAGCTTTGTATGTCAATGAGGTGTTGAATGTCAGGAAAGCTGGTTTTATAATGGGCCATCCAGCTCATGTCTTTGTTCAAGCCAAGGGAAACAGTGTCCATTGACCTTTGCATATGAAGGTCAATTCTGCACTCTCACAAATGTTATAGTAATTGTAACTTGTAAAGTAGCTACAACTAGGTGTCCCCAAAAGAGAGATTTGTTGCAACAAGAGGGAACAAAAGAAAGCACTTGTGGCCATTGGAGTTAGAATGTTTCCCTGCTAGAAAATGTGAGGGGGACAATGGACGAAAGGTTTGCAAAAGTGACTTTGGAGGAGCAAAGAGTGATTGTGCCCAGAAAGGGACGGTAGTTCTCTGTGTTAAGGGGTTGGCTTGAAAAAAGGCCTCGGTCTTGTCTTCATAAGGGGAAAAAATGGGGGGGGAGGGGAAGTGCCATCACAGCTACCAGTGTTTAGCTGCACCGGTGGTATCACTGGTGGGAGTTTTAGTGCACACAAGGCTGTGACAATTTCTGGCATTTTCATCTCTGTCAGAGAAATGTTGAGGCTCCAAGCAATGCAGTTGAATTGGAGGAGCAGCCATGTTGTTCTTTTTCCTGTGTTCCCTTGTGTAGACCAGGACAAGAGCGAGCAAAGGTGTTAAAGGAGGAAGATAGTGAGGAGATTTACATTTTTGTGGTTGCACTCTTGAAAGTGACTGCAAATAAAGGGGAACTTGTGATTCCATGTTTACTCTTTCTTACTAACTCCATCTCAGGAGGTTAGGTGACATGTAACAAGGCATCCTTTTGAAACTCGCAGAGCTAACGTGAGAGCAGAGATTCCTTTTCCTCACCACTGTTCATACAAGATGCTGTGCCTTCAGAGACACCTGTGTAATTGAGTAGCAAGCCAGTCTGGTGTGTGAGAAGAAAGGGTTTCCGTGCCCCTCTCGTAGCTGTGTTCGGTTTGCATGGCTAACCAGAGGAAAGTGCCACTAAAGCAGGCAGGTAAGGCTTGAAATACACACAGCAGATCTGCTGATCACGCAGGTGCTATTTTTAGTTAACCACTTTTCAGTGCCTTGCTTTAAGGAGACAGGGCCATGCCATGGCCCCTGCGCTCCCAGGTGGCCAGCAGAGAGCATAGGCAGTTTGGGAAGACAATGCCTTCGTTCCCTTGCCTGTGTTACCCGTGGCCCATGGGCTTGGTAATTCTATAACAGGAAAGCTTGCTAAGCCCCCCTTTCAAACCAGAAGCCTAGGTCTCAGTGCACAGGTCTGACCATTTCTGAAACAATGACGTTGATCAGGAAGTGCTTTTCTGCTCAGGAGCTTTAGGCACAGCGGGTTGAAGGGTCAGCTAGAAGCAGGCCCTTGTACTGGGATTCTTTCAGCAGGGTTACCCCTCCCGCTCCCGTGAACACTAGCACCCTTGGGATTCCTTTCAGATTTGCTAGCTTTTGTGGACTGGAGTGGAAGGGGGCAGCTGCTGCACGGGGTTGGCATCTTTCCAAAGTGTTCCCAGCTGTCAGTGACTCATAGTAGCTGAGTTACTGTCTCAGAGTTCCAGCTAATGGAATTTGCTGTTCAGTTTCCCCTGAATTCTCTGGCAGAGGACGAGTTTCCTTTTTAACTGAGGGAGGAGGGGAGAAATCCCACAAAGATGCAGCCTAAATATGAATTTGGGTGAGTTGCTATCCAGGGTGATGCATGTAGGCCCTTACTCAGGGTCATGTGAGCCATTCCACTCTGTTCTGTGTTAGAGCAGCTCTTATGCTGTACCCATTGCCAGAGTCCCAGAGCTCTTCCACTGGTGCCTGAAGCAAGGTGACTGTCACGCGTGTTCCTTCGCCATCTCCAGGGCAAGAACCGTGTGCCATGGGGTGTTTTGTTTCAGGGTTTTGCGAGGTCAAAGAAAAGTGTCCTGGGCTTAGAGCGGAAGGTGGGGAGATTTAAGATACTCCTGCTGTTGCCAAGATCCATCAACCTTGTTTATTTGGACGCCAGAGAAATATAAGTGAGTCTGTATTGCATATGTTTCATGCCAAATAGACAACGTTACAGATTTTCTAAGGACATTGGGGAATCCTGGGGTATGCTGACTGGTGTGAATTTGTCAGCAAGGCAACTGGTGATCAGTTTATGTATGCCAGGTATAAAGAGCCCAAATGGCATCCATGCAACAACCCATTATGGTTCCAAATATCTACTTAGCTGGTGACAGCCTTCCTTACTTTCTTGGATAATTGTTCATTTTCTCCAAAGCAGGCTTGGAGGTCAGAGAGTGACAGGCAGGGAGTGTCAGGTCAGTTGGTAACCCCTTCTGTATAAGAGAGAGGCAGGGGCAGCCCGTGGACCTAGGCAAACTAGGCAGTTGCCTAGGGTGCCGTGGGCCCGGGTGCCTGATGATGACGTCACTGTGGCGGCATGTTGGGTTTTCCCGTCTCCTGTACCCCCGTAATGGCACGGACAGACTCCACCAGCCAGAAGAATAGAGGGAGTTTATTGCTTCTCCAGGATACAGTCCAGCACAGATGTCATCTGGTTATAGGGCAGGCCTAGGATGCCTCAGCCCTCCTTGAGATGGAAGAGCCTGGGCCCCTAAATCCCAACCCGTTGCCTAGGCTGCTTCCTCCATGATCCCAGCCAGAAACCTCCCTAACTCACTTCCAGCCCTGTCCCCAGCCAGGGCTCCACTCCCCTTCTTCCCATTGTTCCGCTCCCTGGGAGATACTGGTCAGACAGGTTCGAAGCCCCCTTTGTATAATGACTCATCCCCTGCCCTACAGCCAGCAGCCAGTGGAGTTCACTCACAGCCCAGCATAGCAACCAGCAACGTACCCACACTACGTCACAGTCACGGGGCACCGGGGCGCCCCATGATTATGTCACAGCCATTGATGGCTGTGCAGGCAGAGGCGCAGATTGCGCCTTCTGCCTAGGGTGCCAGCTGCCGCAGCCGGCCTCGGGCCACTCCTGGAGAGAGATGTGGGGGGGGGGGGGGAGGGGGGAGTGTTCACCTCTATCCATTTTACAGTCCATTTCTCCAATCCAGACTTCTTGAACTTGCTGATAAGAATACTGCGCGAGACCGTACCAATAGCTTTGCTAAAGTCAAGTTCTATCACATCCACCGCCTTCCCCATGTCCACAGAGCCAGTTATATATCCAGGTGCCTTCCGTTTTCAGATTTTCCTTGATTCAGGGTTTTCATCCCTTTTGCTCTTCTATACCCTTTCTGGTCTCTGATAGAGCGCTTATAGAATTCTGTGGCCCACATTTATCCCAGCCCTTCCGCTGCAAATGGACCAGTGACAGTATTCCATCCTGAGGCTTCTGTTGCATTGCCTAAAAAACAGATCCTTGCTGGAAATTAGCAAACTTTTACTTCTCCACTCTAATCCAATCTCAGGGACAGGAAGTGCTACTTCCAGTAGCTGTACACATGCCTTTCCTTATTTACTCTCAAAAATACAATTCAGATACCGATAAATCAAGCTTCACCTCTAGTTTGGTAAAAGTGACGTATGGAATCCTGTGACGAGATGCCCACCTCACACAGGAGTTGGAGGGGTTAGTGGAGACCTCCTGGCACTACCATGGTTTGCCCCAGAATGGAGCAGTGGCAGTGAGTCCTCCAAGCAGCCTAGAGAAGCTGCATGAGGCACAGCCAATCAGAGAAAAGCTGCAGGGCTCATATAAGAGGACCTGCAGGGAAGAACAGATGAGTAGCTGTGGGGAGCTCAAGGAGTAAGCACTGTATTCTTCACAGGAGGAGAGACAAAGCAGCTGCTGCAGGGACTGGGGAGGCGAGGGGGAGCTCCTGGCTGACTGAAGGGTCTGAAGTGACGATGAAGAAGGTACTGGAGCTGTGAAGTGGCCCTGGGAAATGGAGCAATATTGGGAGAAATTAAGAGTTGCCGCAGAAGGCTGCTATCCACAAGATCCCTGTGTCGGGACCCGGGCAGTGGGAGGGGCCAAGTTTCCCCCCCATTTACCACTGCGGGAGCACCTTGATTGGTGAAAAGTGACACCCAGACTTGGCTAGAGGGCTGATTCATGAAGAGGGAGGGCACTGTGATCCTCTGATGGGGGCGGGTCTACAGGCAGAGGAGATGACGGGAGAGGATGCATTGGCTGGTAGAGCTTATCCCCAGAATAGCCAGCAGGAGGTGCCGCTGTGATGAGGAAACCCCAGGACAGATCCCAACTGGCAAAGGGTTCACTGTAACAGCTAACTCCTGCCAGACCTGACAAAATCACTGCACCTAACCCATTGTCCAAAGAGGGTCACGCGAGGTCTCTAATAAATGTGTGTGTCAGAGTGATCCTCACGTCATTGTGAGGTGCACGTAGGGATGATATTTGAGGACTTATGTCTGTATACTGGAAAATAGGTTTTAAAGTCTGAATCAAAGCAGGGTTGTCAAGCAGGTTTTGACCAAAGAATGAACATTCACCTGTCTGCCTCAGCTCACGTATAAAAGAGGCATTGTATGCCAACACAATGGAAGCTTATGTGCATACAACCTCAGCAGCCAGCACCCCAGGGAATCAAACATGGGGTCATCCTGATTCTGGGGATAAACCAGTGAACTTTGGAGACACAGAGGAAGCAAAAGGATGCCTCTTTGCTTGTCCTTCCCTGAGGAGAGCCAAAAGGACAAGGAATGAGGAATCCCAGCCATGTTGATTGGAGATGCTGGGAGATTGTTTTAGGTGAGAGAAACTGCTTTGGCCAAGGGATTAGCCTGTTAGTTAAGTTTGGGCTCTGGGAAGCGTGTTGTGCGTTTGGTTTTCTATGAAACCGTTTCCGTTTCCATTGTTATCCTTGCTCACTAGCGCTTTAATCTTACCCTTTGATAATAAGCTTATGGTTGCTTTCAATATAAAGATCTCAGTACTGTGATGGTCTGTTGGAGCTGACCCTCACATGATCAAACAACCTGGGGTGTGTGTTGGTCCTTTAAGGACACTTCCCTGGTAATTTCTGTGAATGTCCAGTCATTAAGTGCTGGATATTGCAGGGGAACACTTTAGTGAGGCCAGGGCACGTCTGTTGTTAAACTGCAAGGCAAAGTGAGGGCTGGCAGATGTTATTTGGGTGGGGAACAGTCTGGTGGACTCAAGAAGCTGACACCCAGTTAAGCACAAACAAGTCTCTTTCTCACTGAGTGAAGGGGTTTACCGGGATACCCTGAAAAGGCATCACAGTGTGTCACAGCCAATATCACAAAGTGAGATGGAAACCTAACTAATATACTTTATGGACAGCTCTTTGCTTCCATCTGCAGTAGGGCACACTGCCAAAAAATCCCCACTGGAGCTATCCCAGACATAGCTGATCAGAGGAAGCTTTAGTGTAGAGGGCTCTATGGTTCTTCCAGCTGTTTACACCGTCACATTGATTAGACTGTCTCAGAGCAGGACTAACTGACAGTGCTATGAATGGCTGGTTGAGTCAAAGAGCTGTCTGCAGTAGGGCAGTCTTGGGAATTTTTGTACAGGTGCCATAGTGTGTTTTTCTTGCTCTTGACTCTCTTGATCGGCAGTGTTGGACAACTCTGTTCATGGCATGATATAACTCCAAGCTGTATTCTCACTGCAGTACTAAGTTCCGTTTTGGTCTCCTTTAAAAAAAAAAAAAAATCCCCGGCAGAAATAAACAGGTTCATATGTAGGTGACAGAGAACGAATAGAGGTCTGGAGAGCTTTTCACCTGGCGAGAGACTGAAAAGTTGGAAACTGTTCAGAGAAGAGATAACTGAGAGGACGAGGAGAGAGAAAGATGAAAGAAGGAATGCTGTATTGGAGGTAAATTGGAAACTCCTGTTTACATTCTCTCTTGGTGTAAAGGGACAAGGCAGTTAGATGGAGGGGCCGCAAATTGAAAACGAACAGAAAATGAAACACTCCTTTGCATTACACACAGTTAGCCTACTTCTTGCCACGTGACCCCACTAATGCAGACATGTGAGTAGACTCCAGAAAAGAACTAGACATTTTCCTGAATACTGGAAATATCCTCAGTAACTAGAGAGAGTTAAACCAATGAACCTAGCACTACAAAGTTGGAGAGATGCAAACCCTCGTGCAGCAGAAGCCAAACTTAGAGACGTTTAGAAAGAAACTGCTCCCAGAGATGGATTATTCCATAATTTCCCACTCTGGGTGTTCTTGTACATCCCTGCGAATGGATCAGTGATGCACAACCAAGACTAGTGAGTGGACCACGAGTGGCCCTTCTTCGTCCCAGTGGGACTGAAATCCAGCGCTAGGCGACCAGCAGCCTGCATACCACATGCAGCCCATTGGAATTCCACCTGCAGGTGGCCTGCGCTCCCCCTCTTCTCTCTGCGCCCTGTCCCATGCTTCTCGTGCACTGGGACGCTATAGCCCCGCACTTATCTAAGCCGCCGCCTCCCTCCCATCGCTGCTGATTCCCACTTTTTCCCCACTCCTGCCCCTCCCTCCCAGAGCTTAAACACCACGAATCAGGCAGTAGGTGGCATTCTGGAAGTGCAGGGCGGGAGAGGGAGGCGTTAAGTAGGGAGGTAATAGTGGAATTGATTAACTGATGAGCAAAAGCTTGTAGGTTAATGCTGTAGACTACATGCATTTCTGCCCCCCTCCCACTCCCCCAGCCACTACATTTGTTAGCAGGCTGGCCAGCAGCCTGGCTCAGTTCTGGCTCACACTGGGTCCAGGACCTACTCTGCATTTCAAGCGTAGTAGTAGCTAGGCGGGCAGGCAGCTCGGCTCATTTCCAGCTTGCACCAGGTCTGGGAGCTCAGACCGCCCCTCAGACAGGGGCTGCTGCCATCCCACGCTGCTGCCTTTGTATCAGAGGCAGCGGCAACGGGCAACGGGCAGCCAGTTGGCGAGGGGAGCTGTTTTTCAAACCGGTTCCCTTCGCGGACCAGCTCCCGCCTGACACCCCGCACTGCTGCCTCTGAGTGGCGGGGGGCTCCTCAGGAGTGGAGCCGGAGCGCACTGGCTGCCGGCCCCGCCCCAGGGACTATCGACTAGTCGAGTTACCGATAAGAATTCGTGAGGTTACTCAACTGTTCAGTTAACTGATACTTAACATCCCTACCGTTAAGTGAGTGACGGGGGCTGGTGCTCCAGTGCGTGAGAGGCATAGGGGAAAGGGATTTGCA
>JANRFK010003679.1:1036272-1052628 GCA_030068395.1 Apalone spinifera | reverse complement strand
CCCCCCCCCCCCCGTGCATCCCTCCCATAGTCACTGTGCCGTCTCCAACGGTCCCACAGTAAACCTGCGCCAAGCGGGGCTCCCTATCTCGGGAATCAGAACTGGAACGCACATCTGCTTCTTGTGTCGGTGGTGCTGTCTCTGTCCTGGAGAGCCTGACCTCCTGCCCACGTGGCCAGCCTTGTCATGCAAGGAAGGGCGTGACCCTGGCAGATCTTGGACTGTCAGACTCACATTCACGCATGAAGTCCGTTCCAAACCTGGACTCTTGTCATGGGTTCCCCTTCGGAGCCACAGGCAGCGGGTCAGTGCAAAAGGCACTTTCGGAGATGGGGAGACCCAGAACCCCTTGGAGAGGAGCAATGCCTGCCATTGCGGCACCTCGCCATCGAATGGCACCTGGGTTTTGTCGTTGCCGTTGCCATCCCAGGTCTGTAATCTTTTGGGAGGGATCTTCCAGCATAAATCCCCCAGAGCTGCAGGTCTGCCTACTCAGCCCAAGGGCTTCTGTCACTCGGGCATTGCACCACCGCACTCCTGTGCTGCGGAGTGTGACCTGAGGGAGGCGTTTCCCCTTCTCCTCGCTCGGGGGCGTCATAAGGCACCTCTTGCTACAGCCTATGTCTTACCTCGGGTGCCACTTTCTCAGGCCGTCCCAGGTGACGGAAGTCCAGGACGTGCGGAAGGAAGGGATGCACCAGATTACTGCGAGGGGCCAAGAGGGAGCGAGCCCTAATGAGACCGTGGAAAGGAGTTTTGGGGAAAGCACAGTGTGGTAAGGGCTGAGTTCCCCCCAAATTGCGCGGCTTTCTGTGACACCCCAAGAAGGGTCCACGGCTGAAGCAGAGAGAGATCTTGCTCCCAAGCCCGCAAGCTGCTTGGGATGGTGGGAAGGAGCCCCAATGTGGGAGGGGAGCCCCTCCTCACTGTCCCCAGCAGGGAACCACCCAGGTAAGCCCAAACCCCAACTCCCTGCCCCAACCTGAGGCCACTCAGCCCTGAGCACTCCCCTGCAACCCAAAGCCCTCATCTCCAGCCCTATCCTAAAGGCCACAGCCCCAGCCCGAGCCTGGACCCCCTTCTGCACTCCAACCCCCAGCCCAGAGCTCTCCGAACCTGGATCCCCCCTTGTGCACATCTAGCCCCTCACCCTCAGCTCCGCTCTAGAGACTACACCCTGCATCTGCACCCTCCGTCCAATCCCTGAGCCCCTCAAGCCTAGCCCCACCCTAGATCCTGCATCCCTGCTTGGAGACCTAACACTCCTGCACCCCAGCCCTGAGCTCCCTCCCGCTCAAAGAAGCCCTCGGCCCCACTCCTGCCTCCTGACGTTTGGGCTCCAATATGTGCTCCAGCTTAAACTGCAGCAAGGGAGGGTTGGGTTGGACAGTAGGAAAAGCTTCCTGCCCAGCAGGGTGGTGATACTGGGATAAGTTGCCTGGGGGGTTGTGGAGTCTCCATCACTGGAGATATTGAAGAGCAGGGTGGACAGACACCTGCCAGGGATGGACTGGATGATGCTTGGTCCTGCCATGGGGGCAGGGAACTGGACTTCATGGCCTCTCGAGGTCCCTTCCAGTTCTAGCATTCTAGGAAGATGCTGAGTCGTACATCACTTTCATGTTGGTGCACGTAAGAAAATTCATTCTGCTCAGAGGTGGAAAAAATTAGCAGGCACCTAGGTGGGGGAATCTGGTAGGCCTTCGAGGAGGTGACCGGAATGACGTGTGGGGAAGGAGGCGGGAGAGCACTTCAGTTTATAAAGGGCTTGGATGTGGCAATAACAGCTCTGCTTGTTGCATTGCTAAAGCTACGACTCGTTAGCTGTCCAGTCGAGCTCTGTGGCTGATATTTCCCTAGGAGTTTTAATCTTTGTTCGCTTGAGAAGCTGAGAGCAATTGTCTCTGGCTTTGCTTGTGACGTGGAAGAGGAGGGGCAGGCCGGGAGAGGAGGGTGATTGACTGTGCTACTGTGTTTTAACACTCAGACATAAGCAGAGTAGCCTGCAAGGGCCTCTCTTGTTTTAAGTATTTTTAGATCCGGAAGAAATCAAAGCTGTTATTTCTGTCTTGTAGTCTCTCTCGGGCTGGCTTTATGTGCAGGGGCCTGGGATACTCTGAATTGCTTTTCTCCATTGGCTTTTCAGTTCTGTATTTGAAATCCCACCAGAGAGAGCGAAGGGTTTCAGCACTTAGGCCTGGCAGAGAATTGCAGCTGCTGGCTGCCTGGCTTCCCTCTTGACGGTGTGTTGGCAGCTTCATCTTTGGCCCTGGTGGGTAGCAGCGTTGCCCTCGGAACTTGTGCAGACTGGCAGCC
This sequence comes from Apalone spinifera, assembly GCA_030068395.1. Taxonomy (NCBI): domain Eukaryota; kingdom Metazoa; phylum Chordata; order Testudines; family Trionychidae; genus Apalone; species Apalone spinifera. The sequence goes on along the minus strand of JANRFK010003679.1, from coordinate 1,050,312 downwards.
TGCCAATCCGGGTCATTCCGTGCTAACCAGCTCGTTTTGTCGCGATTCTTCTTCTTTTTCTGGTCTCCGTGTCTGGCCCTTTGGTGTTTTTGTAAAGCACGTTTCATTGGACCCAGTGATCGTTACCCTAGTAGCGGCCGTGGCAGAAACTGGCCAAGGGAGGGGTGGGGAGTGGCTCCATGTTTTCAGAATTATTTATTGGGACAGAGGAACAGATGCTTTCGTTTGAAGCAGGGAGGGTTTTCTCAAATAGCCCCTGTGCGAGGGGGTGAAGAGCAAGAGCAGTGGTGCTGGTGGGAGAGAGGAACCGGGACGCAGAAGCAATGGTCTAGACGTCCGTGCGGCCATCTGGGCAGGTGGCCAATGGAGGCAAAGGTGGCCATTCTATACAACATGCCACCTGAGCTACTACTCAAGGGTTGGAAACTTTGGCCAGGTTGGGCACCACGGAGATAGACGCGGGACCCTAGTTAGCACAACATTGCCCACTTCCACAGCTAACCTGACAAACTGCCGCCCGGCCATGTGCTCTGCGGTGGGGCTGCCCCACAGGAGGCTGAAAATGTAACAGGTTGAAAGCTGTGATTCAGCAATGGCTAAATCCCATGCAGATGCTGTGTGACGGAAGTAATAGGAAATGTATCTTTATTTCATCACTGTCTTCCCCTCCCCTCCTCTCCGCTGGGGGCGAGCAGCTTCTAGCATTAGAAATCAGATACTGACCATTGTTAGCGGAGAGCTCCACTTTTCTCTCTTCCCTTTCCCTACTGAAGTCAGGGCTTGGTTGTATTTTCTGGAAAGGGAGACTCCTGAGACAAGGGCGTACGGTGCAGTGGAAGAGTGCAGGCGTTTCATTAGTCGCGCACACCCCCCCGCCCCCCCCCTCCGAGAGGCCTTTGGGATCACACCAAGGGAGGGAGACGTCTAGCATGAAGTGTCTGTTCTGCACCAGGCTCTGGAGCTTCTGGCTGAGGGGTGAAGTTCTAGTGTTGAGCGTAAATTCATCTCTGCTTTTCATGTGCCAGCACAGACAAGTGGTCTCACTTTTCTCTAGCCCTCTGGGCTCCTGCTGGTAAAGGGGCTTGATGGCACGGTTCCATAGGCAGTGTTAGCTCTTGCTCCAGCCAGTCCCTCACCCCAGGAGGCAACGACAAGAGTCTGTCAGTGGTGGCTGCTTCATGCCGAAGTGGTGGGTAGAGGCCCGGACCCCATCTGTAGTTGTGCCCAGAGGCCTCAGCCGTGCCTTGCAGTTCCCCACCAGGAGGAGTGAGGCAGACAGCCCTGCTGTTTCCACCTGGGCGGTACAGCTTGGCTCCAGAGGAAGCAAAGCAGGCCAGCCATGGTCCACTGGTGCCATTCTCCAGTTCAGCATCTCTCTGGATTCAGGTGAATTCATCCAATCTCCTGTACCTGTCGGCCAAAGCCTGGCGAAGCTGTCCTCCCCGGAGCCCCGTTTCCATTTCCCACTCCCTTCTTCATGACGCCTGATGAAGGCAGGCAGCCAGGTAAAAGCAAAGGCTGGGGTAAAACGTCTGGGTTGATGGTGGAGGTGTTAGCACTTCAGCCAGTCCTGCCTTTATTTGTAGTCCTTTCTGTGTGAGAAATAGTATGTAATTTGTATTTCGCCTTCCCATCTTTGTCCCCCCTTGTAGGCGTTAGCAGATTAGCCAACTTCCCAGGCAATTGGAGTGCGATTCCATGGCCCACCGGTAAAAATGCTGCACACCTTCGAAGTGCCGCTCAGTCCTTTCTCTGTGCCAGGCAGTGCACTGCCGGCCTCACCTCTCCCTTTTTCTGTGCCGCGTAGAAGCCGCATGGGTTCGTGGCAGTAGTGTGGCTTTTTAGGGCACTAGCTGGTGGCGGCAGTGGTGGTTGTTTTGGCTTTTGTTGAAGTTTGTGTTATGGCTGCTAGGGGAATTACCCAGCATAATAGACCCTGCTGACATAAGGGGACTGAAGGATCGTCACCTTGCACCTCTGTGCTCTTAGCTTCAGTTAATGTTATGTAGTCCTCGGAAAAGGCCGCCTCCTGCAGAGGCACTGGTGACACGTGAGCAGGCATGTTTCACTGTGCGTAGTGGAGGCTCAAAGCCAGCGGGGTGGGGGTCAGCCTCCCATGAAGGCACCTAGTAAGGAAGGGTTGACATTAGCTCTGCCAGCTTAAGGCCAGAGTCACACGAGTGCTGTGTCGGGAGGGGCTACCCGAGGGCCAGTGCTTTCGGGACACTGCACGATAGCGGTCGGCGGCCCGGCCAGCTTCTTCAGGCGTGCTGAGGTTAGGCGGAACCACGGCGGCCTCGGCTCCCGGAGGGCCCAGAAAGAAAAGCCTGCAAAGAGGATAATGGACATTGGCCTCAGGGTAGATCCATCTGGCCCTTTGCGGAGCCTCGGGGAGGTTCCAGTCGGAGCCCCGTTGTGCTCAACACTTTACAGATGAGGAGTGGACCCTGCCCCAAAGAGTGCAGTTGGCTCAGGTTCGTTTACCAGTGCGTTTTTTTAATTGGCTTCTTTGTCCCTGCTCCGCGGGAGTTTTCCCACATGTTGTCTAGCTCTTTTTTTATGCTAGGGGCGTTGCATGTCAGACCTGCGGGTAGTCAAGAACGTGGGGTGGGGGGGGAGGAGGAGGCTCGTTTTTATTGCTAGCGCTTTCAGAAAGGAATCGATGTAAATTGGGCCATCTGTTTGAAGTCCTATCTCACTATCTGCAGAATGGTATGAAATGTAAATGAAATCCCTTTATTCATCTTCAGGGACAGGTTCATTTCCAGATGTTTAAATTCTGGAGGTGACCATTTGGCTGGAAAATCAGTTGACAAAGCAGGTTTGGAGGGTTGGGGTGTATGTGTGAGGGGTCACACGAAGTACTAGTTCCTCTGATGTATTTATGCTTATACAAATCCTAAAATAGCTCTGCGCTCCAGGCGCTGTCGAGTGACTTGAGATGGTGTTCAAAATCACTTCATTTCAGGACTACCTTGAAAGTCGGACTGCCCAGTTTATGGCGTCCATGTTCAGTTTCCTCTTTTTACAAGTCCAAAGAACCTGGTGCAGTTAGGGCATAAGCTGGGCTGGAGCCCACCTCATCAGATACATGAAGTGGATGCTTGGGTTTGGCAGGTACATATACGCCTGCAGAAGGGGCGGAGGGGGATGCTACTTTACTAGGCAGAGGCCCAGTGCTAACGAGATCAGTTCAATCTGGAGGGCGTGGCCCATTCTCTGCAGTGGATAAGAAGGTGAGAATACCAACAGAGGGGAAAGGGCTTTTTGTAGTGAGCCAGCCACCCTGGTCTCTATTCAGAGCCTCAGCTAAAGCCCATAGCATGGTCGACTGTGCCTGGGAGCGGCTCTACCCAGCCAGGAGAAGGATACAATGGCTATATAGGCCATGCTGGAGCAATCCGTGTGACCTTGGCCTGGTCATCTCTGACTTAGTGTATAAGTGCGGAGTCCCGTGACACCTAAGGACTAATACATTTATTTGGGCACAAGCGGAGGGTCTGTTTCTCAAACGTTCTTGCTGAACCCAGTGTCCATAGGTTAGACACCCCTGGTATCTCCACAGCAGCATGGTACAACGTTAGACCCTTTTCAGTGTGCTTGTAGGGTGGTGCTGCTGTTAAAATGGTCTAGGGGTGTGAGGGAGGCGTCGCAGGACCTCCACTTTGTGCTGTAATGTTTTCACGCACGCGGAAATACAGGGACAGGGCTGCTGTTCTCCATACACAGGTGACCGTTTACCTGGCACTGACTCAGGTAGAATCCTAGAACACTAGGACTGGAAGGGACCTCGAGAGATCGAGTCCAGTCTCCTGCCCTCACGGCAGGCCAGTTTGACCTTCTTTTCTGCAGGCTTGCTTGTGATGTCTGATCAACTGAGAAGCCAGATGCCTGTGTGTTGCCCTAGCAAGCACCTTGGCAGAGACGGGCACTGGGAGCAGGCCTTTTGCCGCTTGTTCTGAATGGAGCCTCTGCTCCGTTCCTGCCCCGGGTTGGGTCGTCATCGCTCTTTTTGTAACTCTTTGGAGGGGTCAGTCCTGAAGCGCAGGTTCATTTAGGAACTGTCACCAGGGCTAACGCTGGGGAGCACAGGCGTTTCTGGCTTCATTGAGACTGGCAAGTGGAAGGAAGGCCAAGATTGAAGGTGGTTGGTTCTCTTTGGATCCGTGACCCATGTGACAAACTAAGTGCTCTAAAGATAAAACCTAGCAGTGACTTGACAGCAACCTGACGTGATCCGGCAGAGGTGAAGGGTCTTTTTGTCCCAGTGGAGGACGGCTCTGTTTTTATTGTAAATGAATCTAGTCTGGCTAGTGGTCTGGGGATTGAAGTTGTGTGTGTTTGCAGCTCAGGTGCAGAATGGGTAGCCTTTCCATACTGTTCCACTCTCGTGGCTTGCCCTACCTCGACTCTCTGCTAATTAGCGGTGGTTGCAATTGTAGCTTTTGTGCTGTGGGAACTGCACAGAGACCACTAAGCTCCAATCTCCGCGTATAGCTGTGCTGGATTTTGACTTTTCCTGTAATAGCGCATTGAAATATTTCAGAGTATCCTACCTGCATTTCGCAGTTGAATGAGACCTTGACTTTCCCTGGGCTTCTCCCACCTCCTTCTGTGTTGGGAGAGCCTCCTTTTTGGGGGGATCCTTATTCCTTACTATGCTAGCTTCAGTCTATTAACAATGGATTCCCTCTGACAAATAGGCTGTGGGTCTTGGAAAAGGCACAGCCCCCTCCCCCTGGCTGCTCTAATCAGTTGCAGAGTAAGACGCCTCATGGAGGGAGAGAGGGGGCAGTATCTATTTGGTGGAGCTGTTTGCCCGTTGAATGCTTTTTCACACATTTCTGTGGGTTGGTAACATGGTTAGTGTCTTCCCTCTTCTCCAAGTGTGCTGGTGCAGAGGGCATGGGAAGATTGTCCTCTTGCTCCTGGCATTGTTTTCGGATCACAGGGAGAGAAAAGGATCTTATTAGCAAGTGACAAGTCTTTGAAGTACATTAGAATCCACTTCATGGAGAAAGCAAATCCTCTTTCCAAACTACAGATAAACAATAATGCTTTCAAACCCTCTTCAAGAGGATCAAGGTGAAATTCAGTGAGCAGCCAGTCACAACTAGGGGAAATGCCTTCTTTCCCTTTGAGCTCCAGTGACAAAGCTCTTGGCTGCTATATGGTTGGTGTTCCCTCTTTTCCTTTAGATGAGAAGAACAGTCACCTTGGTGGAGGTGCAGGGCCTGGGTGACGGGAGAGGGGCAGAGATGTCTCCTGAGGCCTCTGAGAGTTACCCAGATGAGGGAAGGCAACTAATGTTCGGGTTGGTTGTACGAATGCAACTCAGAGCTATTGTTTGCAAGTCTGATATTGAGGAGATTGGTATCTTGCTAACAATGTTTGGGAGACCCTCTTCAGTACCCACAGTTCCATTCCCTGCACCCTCTTGCCTAGGTGCAGCAGAAGCAAGCCCGCGGCGCACACTGCACGCTGGCTGAGGCGGCGGGGGAATAGCAGCCTGCTAAGAGGAGGAGTTGGATGACACACGTAGCTGGCTGTCTCAGGAGAGGGGCAGAAGAGCAGTGACCCGGGGAGTCCCCCTCCTAGGTCGCTGCTCTGTTTGCACTTCAGACTGTTCTCAAACTTGGAAGTGATGGTGAAAATGAAGCATGTTTTGGCTTAGGCTGGCACTTATTTAGAGTGGCAGATGCACGCCCTGCAAAACCATCTGGCGGAGTAATATGGCTGTTTTGAACGGTGACTGAATCAGGCCTGTGTTTGGGTGGGAAAGATGGGTATTAGCAGTCCATAATGGGTCTGATGCCATAATTCTGTAGACACCAAGTTACACAGCTGCAGGGAGCTGAGGAGGAAAGGGTGTTTTCCAAAACCAAACTGCAAGGAGGAGTGAAAACAGAAGCAAAGTTGTGCCGACGGTCGGTCGGTCGGTCTGTCTATGACATTTTAAAACCATATGTGCTGTGAGGACTATTGGGGGAATTTGGCCCAGCTGTGCAGGTCACCTTTAACAGAAAGCTGAGTGTATAGACAAGGCTATTGAGAATTATCACGCAACAGTGTTTCCCTCATACAGTTGCCCAGGCCAGAACAAACCAGGAATTGAGAGTCTGGACTGGGGGAGGGGGTGTGTGTGTGAATGGGGGGGTTAAAAATGTGCCCTTCAAGAAAAATCTGTGGCAGGAATTCAAATAGGAATAAGAGGGGGCTGGCAGTAGCCAGGCTTTGCTGGGCTTTTCATTCCTTTGTTTGGTTATCTTGCATAAGTGCTTTAGCTGGGGTAGCTGCATGGGGCCAGCTTCCAACACAGACCTGCTCAAATCACATGTAATTTCCCTGTTGTGCATATTCTGGCTGTGACAGCTCGGGTTATGAATGTAAAACAGGGAAGAAAGTTTGGAAGAAGGGCCAGGTCTGAAATGTTAATGAGTGCTGAATTACCCACAGCTCCCTGAGGCTGGCAAAGGGGATGCCTGGATTTGAAATATGTGACTTAGTTTCCGTGCACCTTGGGGAGGGAGCAGGGATGAGAGAGAGACCAGGCTTCTGTACTTCCAGGGTATTCCGTTCCTAGCAGCAGAATTGTATCTGTGCATCCACATGTGAGATCAGAGGGGGAAAGAGGTGGGGGAAGCAGGCAATCTGAGGTAGCACTGGCCCCTCCACAGCAGAGGGTGTGGGTTGGTGCACAGGCTGGCATTGCATTAATGGTTTCATTATAAATCAAGTTCCTTCTCCCTCCTCCACTCTGCTTGCTGTGGGGTAGCCAGGCCCGGACCTTGGATGGGTGCTGGAGCCTTAGTAACAGTGATGCTTCTCCCAGCTCCACTCAGCGAGGAGTTGCTCCCCCTTCTGAGGATGGATATAGCAGGGTGAGCGATTTCCAGCCCCCGGCTCTTCACTCTGCTCACAGAAAAGACATGGCACCTTACCGCATGGAGAGGGCAGTGAAAGGGCTTTTCCTTCTTCCGCGTGCAAGTTGCACAGCAAGGAGAAATGGCAAGGTCTAGAACTCGCCCGGCTGCTTTCTGCCAGGCCGGCTCTTAACTTGCCTCCTCCCCCGTCTCGCTCTCTTTTTCCATCTCTTGTTACCATGGAGAACGAAATGCTGGCTCCATTCAAGTTGTCGGCTGAATAGGTTTTGAGGTTGATGGATGGTGAGAATCTCCTCTCCCTCCACCTCCCTCCTTCTCCAAACACCGCCCCCGCCTGGTTCTTGACATTTTGCTTGCCAGAGAATGGCCATTAGGGAGAGGAGCTGAAAGGGAGGCTGGCAGTGTCCTGCTGAGATGCTCTTTCAGTTCCTTGGATGAGATCAGCAGCCGTGAGAAGGTCTTAAGGACTTTGCTGCAGAGCCTCATCCTCAAGCTGGCTGAAGCATGAATGCTCACTTGAGTGGGAGCAAGCACCCGCTCCTCACCCACCTTCTCCAGAACACCCAGAGGAGGGAGGATTCGTATGCAAGTCCTGCCTTGGCTCGTGGCTGTGTTTCGAGGGGTGATGTAACCTCTGCGAATTGAAGGGAAAGGTAAGGAGCTCTTCACAGCGCCTGCTGGTGTCCCGACTCCCTCTTTCTCAGCTGTGTGCGTAGGCTTCATCATACCGAAAGGGGGTGTCTTGGCTGCTGTCTCACTGACATGTGCCCTGGCTGCAGCTGTGAAGTTTGCCAGGAGTATGTGTGTGACTATAATGACAGCTGCCCTGCCTGTGTTGACAGCCTCTCAGCACAAGTGCCAGCTTATCTGAGAGGGTCCGGAGCAGAGGTTGTTTAATGTGCAATTTGTACAGTTCCTCCCAACAGAAGAGTGTTGGACTGTGAGTCCAGCAGCACATACCTCCAGGTGCGAGCTGTGGGGTAGGGGACATGGCCAAATGCAGGGTGCAAAATGTCAGTGTTATAGAATCACACAGAAAGCCTTTTCCTCGCAGTGACCCTGATGGGAGATAACAGCAGATTTGAGAGACCAGGGTAGGGGGGTACGCTTGAAGGACACTGCTGTCCTTTTGCTGCACTTCCAAGGCTGGATGCAGAAGGGGGTTACACAGCTGTGGCTTTTTAATGAAATGCAAGCATTTCCCCATTTAGAAATGTCCCCTAAACAGGTGCTTTTTCAGCAAAATGTCTGGTTTTCTGAAATTCATGCTGAAACCCTGGTGCAAAATATGTCACTCTCTTGGTGGTTTGACAAACTGTTGTGTTGAATATTTTTGCATGCTCTTTCTCTCATTGCTGCTCCGGCACCTTAGTCCCTTGCTATTTCTGCTTCCTTCCACAAGGAAATGTAAGATTGTTTTGGATTGATTCTGTTTATAATAATTTCTATGAGCAAAATTCTGCCCCCCCCCTCTGAGTTTTGGAACAACCTGAATGGGTTTGCAAATAAGATGAACCAAAATTCAACATGTAGTTCATTGACTAAATCTCCCCTCTTTGCTCTGCTGCAGCTGGAAGTGATGCTCCCAGTCCTAGTGTGTTGGCCATGAGTTCTGTTGCTAGCCTTGTGCACCTGGAGATCAGATTTTGATGTCTAGTGTAGGCCACAGGTGAAAATCTGTTTTGGTGCACTCCCGGTGGGGACTCCGGTCACTATTCCTTCCCCACCCGCACCCCCTTCGGAAGCAGTACAAGGGAACATGATCACTCTTTCGCTCCACCTGTGCTTAGGGTTGTGAGACAAGCACCCCCTGCCACACCACTGCCACGGGCTTTTGCATCTGTTGGAGCTGCTCGCTGTTCGCTTCCCATTGATGCTGCATGTCCTGTTTGTTGTTGGATTGTTGTCTCCCTGCTGTGAAGCTGCTTTTCCTGTTGTGCAAAGGGTTTCCGGAATACCAGTGTGGGAATGGCTCAGCCTCTGGGGATGCAGAAGGGGAATTTTTAATGAGCACATGAGGGGTGTGTAAAATAAGCAGGTGTATGATTATAGCGCTCTGATATTTGAATGAGTTGGTGCTACAGACTATAACAGGTTCTCCTTCTCTAAGGCCCTCAGGGATCCCCCAGGCTCATGGCTACCTACATGGGCCATCGATCATCAGAAGGGATAGCGCTGTACTTCACATGTTGTAGATTTCATGGTTTGAAACTGGTTGATGGGGGCATTGGATACAAAAATATTTTTTTCGACATTAGGCAGCTGGAGCTGCTTCCCTTTACCCTACATTCACCAGCTGTGAAAGGAAGTGAATGAGTAAGAAAGGAGGGACAGAGGTCCAGTGGGACACAGCATGGTACTGCAGATGAGGATTAGCTTCTGAGCAGATTCTTAGCCTTATGTTTCCATTTATAAGCAGTGTGGGGGAAGGGAAGGCATCTGTTTCAACCTGGTGATTGAAGGAACCTGGGGCAGTATCAGACCTGAGGTTTGGGTTGTGCATTCAAATTTCTTCTGTAAGGTCTGTTGTTGTTTCTGTACGGAAGAGGGTGGTCGCCCATCTGCTCCTCAGCTTTCACAAGATTCAATCCCCGCTGCTTTTTCTCCTCTGCTCCCCTGGGGGGGGTTTCGATAGCAAATAATTTTGGGTCTGTGTTGTCAAAAGTTTTCCTTGGCCTTCCTGGCGTGAATCTCAGTGCCGGAATGCATCAAAGCATCTTCTCGTTATTCTCTGGACAAGCATCTGGAGCTTCAGCTCAGCCATCAAAGTTTCTCCCTTCACCCTCCTCAAAAAACCCACCTTTCTGATCCTTTGCCTCCTGTCAGACTTCCCAGTGGCTCAGGTTCTGCTCTGCCACCGGTGCTGGCCAGTTTCCTTCCCGCCGGCCTCCAGTTAAATTATTCACCGATACAAATGTGAACTGCTGCCGATTTAAGATTCTTGTCTGATCCAGCAGCTCTGTCACTCAGGCTTTTTATAGCTCCAAGATTAAAGGCCTTGTTCTTTATATATTTTGGTTAGTGCTGTTAATCTCCATGGGTGGCACTTTTACATCACTCCCAGGAATAACTCCTTTCTAGACACGAGCACTGTCATAGTGGACACTAGCCTGCAGTCGATGCCCCCCTCATTGGTGCACCTATGCTTGTCTTTGGGATGGCTACTCTTCTGCGGATAATGTCTGTGGTACTCACGAGTGCCCCAGAGCTTACAGAGCCTCCACGTATTCTGTAGCTGTGGAATTTCCCACCAAATTCACCCTTTGCCTTAGGATTATGCTCTCAAAACTGAGCACTACATTTTAAAAAGTGTATGGGACTAGCACTTACGGTTGTGAGGAAGATCCAGCATCTGCCAGGCAGGGTGCAGAAACCTGTTCCCCCTTCCCTGTGTTGTTCTCTACCTCCCCCCCCATCCCCATCTTTCCTTGCCATAGCCTGCCTTTCTACCTCATTCCCATCAATCTCTTCCCTCCCTGTTTGGATCCACACAGTAGCCAGAAGAGGGAGTTTATTTGTGGGATGGATATGAAATATGGGAAGAGCATCACTGTCCAGGGCCCATGGCCAGGTGAGACGGCATTTTCACCCCTTTTACAACTTCTAGCATGATAGGATTGCTATCAGAGTACTGCGTCTTGCTCCACGGGTTCTTGATCCTTCATACCAGCTTCTGGCTGGTGGCAGCTTATCCTCTCCCCTACCCTGCCAGCCCCGCAAACAGCGTGGAGCTAACATGACATCGGCCTTCCTCTCCTTGTTCACTTGGCCTGTCTGTTACAAACCAGTAATAAGGGAACCCCCCGCCTGGAGCTGGGGCACTACACGCACTCCATTTCCCATGGGCCAGCCGTAACAAGAGCGCCATCCCTCTGTGCCTGGTTCACAGCCCATCCCTGTACGTGCACAATAGCCCGCTGAACCCTCCTGGTGAATCCCACCGTCAGTACTGCGACTCTCCACTCACCTTTCCAGGGGCAGCACTTTCACTCTGCCGGGAGCCCACCCGCACATGAGTCCCTGCTCCTTTCTGCCCCGTCAGCCAGCCCTCTGGGTGACCAGATCCTGAATGACTCTACCAGCTCGCTTCAGCCCGCTGGCACAGGCTCTCTGGCTCTATAAAGTGAACAAGCTTAGCCCCTTCCCTGACGGTTAGGCAGTGTCACCTGCCCCTTTTCTTGCTCTTTCAGCCTGTACTCTCAGGCAGCGCTCTTCTAGCCCTGTATGGGCTAAGTGTCTTCTCTGGAACCCAACTGGAGAGCAGCGGACTGGGCTTGGGCACACTGGCCTCTTGCTCTGAAAGTCAAGTGACACCCTGTGCCAGCCCTTTCCTCCAACCCTTTGTTACATAGGCTTTTGGGACAAGGGCTGCTGCTAATCCATGTTGTTCAGGGCCTAGCACAGTGGGGTTTTGATCCCATGGTTGGATCTAGATACTACCATAATCTTTATCAGCTGCTCTGCTCCACACCGATAAGGCCAAAGCTGGTGTATTGTGTCCAGTCTCAGAAAGACGTGGACAAATTGGAAAAAGTCCAGAGGAGAGCAACAGAAATAATGAAACATGGCCCCCAATGGACGATTGAGAATTGGGTTGTTTAGTCTGGAGAAGAGAAGACTGAGATGGGGACATGACAGCCGTTTCCAAGTCCATAAAAGGTTGTCACAAGATGGAGGGAGGAAAAATGGTTCTTTTTAACGCCTGACACTTGGAAATTGCAGCAAGAGAGGGTTAAGTTGAACGTCAGTCTGTCCTCCATCTTTTGCTCTTGCTTTTTCCTGTGCCTCCATCATGACATACACAGGTCGCCTCCCCAGTCTGAGATGGCGTCCCTGGGCATCTCTATGCAGAGCATTGCAAGCTGTGGTCCAGACCTAGGATTTTGGTTATTTGTCCAGCGTGTTGAGAGGCTTGTGTGCGTGAGAGCAATTTCCAGCTGAGACGAGATGTTTCTCCACTAGCTCAGCACAGCGGGGGCACGCCATGCCGCTCGTAGTTCAAAGCTCAGATGCACCGAGTTACAAGCTCGCACAGGATGGGGGATTCAACCCTTTGGCTCCTGAGTGCTTGCTGCAAAAAGAGTGAGCCACCAGTGAGGTAGGCTGCTTTGCTCAGCAGTTATGGGCTTGCCTTGCCTTAGCCAGTCCTTAGAATGCATCTGTCAGCCAAGTCTCCCACCTTCCTTGCTTCTTGACTTTATTCCCCCGGTCAGTGTCCCAGACACGTTCCCTCTCTCTTTTGGGGTGCCAATCTGGGGCACTCGGTAGCTCTCTTTCTGTCATTGCTCTCTTTCTCTGGAAGCAAGGGCTTCTGGCTCTGCCTGTCATTCATTTTGCAATATGCAGAGCTCTGTGCTTTCTGCCAGTATAGCTCCCAGCCTGCCCTAGCCTGGGTTTGGAACTCAAAATCAGAACGAGGCGCTGTAAAACAAACCCTAGCAGAGGAAGCGTGACGAGGTGTGGGAGTAATCCCTTTACATAAACACCGCTCCCTCAAGTCTCAGTTTCCTGAGCCAGTGTTTGATGTCGATTCACCGTGAAGACAGAACAGCAGTGTAGGATGGGCTGGAATCAGATTTGGGTGCGACAGAATGGATGGGATTGATTGCGGCTGAGAGTAGCTGCTGGCTAATTCTGCTTTGTGGTCCAAGTCCTCGCCCTTCGTCTCATTCCAGAGAAGTGGCACTTGACGCCCCCCTTCGGAGATACACTTATCGCTGGTTGGTTGGAGGCTGTTTTCCTCTGGCCAGACTCCTGGCTTTTTATTCTGTTCTGTGGGGGAAGGTAGAAGGGCTGTTTCAGAGGGAATGCTCAGATTAACTCACTTGGACACCGTCCCAAATGTTACCTGCCCTGGTTTGATGGCAAAGAGGGATCGTAGTGCTGCTAAGAAGGTGCTCTGCCACGTTTCACTGGTATTCAAGGCTTTTTCTCGGAAAGTCTCTTTGCTTTTTGCCAAACTGTTGGGGTCCAGCCAGTAGCCCACCAGCACCGTAGGACATCAGATTTAAGACCACGTTTGGCTCTCAGCTACGCTGGTGCAATTCCCATTGACTGCAGTGAGGGTTGTGCATACGGGGCGCTGAGACCTGGCTTCTGTCTGGACACCTAAGGATGATGTGAGCGAAGGATGTTAAATATCGGTTAATTGAATAGTCGAGTAACCCCACGAATTCTTATCGGTTAGTCGTCTAGTCTATAGTCCCGGGGGCAGGGCTGACAGCCAGTGCACTCTGGCCCCACTCCCGAGGAGCCTCCTGCCACCCCGCATTGCTGCTTCTGTATCAGAGGCAGCAGCACGGGGTGCCAGGTGGGAGTTGGTCCACGAGGATATATAGTAGATCTAAGCCAAGTGTCATACTATACTGTGGATGCTTTTGGGAAGCTTGGTTACTAGCTCAAAGGAGCTCAGGGCTAAGATCCAGGCCAGTCAATACTAAATCCTGTAGTGCTTTCTATTCCACATACATTGGCTGTGATGCTTAGTGAAGGAACTGACTTTGGGGGGCTGGTTTTGAGTCTCTAGCCAGACCCTAATAAACCCTTGAGAAGTAGATCTCCAAACCTCATTTTCAAACTCTCTTTGGCTGCAGAGTCTGGGGATGCAGGGCAGTGAAGTGGAGCCTGGAGCCTTGCACATGGTTCAAGTGTCAGACAACTGGACCTCAAGGGCTCTGAAGAGGATGTGGGAGACCAAGATCCGGTTCTTTCTGGACTCTGACCCAGCACACAGGCAGGCTGCAGTGCGCTGCCTTGCCAAGCTCAGACTGAAGCATTTGGGCCAGACTGTTCGTCCAGTCCTCAGAATGTTTGAGACGATTGAGAGAAGGCAAATAATTCTGTCCTGGGCTCTGCTGCAGATCTCACCTGTCCTCGAGTACCAGCTTTCTTCTTGGGACAGATGCATTCTCCACAGTTCGTCTCTTCTTCGCACACAGCCATGGCTCTCTCCTCTGAACTGCGGAGTGTTTCTTTGTTCCCCACTTCTGGGATCATCAGGCATGCAGCAGAGATGTGCTGCGGAGTGGGTTACCAGGGCACTTTGCAGAAACGACAGCTCTCTTCTTAAAGCTGAGGTTTCTCCCCGCCAGAATAGTTCAGGATTTTTTTTTACTGCCTGAAATTGTGCTTTTCAAAGGTTTTTGTTGATAAACAG
>JANRFK010003679.1:986854-1029318 GCA_030068395.1 Apalone spinifera | reverse complement strand
ATATATTACATTAGTAGATGTGCAGGAGAATGAATCAGTGACAGTATGGCTGATGTAAAGAGTTTAAAGAGACGCTAGATAATTTCATGGAGGTTAGGTTCATAAAAGGCTATTAGCCAGGGGATAAAATGGTGTCCTTGGCCTCTGTTTGTCAGAGGCTGGAGAGGGATGGCAGGAGACAAATCGCTTGATCATTGTCTTCGGTCCATCCCCTCTGGGGCACCTGGTGCTGGCCACTGTCGGCAGACAGGCTACTGGGCTAGATGGACCTTTGGTCTGACCCAGTACGGCCGTTCTTATGTTCTAAGGTCCTATATCTTGCCTCTTACCAAGGCAAGTGGGAATGTCAGCTTTCCCGTGGGATAAAGTCTTTCTCTCTAGCCCTCCTCAAAGCTGCCCTTTGAACTATCCCGGCCTTACATCACGTCGGACTCTCTTTTCTGTTGCTAGTCCAGTAGCAAGCCCTGGGGCCAGTGTTTTCCTCAATCACTACTGCACAGTGAGGAATGTTTTAGACTAGAGACCAATCCGTGAGATGAGGTGACAGACAGCATGGCGGTTGTAAATTAACCTGCACTGCAATAGACAGGTTGAGATGTGTGTCACCTAGTGAATATTTGAGGGGTGCTACAGTATTATATCAAGTAGGCCTGGTGCTTGTGCTGTGGATTATACAGAATTCTTATGGTGAAAACTGCATCACCAGTATGTGGATTACTTGCTATGAATAGCTTTCTATTGGCTCAGATGGGAGATTCATTGTTAGTTTTGTTTTAGTGAAGATTTAGCTTGGTTTTTCCAGTGAAGGCAACAGGATACACCTGTCTACGCTATTATAATGGATGGAATCTTCCTTCATGTGGAAAACAACGTTCCCTTGTAAGATCGTTTAGTTCTGTAAACTGTAGTAACTTCAGTTTTTGGCATCCGAGCTCTGAGATTCTCATGTGGGGAGCTAAGCTGAGTGGGTGCAAGGGGAAATACTTAGCAAATTGGTAATCTGCCACAGATGTAAAATACATCTCTGCCTGAGTGCTGAGATGTGGCGTGTAACGTTGGTGCTGCGGGTTTTAGAATACTTCATGCTTCCAGTGACAGATGTGGTGAGGTTCCTTTCCAGAAGGAATAAATCTCTGCTGGGGAAAAGACTCCCTGGGATGTGGGAGATAGGGAGTGTTTAAATTTGGGAAAGAAAGGGTTATTTGGAACTGGAACATTGGGACTTATTTCTCCCAGGCTGCAGCTGTGGTGAAGTCTTGTGGAATCTCATGGTAGATGTGGGGGCAGTGCTTAGAGCTGTAGGTTATGTCTACACTTGCCCCCTAGTTTGGATTAGGGAGGCAAATGAACCATACTGAAGTTGCTAAATTTAAATATCCCACGCTTGATTAGCATATTCGCGGCCGGTCGCCATTTTAAAATGCTGGTAGCCCAAATTAACTTGCTGTGTGTAGACGCGGTAGTCCAATCCAAAACCCTTCCCTCGAATTAACTGTTACTCCTCATTGCATGACCAATGCAAAGCTAAATATGACTCTTGTGCTGTGTCATGAATAATTAGATCCTTGTACAAGAATGAATGTTCCTGCCAGCTGTGTAAATCATATACGTTCAATCATTTTACTACTGTCACAACCAAAGTTCCCTTCAATCTTTTCCATCCACATGCAGTTTTTTTCCATCCAGGAGCAGAATAATTTTTTTATGTACACCAAGGCATGTGTGACTGGGTGCTCTGCGAGTCAGCTGGATGTCATCTGAATTTCTTCTAAGCAGCTGTGCAAGCGCACAGCTTAGAGGGAATGCAGTTCAGATCAAACCTCTGAAATAAGTCTTGCTTCTGGCTTCTCAGTGTCCGGTACCTCTCTTTTCATGTGAGGTTTTTTGTGGCAATGGGAGAGTCAAGCTTTAGGAAAGAGCAAGCACCTTGATGGAACAGTTGCATTCATAAGGCTTGGCTAGCCTACTGGAATTCCCTGCTGTCATGCGAGATGCTTGAGCTGACTTGTCAAAATGAGTGCTTCAGCGCATCAGATCCTTCTTGGCTGCTGCTGTCCTCTAACCCTTAACAAACATGAGGGGTCAGTGCTACCTACTGCTCCTGCTTGGCAGTGTCTTCCTCCCTGACACGTCTGACTGGGTCTGAAGCCGTTTTTCCAATGCATGGCATTCTCATTAACTGCTGTGTTTCAACCACAATGCCCCAGCCCGCTTTCGTATTCTCCTTAGCGCTCTACCAGGACGTGCCGCTTATATGTGGCATGGGGCTCTTACCGGGAATGCGAAAGAGAAGCAAAACGCACACGCGCACACACTCTGTCTCTGTTAAAAGAACATTATTGGGGCTTCAGTGCCAAGTACACGTTAACTTGGCCCTCCTGTGAGTGACGGTTGCAATACTGTTTTGAATTACATGCCCATCGACTGTTTTCTGCTCCATGCCTCGTGCACTGAGGAGGCTGAGGCTCTCCGCTTCACGGGGAACATGTTTTGTTTTTCTGTAGTGGCACCAAGCCTCCATCTCTGACTCTGCTTGATACACGTTGGGGCAGCACCAGAACCATTCTCACCCACGGGCACTTTGCTCAGGGAGGGAGTCGGGGTTGAAAAGCGGGTCTGGACCCAGTAATGGCCTGGCAGGGGTGGAGAGATCTGGGCTGACAATTTCACTGGTGGCCTTCTGAATAGCCTGGTGCCCGCTGATTGCACAACTGACTTCCAGTAACTGACTGCAGGCTGATCAGTATCTCCACTCTGGTGGCTGCTTGATCTTGAACAGTATTTTTGCTGTTTCCATGGCAGCAGCAGGCTTTTATTTCCCCTCCTGGTGACTGCTGCTTTGAGGATTGAGCTGTAGAAAATGCTTGGCCTTGTGGTCCCTCACCAAGCGTTCACCCAGCCTGGGGGGCTGCAGCTGGGAGGAGAGTGGTGGGGGGATGTGACTGACTCCTGGCAGGATCCACATGAGCATAAAGTGGTGGCAGAAGGAACATGATGGTGTTAATGTTAATAAGATGGCTGTAAGTGCTGGCTTGTCCCTGTTTGGTAGCCAGGGCGTAGGACCCTGGAGTAACAGCCGTTTCCGGTGTTGCCTGTAGTCCCGTAACTATATGAGAACCACTTTTACTGACAGACATTCATGCATCATGGCAAGTTCAGACCCATGCTCTCTTTTGTGTGTCTGCTTGTGTTTGGCACCCCCCACTCATGCACCCATCGATTCTCATGAAACTTAGCCCAGTTTGCAAGGAAAAGCAGGCCGTGAGCACTGTGACAGGCAGCTATTAGCAAAGCAGAGGCGCTCGGGTGGGCCAGCACAGCAGAACAATAGAACCTCAGAGTTGAAACCCCTTGGGAACGATGATGGTAGTTCAGAACACGGAACAAAATGGCGTGGCTGTTCTTTCAGAAGCTTACGGCTGAATCCTGACTTAATGCAACTTTGAAACTTTGATTTGCAGAAGAAAAATTCTGCTTTCCCTTTATGTTTGTAATGTTGTACGTTTAACAGGGTAAAGTACTATGCTTGGGGTGGGGGGTTGTCTTGCTGCTGCCAGATGGGTATTTCCCATTCCAAATAAGGTGCCAGGAACTCCTCTACAAATCAAGATATTCCCCACTCTGCCGCCTGCTTGGAGGGCTGGGATGGTAGCAGCTGAGGAACTGCACCCACACTTTTATTTTTAGATCTGGGCCTTGTCTCTTTGGAAGCAATGACTGTTAATGACGAGAGCAGAGCGAGGTGATCTGGTATCCGAGATCACATCAGCATGAACAGGGGTATCGTCTCTCTCCCTCCAGAGTAGTGTGTGTGTGTGTCTTGTGACTTGTGGTTAGGAAACCGCACTCTCCTTGTGTACCACTGCCTTGTGGCAGTTTAGTCGTTGGTGCTGTGGAATGGCAACGATTTTATTTTCCCTGTCTGAGGCTCCCCTGATTCTGAGAGATGAGCCCTAACCCTTTTCCTGCACAGAGCAGCAGAGGTATAAAGGATCAAGCTATTTTCTATGGGGCCCTTTATTAGGGATGTGAAAGGTTAGCTGCTTACCCAGTACGCATTAGGCAACCAAGCGTGCCAGGCTGGAGCAGTTCTAGCCAAGTCCTGCGTCAGCTTGCCTCAGTCCCAGCTGTGCCAAAGTGGCTGGGGCAGACCCCAGCCCTGGTCACGCTGGAGCAGCCTGGGTTGGCAGGCCCGTGGGTCCCCGCCCCCTTAACCATAGTGCTTCACAACACAGAGCCTGCCCTGAGGAACTTGGACTGTCTCCAGCCTGTGGGCTGCATTCTGACTTGTGAGGAAAAGGGCGTAGGGCCCCGGCTCTGAGCACCCCTGCCCGCTGGGTCTCTTATTCATGAGTCCGGGGGGGAGGCTTCAGCAGTGACCTCCCCGCACCCCAGTTAGGCCCGTATGTCTTGGCTGTTTGTCAGCTGCATTAGTGATGGGGGGCAGGCTGGGTGGGAGTGAGTTCTGAGCCTGATTTACTGTTGGCATCCGAGTGCTTGAGGGAGTCTGAGCGGATGGGAGATCTGGCGAGGGCTTTTCAGGCCCTAATGGCCCTTGCAGTGGAGTCCTCCTGTATTATTCATGCCCCATGAGCTCTAAGCAAGCCTGCAGGGAAAGGATGCAAGGCAGTTAAGCCCCCCCACTCCCCGGGCCAGGTGCTGAAAGAGGAAGGGCTGTTAAAAGCTCTGTGGCAGATTCGTAACTTGAGCAGCGTGTCGGAAAGAAGGAAGGCAAATGTCAACCATGAGCATCCGGCAGGCCGCAGCAGCACTCTGGGCTTTGGACCTAGGGTTGTCAGGGGTCCGGTTGTGAACCAGACAGTCCAGCATTGGAGCTTTCTGTCCGGGAAACACACTGAGACAATAGAAGTGTCTGGGGTTTGTAAATCAGAGGGGATGTCGATTGCGGTGTAATGTCAAGGGTGTCCCGTATTTTTGTTGAAACCATCTGGCAACTCTGTTTGGACCAGGCCCCAGGCACGTGCAGTATTTGGACCCAGAGGAATCTCTCCAACCACCGCCTTGGTCCCTGGCCAAACCATGTCCAGCAGGAACCCATCCGTTCTCTGGGGCTGCTGTCAGAGAAAGCTTTCCAGGTCTCGCTACAGACAGCTTTGCTGGCGGGGGCTTTGGCCTGGCTAAGACTTGTCCTCATGGATCCCAGATCAGTCACCAGGGTCTTCTCATCCGAGTGCAAGGATGGCGATACTGTGCTAATGGCCATTTCATTAAATATACTCCGCCTTCCTTCCAGCCTTAAACTGCGTCATTTGGGGCTCCTCCCTCCCCCATCTTTCCCTCTGTTAAGTATCACTGCCTCCGGCTGGGAACATGTGGTACATCTCAGAGGGTTTTTTGGTGGGGACCGGGATGGGATGCTTTTAATAGGGTGGAACCATTTCAATAATTTATCTGGAATATTTTTGCTGGGAGTGCCTTCTTCCCTGATTCTTCAGAGACTCTGCTGTGAGTGACCAGGATGTAAAATTATTGCATATGAGCAGGAAAGTAAGAGCCCGGTGTAGCAGCTGGGGAAGTGGAGGACAAACTCTGTATAAACGGAGGAGGAGGGGGCTTGGGTGTGTCTTAAACCAGTGTTTCTAAACCAGTGTTTCTCAACCAGTGGTATGAGTACGCTCGGGTACTCAAGAGAAGTCTGAGGGATACGTCAACACAACTGAAATTTGGAGAACACTGACTTTTTGTTTTAAGTTTTACAGCGCTTTATTATTTTTGTACTTTTTACACCCCAAAATGTCCTCACCTGCCCGGCTACGATTAAATTGTTTAAACAAATGTGTTGCAACAGTTTAAAAAAAAATGTTGTGTGTCTGAAAACTGTAGGTACTAGGGATACTTATAAATTATTTTTTATAAGGGATACTTTATTAAAAAAAAAGGCTGAGAAACACTGTTTTAATTTGTCAGGAGGGCTCTTAAGCTTTGCCTACATTAACCTTTGTTGTGGAAACTTTCTCTTTCTGGGGTGTGAACAAACACACCCCTGACCAACACAAGTTTCACTGACCAAAGTGCTGTTGTGCACAGGGCTGTGCCTGGGTAGCTACCACTGCCACAACGTAGCTACCCTCAGTCGGTGGGAGTGGTTAATTATGCCGGCAGGAGAGTGGCTTCGGGGGACCTTGCAGCAGGTACAGCTGTGCTGCTGTAAGCACTGAAGTGTGGATGTAGCCTGAGAAGAGGCTGCCGAGTGGTACCCAGGTGCGGGGGAGTGCAGGAATCTCGCCACAAACCTTGTGCCAGAACTGCTTTCCTTCTGAACACCTCCCCCCAACACACACCATAAAACTACCCTTGCTGTGTGCTAGGGTTAAAAAACAAGGGGGATCCAGTAGATATAGTATACTTAGATTTCCAGAAAGCCTTTCATAAGGTCCCTCACCAAAGGCTCTTGTGTAAATTACATGGCCATGGGATAAGAGGGAAGGTCCTTTCGTGGACTGAAAACTGGTTAAAAGACAGGAAACAAAGGGTAGGAATAAATGGTAAATTTTCAGAATGGAGAGGAGTAACTAGTGGGTCCCCCAAGGGTCAGTCCTAGGACCAATCCTGTTCAACTTATTCATAAATGATCTAGAGAAAGGGGCAAGCAGTGAGGTGGTAAAGTTTGCAGATGATACTAAACTGTTCAAGATAGTCAAGAAAGAAACAGATTGTGAAAAACTTCAAAAAGATCTCACAAAACTAAGTGATTGGGCAACAAAATGGCAAATGAAATTTAATGTGGATAAGTGTAAAGTAATGCACATCGGGAAAAATAACCCCAACTATACGTACAGTATGATGGGGGCTAATTTGGCTTCGACAAATCAGGAAAGAGATCTTGGAGTTATTGTGGACAGTTCTTTGAAAACTTCCACACAGTGTGCAGCGGTGGTCAAAAAGGCAAATAGGATGCTAGGAATTATTAAGAAAGGGATAGAAAATAAGACCCAGAATATCTTACTGCCCCTGTATAAAACTATGGTACGCCCACATCTTGAATACTGTGTACAGGTGTGGTCTCCTCACCTCAGAAAAGATATTTTGGCCTTGGAAAGGGTTCAGAAAAGGGCAATTAAAATGATTAAGGGTTTGGAACAGGTCCCATATGAAGAGAGGTTAAAACAACGGGGACTTTTCAGTTTAGAAAAGAGGAGGCTGAGGGGGGATATGATAGAGGTATGTAAAATCATGAGTAGTGTGGAGAGGGTGAATAAAGAAAAGTTATTTATTAGTTCCCGTAATAGAAGAACTAGAGGACACCAAATGAAATTAATGGGTAGCAGGTTTAAAACTAATAAAAGAAAGTTCTTCTTCACATAGCGCATAGTCAACCCGTGGAGTCCTTGCCAGAGGAGGCTGTGAAGGCTAGGACTATAACAGAGTTTAAAGAGAAGCTAAATAATTTCATAGAGGTTAGGTCCATAAAAGGCTATTAGCCAGGGGATAAAATGGTGTCCCTGGCCTCTGTTTGTCAGAGGCTGGAGAGGGATGGCAGGAGACAAATCGCTTGATCATTGTTTTCGGTCCACCCCCTCCGGGGCACTTTGCGCTGGCCACTGTCGGCAGACAGGCTACTGGGCTAGATGGACCTTTGGTCTGACCCAGTACGGCCGTTCTTATGTTCTTATGTTAGACTCCCACTGAATTCAGCTTCCCTCAAAAAACCATTGCTGGGGGGATATTTTCAAAAGCACCTCAATACCTTGGAACCCTAAATCCCATTCACGTTCACTGGGACTTGGGGTCTTAGGTGCCGTAAGGTGCTTTTTAACCCTTTACGCTAGGTTCCCTTAACAGTCGCTCATTGGGTCCGTAGGTTTGCTGCTTTTCTGGGGGTTGGCTCTGAGTACTCTTGTTTGGGGTGAGCACATTGGATTTCACTCTGCAAAGAGACGGCAGTGCACGCCATGGGTCAGAAATGCACCTTAGTCTCTTCAGGTGGCATGAATAGGGAAGGTGTGAAAACTGCAGGTCCTTGGAAATGGCGCTAAGACTCTGTTGAGAACTGCGTCTGCGGCCACCGTGTGCGCTCTCACCTGGGACGCCAGCTGCTTTTCCCTCGCGCCGTGTCCGTGCTACCGGCGTGACCTGACGCTAGCAGGCAGCGGCGGCGGGTCCAGCTGAACATGGGTTAGCAGAAAATGCTGCTGATGGCAAACCCGGAGCAGCAATGATTCAGCAAGCGTCACTACAACTTAGTTCTTGGCTATTCTTGCAATGGAGCTCCATGGAGCAGCGGTTCAGCTGCAGCCATTTCCCATGCCGGGAGCACAGAGGAGGCCTTTGAACACAGGGTGCAGCCCTGTTAATTAATCTGTGATTGCAATGTAACCCCCTTCCCCCCATTGTATGCAGGGCTGGTGACAGGCTGGGAAGGGGATATATTGTTAAAGCTCCAGAGAGCTTCAGCTGGAAGGTTCCATGGGGGGGCAGGGAGATGAGCAACTAGCAGAGAAGCCCAGCCTGGTGCAGACACCCTGTAGGTGAGGTAGGGCGACAGCATTCTGCTGTGAAACTTGGGGCAGCCGCAGGAAATTTCCTGGCTCATTTTTCCGGGCTGTTTATGCTGCTAGCTCACTTTTGCAAATGGCTGGCATGCTTGCTTGGGCATCGAAATCAAATTGCTGGGGTGTTACTGTCTCTTTGAAATGGAATAAGCAGGTACATTTGTGCAAAACACAGTTCAGCCAGCAGCAGTTAGGAGTCTCTGTGTAGCCACATTAGGCAGCAAAGTGGGAGACCCATAATTAGATTTGAGTTCAGTCTTCCACGCCTCCTGTCTGTAAATGCCTTACTGTTGCGAGGAATGTGCTCGGCCATGAGGGTACAGCGCCTTGAAACAAAGGAGATGCAACTGCTGCCAAGGAGCAGAGATTGGGAACTGGAGAAGAGCCTCAGGTCTCCCTGCTCCTTTCCAGGCAGGCGGTGTGACCAGAAGAGGTCAGCTTATCCTGTGAATCAAGGGGGAGGGAGAGCAGAAACACAATGTTTTACTTACGGCACCGTGACTCCATGGAGGTGATTACTAACTAGGGGTGGTAAAAAGTGGGTCATTTTGTAACCACTGGAAATCTCAGGGCAGCAGCCAGCTCCCTGGGAGCCTGTGTGTGGGCCGGGGGCTTTTAAGCCATCTCCTGATGTGAACCGGCTCCCGCCTGCGCCCTGCTCCCAGCAGCATGGGGTGACAGCCTGCATGTAACCGTTAACGCAATAGATAAGCCCAGGCTTATCTGTTAACTGGTTAAGTGCTTCTACCTTTTCATCCCATTGACTAACCCTGCCTTGCCTACTAATGGCAGGGCATGAGGCTGGAGCCATGCAGAGCTGAGGTAGGGTTCAGAACCGCAGTGTGGCGCTTTGCTGGAGATCCTTGTCTGCAAGATCAGCCGCGCGGCTCTGCTCCAGCCCTGGACGGAAAGGAGACTCGGGACCACTGGGGAAAGCAGAAGAGCCGTGGAGGCCCAGGGCAGCAGGAGCCAGTGCTCTGTGGAACATACCATTTTTTCTTCTTCGCTTGGTTTGCATTTGAGATGAAGCTCGTAGGATTGGCTCCTGCCCCCAAGCAGACCTAGAGACGTGTGTGCGTTTCAGACCCTGTGGGCCCATGCGTGCAGCAGGGCCAGCGCTGGGGCAGCAACAGAGGTCGAATCTCCTCGGGTCGATTTCTTGCCCCCCGATTTTGTAAAGTGGAAGCTCCCTGTCCCCACATCGTTTGCAGTCGCGTGTCCCCCTCCTTCCTCTGCCATGCACTTCGCCATCTTTGCATAGGTACCAGCGTGTCCCCTGCTGTGTTGGCGCTGAGAGAATGGCTCTCCCCGTGCTGGTGCTCTCTTGCGCCCCTGGGAACTGCCTGCTCTGAGGTGCACGCGCAATGCTGGCCACACGGGAAGTGAAAGCCGAGCTTTCTCCGGGCTTTCCCGGGTTCCCCCGAGAGCAGTGGAGACACAGGTTCTAGCCAGAGCGGGGCACTGTGGGATGCCTCCCGGACACCAAAAACCTCAAGTTTCTCAGTGCTGAGTCTGCACTACGGTAAGTGCCACCACGCCAGGTCGAAATTTGCATTACCCCTCGTAAAGCGGGAGTACCGAAATTGACTTCAGCGGCCCTTACGGTCGACAGAACGGCCTTGGTAGTGCGAGCTCAGTTCGATCTAATCTCCCAGTGCAGAGCAGCCCTGAGAGGGGTGGGCCGTCCCTGCTGCTGACACAAGCCAAGGAATCCCAGTGCATTCCAGCTGGTAAAGCTGGGCCCAGGCAGGTTGGGCAGTTGCTTCCTAGCTCTGTGCATGCTCCCTCGCGCAGTAATCTGCATCCAACCCTTGCAGCTGCCACAGAAAACCTTTTGCCCAACAAAAATCCCCAGACCTGTAAATATCTTTGGGATCTAACCCTTGACTTGGGGAGCTGAGGGATTCTCCAGTAGAAAAGACCAGTGTGCTAAAGGCTGCAGGCTCTAAATCAGTGCCACTGGAGAGCAGGTTGTATGATCTTACAGAGCCACGCGAATCCCGAGCTTCCATCAGAACCCTGCTCTGAGGGCATGGGGAGTGAGCAGGCTCCTCGCAGTCCCCTGCTGTAAATGCAGCCTGCGCACACTCACTTTTCAAACCGGAGCCGGACTGTTTTCAAAATCCACCCAAGGCACGAGAGTGAGTGAGTGAACAGAGCCTGTTGTTTGGCCTGGGGGCCACTGGGCCACAAAAAAGTCACTCCGGGGCCACGGACCAGTGAGAAGAAAAATAAAGAACTGAGAAGCCCTTGCTGACCTGGTCCCCAAGTGAGAAGCAGGGAAGAAAGACTCTCCCCTTGTGCCCCAGCCCCAGGGGGTGGGGGTTAACACTTCTGGGAGCTTGGTGCTAGTGGATTTTCTGAGGCTCCCCAAGACTCTGGGGTGGCTGAGATTCATGTCCATTTGGGAGGCTGCTGCCAGTATCCTGGCCCAGCACTGGAATCCCCCTGCTGACTCCTTTCCCTAATGCACCAAATAAACTTCTTGCCTTCACTTTGAAGGACCTTCTTGGCCTCGCCCCGCCCGGCCTCGCTCCCAGTCGGGATGTTTGACTCCCCCCGGGGTGCCAGCCTCCATCTCCGTCTCTTCATTTCCAGCTTCTCCCAGGCTGTCCTTTGTGCTTCAGAGCAGCGCTCAGCGAACAGCCTCGTGCTAACGAGAGCGCTAGACCGAGGTGGTACCAGTGAGCTGGGACGCGCTGCTTCCACGGAGGCAGCAACTCCGCGTATACCGAGGGCATCCAGGAAATGCGCAACTGGGCGCTTGAGTGTAGTGAAGTGGGGTACTAGTCGGGAAGGCTGCAGCCTTCAGAGGCTGGGGTGGAGCTGTTGCCAACAGCCAGTAGCTGGAGGTAGTGCACATCGAGTGCCTTGCCATCGCGGACACTGCCCGGCTGCTTGCCTCGGTTCCGCTTTTGAGAGTGGCCTTTTCTGTCGAACTGGCCAGCGGAGGTGGAAGCATTACTCTGTGGCAGAGAGGTGCCTGGGCCACACACGAATCTGTTCGTCTCGCAGAGGTAAGGTGTCAGTGCGCCTCTGTTGTCGGGACGTTAGCGCCCTCTTTGCCTTGCCGTTACAACCCAGTGCTTCTGGGTGCTTTGCAGCCTGCACTGTGGGCCGAAGAGTCCCTTTTGTTGGGACTCAAATGAGGGTTGGGGAAAGGGCTGCCCAGCTAGCGAGGGAAGAATTCACTTTCCCTCGAGTGGGTGTTTTACCAGAGACTGTAAATTGAACTCAGCCAGCTCTGTGGCAAGGGAGCCAGGAGGCAGCCTCAGCAGTGCTGGATGCTGACTGACCATTCCTTCTGCTTGGAGCCGGGGCCAAGCGCCCAGCAGCTGCAGCATGAATCCCTCCCATGTGCTGATCAAGCTCTGGTCGCTGAAGACAAAGGGCCCCTGGGTTCTACTCTCCCGGCATGTGCTACCATGCAGTGATGCGAGGACTCTGGATCTTTGAAAAGATACGACTGGCGCGGATTTTCCCTTCTCCCACTTGGCTGTACTGCAGGGCTACTCTGCTTTGGAAGCCCTGGGGCCCACAATGATACTCTCAGCACATGCCGAGGGCCGCCGCTTGAGCGTGGTTGCATGTACAAATATATATGCATATGCAAATATATGCAAATAGCTTCTTTCACACTGATGGGCACAAATACAAAGATGAAGGCAAGACTACACCACACACCGGCCCCTTTTAAGTCAGTTCTGCTGATATTCATAAAATGCAACATTTCCCCGATTTCTACCCACAGGACAGCACTTGTAATGAGCAATGCCAGTCCAGGAATGTAACTACTAAAACACATCTTAACCGACGACCATTATAGTGACTCCTTTTTTGTTTGGCTCCCACCCGCAGGTTGTGTGTTGAGCCCTGCATAAACCCAAACCGCAATATGGGCCGCATGTGGCCTATGGGCCACGTGTTGAGTAGCCCTGCTCTACTGTATCAAAACTATGTGAGCATTTCCTTTGGTGCTTCATCAGTGATGGAAAGGGGAATACCTGTCTGCCATTGTCGGGGGCCGCCACATGCTGTGGTTTGCCTGAATTCCGTACTGCGCACTTCTGCTCCCTTGAGGCATCTTCGCTGGCTGTTGTTATTGGCCAGCTTTCCTCCCAAAGACAAAAAGGCTCCTCCTCCAGAAGGTCTAGTGCGCCGCATGAGAGCGTGCCTCTTGGAATCTGGCTGGACCCCATGCCCTCCTCCTGCAGCCTTTGGGGGCTCCTCATTGCAGTTCAGTTTCTTAAATGTTATTGTGCGGCTTTCTGCTAGTCCTGCTGGGGCGCCGTTATCAGAGACACTCAGCAGGAGCACGGCTGGAGGCAGCGTAACCCCAGCACACACAGATCACCTACCCGGGCTAGCTGGCGGTTGCAAGGCATTCTTCTTCTTACCTCCTTTGTAGGGTTGGCCAGGCTATTGAACAGCTGCTCTTGGTTGGGTGAGTGACTATTCCCTGAGGATCCCGTGGCTACCTCGCAGAGGGCTATGTCTTTTTTTTATGAAGCACTTTGAGTCTCTTGGCTGGAAAGAGCAGTTGAAGTGCAAAAGATTGTGATGTACTTACTAATACACACAGGGACTGTTCCAGAAAACCCACGTTCTCCCATTCCTGTTGTCGCTTGTCTTTGTACCTTACTCTTATTGGCTTTGTGGTGGTGTTGACTCTTTCGTCTTTGTGAACGATATGCTTTCTTTTTCGTTACTGCACACAGGTCAGAGGGAAGCGTTTCAGTTGTTGAATCTGAGCTTTGAGTACTAGGGAAGCTTCGTCTGGACTCTAGCTTCCAAATGGCTGAGGCAGGCCCCATTTCTTGGTGCTTCTGCTTGTCTGTGCTGCGGAAGAGCTGAGTGGTGTTTGGATTAGATGCCAGAATGATACTGAGCGGGTGAAATTCTGTCCCCCTTGGAACAGGGTCAGACTCAGTCTGATGTGAGAAATGACCCTTTGCATGATAACTGCTGATTACATTCTTCACCCCCTGGGCTTGTCTGAAGAGCTGCAGGAAAGCCAGCCAAGGTGCTTCTGCCTGCTTTGCTATCACCTTTCCCCAGCACACTGGCAGGGTACATGCATTCATTGATTCAGCAAGCCTGTATGCTCCTGTTCCCTGAAACTTTCCATCTCGAAGTTGCTGTGCTTTTGGGGTATGGCTGCACTAATGAATTCATCAATCACAGTAATCTGATTAAATTGATGGGGCGAAGAAAAAGGAGCCAGCAGATGATCTAATGGATTATTGTAAAATAGAAGAGAGATGCAATTAGCCACTGACTCACTCAGCATTTCAGTGGCAGTGCAGGAGAGATTTACTGGTAACCAATACAATATATTACACTTGGCTGGGAGTGCAACACGCAGGCTGTTAGTAGGGCCCATAAATAAATCGAGTGGTGAGCGGCTGTAGGGGAGAAACGCTGGTTCTCGAGTGCCCTGTTCGTAAAGGCCGGTGTGAAAGCAGGTAGGCTGTTTCCAAAGGAAGGGGGGAGGGGATGCACAGGGATGTGAATCCCGGTGTCCGACTCTCTGACCGCACCGGGGAGAAGCGTGCAGGGCATGTCGGACTGCAAATGGAAGGGGTAGAATTGGTTGCCCCGGAGGTTCTGAAGGTCAGTCCTCCAGAGGACAGAGAGAATAGACAGGAAGCTTCCTGGTGGGGAAGCATATGTTTTGTGGAGATTACACTCTGCTAGATTAGGACTTCTGGGAGGGAGGGAATGGAAGGATGTGGCTGGAACATAGACCATCTGCCGATAGATTGGCATAAGTCATTCCGCTAATGCAGCGCTTATTAGTGTAGGTCCAGCTGAGGTGGCAGGGAGGCAGCAAGAAAGGCAGACGGCTCTTAGCCTGCCCCTATAGGGAGGTGCAAGGGTTGTCCTTGGCCAGGCGCTTTTAGTCTTGTCCCTGCTGAGTTCCGGGTTTGCTGCAGGAAGGAGGTGGTCACAGCTGGCTTAGAGCAGAGCCCGTGTCCTGGGGGGAGGAAACTTGCCAGCTGGTAGATTGGTGTGGTATGTTAGTGCCTTTCCCTCTAGGACACTTCTCGACATTATGGTGCTCCAGCACCCGAACTGCCCCAGCAGCGGCTGGCCCCCAGGTTCCTTGATCTGCGTGCAGAGCTCCAGAGCCAGCCACAGCAGCCTCTGCTGAGGTCCCAGAAAGACTGACAGACAGGCAGCCATGTGACACTCCTGCCAATCCGCTGGTCATAGCAATGCACGCCATTAAATTCACTCACGCAGCGAATGCACCTTTGGTTACACACCCGGGACATTCAGGGCAGAAAGACTTCCATTGAGGCTGGGCATTGGCTTACGCTCTCGTTTGGCTGCCACCACGGAACACGCGGTGTCTGGAATCACTCCGGAGACAGGCTCAGGTCTTTGCACAGTATTGATTTCACCCGTGTTAAAATGGAAACTCTAAGCAATTTGACAGAGTGGCCAAAACACTGTTCCCTCCACTGAGATGCAATTGTACAGTTTCCTGCAGTGACGATACTTCTCCCCCCCCTTTCTAAACTGACAGCTCGTGTGTTTCCCCCACTAGTGGAAACCTGTCGCTGTTCCGCAGGGGCACGCTCCTATAGCTCTTTCAGCTACAAAAAGGACTTGCGCTTAGTTTAGCCATAAAGGAACATCCAGCTGGCAAGATGCCTCTCTTAAAAACACCTCCCCAGCCAGGAAGGGAGGCACAAATCGGGCAGTGTGTGTGGTTAATCTCTGGGGAGGAGAGCGAGCAGGAGCCCTTCACTCGGGCTTAAGTGAAGCTGGAATCGGCTGTCTGCTTGGAAGCACATGGAACGTGATCCCTGGATTGACTGAAGCAGGAGAGCAGCAAGGAGCTTTCTGGGGGAGGATAAGGGGGAAGCAGAGTTTTTCCTTAGGTGCATGAGAGCACAAAAAATCCTTCCCCGGTTTTATGGTCCCTGGGTATGCTGGCAAACCTTCCAGCAGAGCTGTGGGCCTGCCTAGGGATGTGCTTTAGTACCTGGTTATCTCCGTGCTGCTCAGACAGCAGCCCACCCAGATGCCTCCGTCCCCGCCGTGAAGCATCTGTCTGTCTCCAGCCCCTACTCCTCTTGTGGGCGCACCGCAGTAAAACTCTGGGGCTGGCCTGTGGCAGTGGGTGTGGGCCCCAGAGGTTAAAGTGCTCGGACTTGAGCCTTGTCTCTGGGACTCTCCCCCGCCTGAGCCCAAGCCGGGTGAGGTGAGCGCGCCGGGGTGGTTATTAGCGTGTAGACATACCCCGCCGTTTCCAGTTCTGGAGGCTTGTTTTGTAACCCGCTAAACCCAACCCCGAGGCACTGCCGGGCCCCTGGCTGTGCCTCTTTCAGGTGCTGCGTCAGTGTAAATTCACCATGGCCAGACTGTCTGAGGCCCCCCCAGAGAGCGTATCTGGCACAGGTCTGCAGTGCAGGCGCACAAAGGCATTCAAGGCATGTATTTTTGTATTGTCTTGTTAAGACTGCCCTGCTTACTTTCCCACGGAGCCAGGCTCTGTAGGTGCCTCATGGAAGGTGTGGCAAGAGGGAGGGCAGAGCCTGGGGCAACCCCTCACCCTCAGTGCCCCTGGTGCAGGGCCCGACCCTGTTCCATCCCTACTCCTGCTCCATCCCTTTGCCCCCTTTCCTGAGGGATTGGGGGCCTGGCATGGCCGCAGCAGAAGTCTCCCCCGCACACGCGCCCCACGTGTCTGGTGGGCAGCAGAGTGCCCTGGAGGAAAGCTGAGCGCAGTGGGCTGGGAGGTGGCGTGGAGGCGGAGCAGGCTGCCAGCTGCTGTCTCCTGACACTTGCACGGGGAGGGGGGGCACGACCCCTGCTGTTGCTCTGCACCAGGCCCCCATAATCTTCTGGGCCACTCCTGTCGATAGGACGGCTGGGGCGGCCGCTGCAGTGCCCCCAAATGTGCGGGGCCTGGGACAGCCGCCTCAATTCATCCTATGGACGGGACAGCTCTGGAGAGGGGGATAGCTGGCTGGTGGGGATGGTCCATCCCAAGAAGTCATCCAGAATGTGAGTCAGTCTGGGGAGCCACGCAGCCAAAGCAACGGATCTCCGAGGAAGGGAGTTGGGGGCCAAGGCCCTCTCAGTCCGCATAGGGAGAGGTCCGGGTCCGGGTCCGGGTCCGGGTCCGGAAGAGCCGAGAGGCAGCTGTCCAGCAGGCGACGGGGATGTCTTCTGGTTCCCGTGCAGCATCATTTCCTGCCTCGTCTTCGCTCCGGGACTCCGCCGGCCTGACTTAGCTGCCGTCTGCAGGCATGTCTGCGCGTGGGGCTTGTGTCCTTTCAGCCAGCAGTCGGGGCCCCAGATTTCAAATGGCTTGAGTCCTAGGCCCGGCTCCATTCGGCCCGGCTCTCTGCAAGGGGCGGGGCTTTGGGAAGCAGTTTCTCTTGTTCCTTCAGCCAGTTGTGCTGCTGCCCTTGCAGTTTTCACTGAGAGGTGGATTTAGAGATGTGGCTGGGTAACCAGGAGGGCTGGCGCAGCTCCCCGCACGGCAGGCAGGGAACAGCTCCAGCCCCGGCGATCCCACCACATGTGGGGGCTGCGGCGAGTGGCCGGCCTGAGCAGCTAGGGTGGCCAGGTTTTTGCCTGGACTGTCCGTTACTCGGATCCCCCGTCCAGTAAAAAAACCCAGAAAATACCGGACATGTGAAATGACAGAAGCCTGGGGGGGACAGTTTTCCCCTGCTGTGTCTGGCAGGGGCGGGGGAGTGAGGAGCATGGGGCCATTTAAAGGCACAGCACCCTTTTTTCTTCTTAATAACTTTGGTCTCCCTCCCCCCCCTTTTTTTTTCTCTCAACAGAATTTTTTCCTGGTGTTTTTTTGGGGGTAGGAGGGGTAGTGATGTTAAACCATTTAGCAACCCTATGAGCAGCCCTTGTCCACGGCAGGAGGCCAGCTCACTCCACCCCCCTTAAACATAATGAAGTGGGATTTTGCACCCTTAGCTCATATCTGTACCCTGTGAGATCTGGCAGCCGTACAGGAGCTCCGTCGCCTCGAGGGGGTCGGACCTCCGTGGAGCAGAGACAGCTCGCACTCTGCACATGCGGTTGCATCGAACTCTGCTGTAGGAGCACAGCGCTGCTGACGTCAGTGCAGTGGCTGCCCTTTACATCAGGCTGACCGTCCTCCTGTGGGTGATTGGTTTGTAGTTGGCCTTTCTGAGGCTACGTGGCACGGTCCTTCCGAAGTGAGGGAAGAACATCCTGCCCCTTCATTAGCGATCCCTTTGTGCAATGTGCAGTGCAGACTCATGGGTGGGTGAAGTGAGGTTTGTCTTCCCTTCCTCTCTGGCCCTGCTGGGGAAGGCCGCATGCCACTTTGGTTGGGGACACAGGTAATCGGGTGCACGAGGGGTGCAATCAGGCAGTTCATTCAGGATCAAATAGACTGATACATGCAAATGCCGCAAGGGCACCATGTGGAATTACCACCACTGCCCTCATTAGCTAACCTTGGGGGGCAGGGGAAGAGAGAGAGAGAAGGAAATGGACAGGCTTCCCGCGCTTGTGGGGCTCCGTGAGCCTTCTCTGTCACTGCATGTCGCTTGGTGGGAGGGCCAGGCTTTTGCACCACACCACGTTGTCGGGATTACGTTCGCGTCTGTGGGAGATCAGCACCACGGGCGTTTCCAGCAGGGCTCTCTGGAGCAGGAATGTCGCCGTGTGTGCAGGAGAGTGACTCAGCCCCTGGTAGCTAATGTGTAAAACGCCTGGTTCCCTGGACAGAGCCTCAGCAGCTGTCCGGGAGGGGAGCAAGACAGACCTTCGGCTTCTCTGGTTGTGAGAGAGGGCAGTGCCGAGCCGGGGCCGGGGCCATCTGCAGGGCAGTGGGAGCCCAGGGTTAGTGGGACTCAATGAGTGGACCCTGTGTTTGAGATCCCTGTCCCCCAGGCTTCCTGGTGCAGCGCCATCGCTGGATGGGTGCGATTTCAGTGACTGCTTCTGCATGCTCCGTGGGGCCCGTTTCAGAGCACGGGCAGGCGCGGGGCTGGCCAGCAGTGGAACCACAACTTTTCCAGGCAGAGCCTCCGGAGGCCCTTGTCCCAGGCCTCCAGCATAAAGGCCCACACGGAAGGGGGGCTCTGTCTGGTAGCTGGCTCCCCCAGACTGTTGCAGACCAGTCTGGTGTCGGAAAGCCGACTGCGTAGAGCGGTGGTGGGGCAAGCAGGCCTGTGGTTTGCCCCAAGGCGTGGCCATTGGACAGTTCCCGAGGCAATGGCTGCCTTGGGAGAGCGGCGTTTCCAAACCTTGCTGTGGCCCATCGTCCAGGAGCACACAAGTGCGCCAGCTGCAAGCGTATTGCCCCGTTGGCACACTGACCGTGCCTCACTATAGAGGGCAATTTATGGATCTCAAATGCTGGCTGCACTGGGAAAGTTCCCGGTGCCAGGGTTTTCCGCCCTTTGGAGTCACACTGTTCCTGCCACATAGCTTGGAAAATGGAGTTACTGTCCTGCCTGTTGCTCTGGGAATCCCCCCATAGCAGATCGCGTGGATGTGAAATTCCACTGGCGATGAGGACAGCCCCATGGCTTGCTGTGCTCCTCGCAGTCTTGGTGAAGCCAGAGGCCAGCCATTTCCCCCAGTGCATCTGTGACAGCAGGGGCTGCTGGATGGGAAAATTCCCACAGCTGGAGCCGGCCCCACCCGGGCAGCAGAAATCAAAGGTGCTGTGTTCTCCTGCACTAGGGACTTCCTGGGCCCCAGAAAAGGGCGGGCAGTGCCCTTGGAATGTGCTTGTGACAGCGGTGGGGGTGACGTAGCTTGCCTTTAGCAAAGCTTTGGATACCGTCTCACACCGTGGCCTCAGTGGATGGGCTGTAAGGTGGAGGGAAAGCTGGCTAGATCGTCAGGTACAGCGGGTAGCGATCAACAGCTCAGTGGCAACTGGTTGGCCTGGTTCCCAAATTTTTCGGCATCATGCCCCCTTTTTGATTTTTGAGAAACCCTCACATCTTCCCTCCTTCCCCTCCCCCCCCCCAAAAAATAGTAGCAAAACTTGTTGGGGAAGGAAGGGTTGCCCTTTTAAGAGCAGAGCAGGCATTGCTCTTTTAAGGTGGCCATTTTGAAGTCTTCCCGGGATGCTCCATCCTCCCCCCCGCCCCCCAGCCATCCCAAACTGCACGTGGTCCAGCGGACACCGGCGCCAGGGAAAACATGGTATTTTCTGAATTTTTTTACTGGACGGACCAAGCTCTTTCTTGGGGGGGGGGCTGACTGAGGGGCTGCTGGGTCGCTTTGCGCCCCCCCCCCTGGAATTTCTTCACGCCCCTCCAGTTTGGGAACCTATGGACTAGAGGCCTCCTTAGGTCTCTTCCCACCCTATGATTCTGTGACTGGGCCCTTCCCACCCGCCCTGTGCCTCGTGGGCATTGCCCAGGAGTGTGACTGCGTGAAATAGACAGACAGTCGATAATTCCTAACTGCAGGTACAACCGTGATGTGCACGTGCAAACAAGAAACCCTATTCATTGTCGTCATCTTTCCCAGGGTACCGCCCAGTCGTGCGCACGATAGCGGAGTCATGCCTATCCTGTTGCATCACTGGGAGGAGCAGGGGGTGTAGTGTCACGGTGGGGTTCAGCACTCAGGACTGCATGGGACAGTTTGTCCTGACCAGCTGGATTGTCTGGGACACCCGGTCATGGAGCTGCCTACGCTGCCCCTGGAATTGAGGCGAGGCACTGCCGAGAGGATGTAGGTTGTGGGGCGGGTGCAGCAGGAGCTGCAGCATTGCAGCTGCTCTCACAGTTCTCTTTGCTGGGCTGTGTCTGAAGCGAACGCTGCTGCCGCGCCATTGTCCTGTCCTCAAGCTGTAAAGCCAGCCTGAGCCTTTCTGCTCGCCTCTGGCCATGTCTGTGCCCCATGTCTTCGGTACTGGACCTGCTGGTTCACCCTCTGCAGAAGCTCAATCACGACCTCATCGGGGACAGACCTCTCCCGAAGGTACAGGGAGGCAGGCTTCTGCGCTGGGCAGCCTGCGGAGGTCAAGGGGACGAGACACAGAGGGTTATTGTCCTGATGGCCCAGTCGGGAGCACAGAAAAACAGCTGCTTTTGGAATTTCAGGGGCAGAAAACCTTACGTTTTGAAACTGAGCGTGGGTGTATTGGCGGAGAGCTGCTGCGGAGCACAGAGGCTCCCTGGACACCGTGCTGAGAGACTGGCATGCTACAAATCACTGCTGTAAAGAGCAGTTTCATGTGGGCTCTCCACACCTGTGCCGTGCTGCAGAGGCTCTAACAGTTTGTAGGGTGTCCGTTCTGCGTGGCCTGAGCGACTCCAGGCATGTATGCTACCAAAGCATTCACGTGTGGTGTGACCCGCTGCACAGCGACGCGTGGCTGGGGCTGGGCCTGCTGAAAAACATGCCCTTCCCCGAAGTGTGACTACCTGTCTGCGGTTCCTGCTACTGGAAAAGTTTGCTGCACTCGCCGCCCAGGAGTGGATCAGAATTCATGAAGGAACCAGCAGGATGCTGTGTTAGCAAACACGCCCGATTCCACCGCCATCCCTTCGCCTCCTGACGCGTTTCGAGGAAGCTGTTTCCTCTGGTGGTTCTGCAGCAGCAGTTCTTCCAGGGGCTGTTCCCTGTTCTCCCAGGATAACACCAGCACGGTACCTCCCTCGAAAAGGTCCGCAGAGGGCCCAGGGCGTGCGGCAGCTGCTCCTCTGGGACTGCTTTCCACAGCAGAGTCACAGAGGTTGCGTCACTCAGCGCTTCCTGCTGCCTTCCACCAGTTCCCAGCTGGGCACCCTCCCCACTGACCTGGCCATTGTGCTCCCCCCCAGCCTGCTCAGGAACTGGGAGGGATGTCGGTGAGCTGCCAGGGGGCGGTTCTGGCCTCTGGCGCTCTGTGGGGAGCCCCTTCATCCGTTCTTTGCTGTGGGGAATTTCCAACACCACCAGCTTCTTTGCTGTTTGCTGGTGTGCTGGGTACTCCTTCCCAAAGCTGCTGTTTTGCTGGCCAGCCCAGAGGTCCTAGGGGCCTGAGTCCAAGAGATTTGGAGGGGGTTTAGGCTTGTGCTTGAATCGGAGCCCGGTCTCACCTTTGCCAGGTAGCCGCATGCTGTGGTCAGTGAGGGCACTGTGGAAGTAGAGCCGTTGGCACAATTGGAGTGAAGTGCAGGGGTACGGACAGCGCTCTGGGCCCCGTTCAGGCAGCGCTGCTGTCTCAATTGCGGAATCGCTGCTGCTGCCCTCTCCTCCAGTGCTCTAGTGCTTGGCTCCTGACTTTGCCCAGGGGCGGTCTTGGGTTGCAGATGGCGCAGAGGCTGGAACGACTCAGAGCGTTTCAGCTGTAGCGGGGTTTTCAGCAGTGCAGGCCGAGGAGAGATCCCTTGTCGTGCGCTGGGCGAGCAGCGTCCCGGCCGGCCTTTCTGCACCGTTCCTTTCTCCTGCCGTGGAGTTGGTCTGAGCTTTGTTTGCTGGGCTCTGGAAGTTTGACTGGCCAGAGCGCTGGTGTCTGCTGTCTTTTCCCCACTGCTCTGGCCTGTGCTTGGCTTGCCGCCTCACTTTCTGCTGTGTGGAGACATCTGGCTGCCTGTCAGTGCTTCCTGCCAGATGGGGGAGAGGAGGAGAACGCCGACAAATGCAGTCATCAGCTTTTATGCTTCCTCCTTTGCATTGCCCATTTTCATGCACTGACCATCTGAAGTCTCCAGGCCAGCTAGTGAGGCTCCCTCACAGGGTCATGCAAGTACAGCCAAGCTGGCTGGAACCTGGCCTCGGCCCCCCCAGGATATAAGTACGCCCATAAAAACCCAAACCAAACGCCTGCAGACAAGTGTCTTGTACAGATATGTAAGGGCCTAAGAATTACAGGGACTCTCTGGACCGCATGTGGATCCTCGCTCGCCTTTTCGTGGAGGAGCGCCACGCGGTGTGCCGCAGACACAGGAATGGTTTACATTTCCTGGGATGCGCAGGAGCGAGGGGCGCATCCCTTTACCTGTAAACGTTAGGTGGCTGCAGGGCAGCCGAGTTCGAATTGGTCTCCAGGGTGGCTGAACAGGGCATTGTGGGATGGGTGCTGGAGTCATACCGCCAGGAAGCCTGCCTGGTGCACACTGCACGATTGCCAACAGCACAGAGACACAAAGTCCCTCGTGGAGATGAAGTTTCTGTCACAAAAAGCAGCCGCGTGCAGTGACATTTGTTGCGCTGCAATGTGGACGCGCTCAGGTTTCTGTCGTCCAAAGGCAGGTTTTCTCGGCACAACGTGCCAGTGTAGACAAGGCCCTAGGGAGTTTATTTGGTGGGTTGAGCTCAGGGCATTGCAGATTAGAGGGGACCAGAGAGAGACGAGAACTGAACTCCTGGGTGTGAAACCAGTCTGCCATCTTCCCTCATAGAAACAGGGCTACAGTGAACAGCAGCTCCGAGGCTCAGAAACCTTCCCTGCCATGAATGAGGCATAGGCGGGGGGCTCCTTGGGTGTTGAATTCATTGACTTGCTTTAAACCGACCTAACAAAACCCCAATTCACCTTTTCTAACTTGTACACCAGCTGTTTAGTTCCCTTCGCGCCTACTTCCCTGGAGGTTCCACCCAGGCCAGCTCTGCCCTACAGACCTATCTTGGTCTAAGTGTGTTGTTCAGGGTGTGCCCCCTCTCCCACCCCCACCCCGAGCAGCATGGTTCTGCTGGCCTGAGCCTCTGTCGACGGGAGAGCGGTGAACTGGCTACACCGATGGGAGATGTTCTCCCGTTGGCCTAGGGGCATCTTCACCGCCATGTTCCAGCAGGACCACTGTAGCGCCATGCAGGAACGCACGCCCCGTTGCCTACCTCTCCACTCCCCGTCTCAAGAAGATACTGTCCGTTTGCCTAGTTCCCGTCTTCCCTGGGACAGCCCATCATCATCCTCTTCCCACCAGCAGCCAGCTGCTCCTGGCAGTGGCTCTTTCGCTAGCCGTTTCACTGCCTCAGGCAGGACTAGAGTAGGGAGGTAAGAGTGGAGTCAATCAACCGATAAGCAAAAGTGTCTAGGTGAATGCTGTAGACCACACGTGTTCCCCCTGCTCCCTGCCACCAGTAAATTGGTTAGCAGGCTGGCCAGCAGCCCGGCTCGGTCCTGGCCCACACCAGGTCCAGGACCTAACCCCGCTGTGGCTCTGCATTTGAAGTGTATTAGGAGCCAGGTGAGCAGGCAGCCCAGCTCAGTTCCGGCTCACACCTGGCCTGGGAGCTCAGACCTGCCCCCCAGACAGGGCTGCTGCCACCCTGCACTGCTGCTTCTCTATCAGAGGCAGCAGCGCAGGGCGACAGGCAGCCGGTCTATGAGGGGAGCTGGTTTTTAAACTGGCTCCCCTTATGGACCAGCTCCCGCCTGGCACCTTGAGCGGGGGCTCCTCGGGAATGGGGCCAGATTGCCCTGGCTGCCGGCCCCACCCCCAGGGACTATAGAATAGTCTAGTAACCGATAAGAATTCATGAGGTTAATCGATTATCCGTTAAGCGATATTTAACATCCCTAGATTAGAAATGAGACCTTTTAGCAGGGTGGGCCTGATAGCTGTTACCCAGTGCCTCTGCCTTTCCCTACTCTGTCAGCTACTCGCCCAGGAGATGGGGCGGACTTGCCATCCTAACCCAGTCACGCCTCCCATGGGGGTGCGGCTTTTATCGAGAGGCCTGTTCATCCGATGTCCAAGCCACCATGAGCAGCGGTAGGAAGATCTCTGCTAGGAAACGCTCTAAAGCCAATTGTAGAGAATTTACATTTGGACGTAAACCAACGAAGAATTTCCCCTTTGCAGTCTGAGATCCTAGAAATACCGATCTCTCTCTTGTCCCCATACTCCTCAGTTCTCTGCTGGCTCCTTCACAGTATATCTCTGGCCATCAGTGCGTCTCATCCTCTGGAGATGCCTACTCCGTATTTTCCCACCCAGGCACTGCCTACGTCCTGAAGGGTTTGAGTCCCATCTTCTCTGCAGTGACCAAACCAGAGTTGGTCCTGCGATTCCTGCCTTGTGTTTTCATCCCTCACTGATCTGCTGTTTGAGACCCTGGCTCCTGCTCTCTGCTATGGCTTTCTTAGAGGTAACATTTCTAGTGGCTCTCATGTAGTCAGAGGAGTCAGGGATATCGCCTCTCCCGCCTCACCTCTAAATGTTCCACAAGAGAAGGAGGGTTCCGTGGAGTGCCTCCGAAGTTCATCCCTACGGTGCTGTCAAACTTTCGCTCAGCTGTGCAGCTGCCTGTGTTTTCCCCTAAGACTCACTCTAGCAGAGAAGTGATATGGCACTCACTGGACGTGGGCAGGGCACAGAACGAAACCTTCCTGAGAGCCTCCTCCACATGCTGTTTCAT
Source organism: Apalone spinifera (assembly GCA_030068395.1). NCBI lineage: Eukaryota > Metazoa > Chordata > Testudines > Trionychidae > Apalone > Apalone spinifera. The sequence goes on along the minus strand of JANRFK010003679.1, from coordinate 1,004,476 downwards.
TCAGAGAACATATGAAAGGCGAGACCATCGCCTCCCCGAGGCTGTCACAGTGGGGTCATAGCTCATTGCCGTAGAGATCAGGTATGAGTTCGGAAGTGTCCGAATCTCTTTTCTAGATAAGTTTGAATTCAAATCCCCGTTGAGACTGCGTAACGAATGCCAGACCTTTCTTATGCATCCTTCCCAGGTTCCCTGCTGCCCTCTTCTTCCTGTTAGAATCACAGAGCTGGAAGAGACTTCAGGAGTCATCAAGTCCAGCCCCCTGTCCAAGGCAGGACCAATCCCAACTAAATCAACCCAGCCAGGGCTTGGTCAAGCCGAGACTTAAACACCTCTAGGGATGGAGACTCCACCCGTTCCCTAGGGAACCCAGCCCCATGCTTCCCCACCCGCCTAGTGAAATCGTTTTTCCTAATGTCCAACCTAAAGCTCTCCCATCACAATTTGAGCCCATCACTCCTTGTTCTACCACTACTGAGAACAGCCTCTCTCCAGCTTCTTTGGAACCCCCTTCAGGAAGTTCAAGGCTGCTATTAAATCCTCCCTCACTCTTCTCTTCTGCAGACTAAACAAACCCAAATCCCTCAGCCTCTCTTCATAGGTCATGTGCTCCAGCCCCCTCATCATTTTGGTCACCCTCTGCTGGACCCTCTCCAATGTGTCCACATCCTTTCTATTGTGGGGGGCTCAGAATATTCTAGATGTGGCCTCCCCAGAACTGAATAAAGGGGACTAATCACTTCTCTGGATCTGCTGGCAATGCTCCTCCTAATGCACCCCAATATGCCATTAGCCTTTCTTGGCTACCAGGGCGCACTGTTGACTCATATCCAGCTTCTCATCCGCTGTAATCCCCAGGTCCTCTTCTGCAGAACTGCTACTTAGCCAGTTGGTCCCCAGCCTGTAACAATGCTTGGGATTCTTCCCTCCCAAGGGCAGGACTCTGCACTTGTCCTTGTTGAACCTCATCAGATTTCTTTTGGCCCAATCCTCTAATCTGTCCAGGTCACTTTGGACCCTATCCCTGCCCTCCAGCTTATCTACCTCTCCCCCTAGCTTAGTGTCATCTGCAAACTTGCTGAGGGTACAATCCATCCCCTCAGCCAGGTCATTAATAAAGATGTTGAACAAAACTGGTCCAAGAACAGATCCTTGGGGCACTCCGCTAGAAAGCGACCGCCAACCTGGAATCGTTGATCACTACCCATTGGGCCCAACAGTCTAGCCATCTTACAGTCCATTTATCCAATCCATATTCCCTTACCTTACTGGCAAGAATATTGTGGGAGACCGTATCAAAAGCCTTGCTAAAGTCAAGGTATATTACATCCACTGACTTCCCCACGTCCACAGAGCCAGTTACCTCATCATAGAAGCTAATCAGATTGGTCAGGCACAATTTGCCCTTTGTGAATCCATGTTGACTATTCCTGATCATTTCCCCCTCTTCCAAGTGCTTCAAAATAGATTCCTTGAGGATCCCCTCCGTGATTTTTCCAGGGACTGAGGTAAGGCTGACTGGTCTGTAGTTCCCTGGATCGTCCTTCTTCCCTTTTTTTTGAAGATGGGCACTACTTTTGCCTTTTTCCAGTCTTCCAGGATCTCTCCCGATCTCCTCGAGTTGTCAAAGATAATGGCCAAAGGCTCCGCAATGACACTTGCCAGCTCCCTCAGTCCCCTCGGATGCATTAAATCCCATTTCGTCTTATCCCATTTCATTTCTGTACTCCCCACGCTAGCATCTTCTGGCTAGGTAGCATTGCCTTGTCTTTTATTTGTGCTGTGTGCTGGGTTGTAAAACTGTATAGCCCTGTTGGAGAACTCAGAAAGCATCTGGCATTGAGGAAGATAGCAAGCTATAATTCATTTTCCTTTTGGTCCTGGTTTTGTCTTCCTTTCCTATAGTCAGTAAACAGATGAATCCGAAAAATCCCTCCTGTGTTACTTGGAAGGTGTTTTCTAGACTATGATCATGTTCTCCTGGATCTGTTCTTTGTGTGTAAAAATATCTTCCTCTGTTCTTACACTTGTTATATTGTATAACCCATGTATATTTTTATGGTCCATCTGTTTATTTTTATACCCTCCTTAAACTGAGGCAGGCAGAAGTGTACTTCGTTTCTCTGGCGTAGTTGCTACGGGCTCTGGAAAGCAGTGGTGTTATCTCTAGTTTTATTTGTCAAGACTGAGGATGAAATCCTTCTGGGATCAGCTACCTGCAGTTGGGCTGCCATGTGGAGTCTGCTCTCTGGGACAGGGGAGCTTGTTGTATTTGATCCATGCAAATACTAAGATTTCTGTACTTAGAAAAACGGAGCCCCCTTCTAGATTTCAGGAGAGCCATTTGTCTCTCAGTGACGGATGGCTGCACTGTGAGGACCCCACACACTCTCTGATGAGGCACAGGCTCTGTTGCACTCCAGCTGTGCTTCCTCTCTGGAGTAAGCTGCAAAGTGAAACTCACTGTGTGACTAGTGGTTTTTCAGAAATCCACAAGCAGTAGAAATCTTTATCAAGTACTCGCCTGCCCCGCTGACTAATGAGAACCTTTGCGCTGCTGCTTGGCAGAGGTTGCGTGGCCAGAGAGAGCTCTCTGAGTCTGTTGCTTGTGCTGTTGAGCCACTGAGTGGGTGCAGACACGAGGCGTGGTCAGTGGCTTGTTTATTGGCTTTCCAAAGGGACTTGTCAAAATGTGTGCGGGGCAGGTGTCTTGCCGGTGTCGCTGGTGAACTCCGGAGGCCTCCAGGCGAGAATGAGTTACTGCTTCCCCTGTGGAGGAGGCAGCTGCTGTCTGGCTGCCATTGTTATCTCTGGCAGCCCTGAGTGTACATTAGGAGCTTTCCCAACACTCTGGCAAGATGCTCCTTTGGGCCAGGCGGTCGCCTTGGGCCCCACGCTGCCCAGCTCTGTCCGGGAGCCACGTGGCTCAGTGTGCTGCCTTGTGCCCTACCTGGGTCCTGGCTGACCATCCAAAGCCAGGCAGCAGAGGACAACACCCAGGGTAGGGGTCAAGGGAGTGAGGGGAGGTCATTTATTTTCCAGTCAGTCCAGTTCTCTGCAGGTAGCACGGCTGAAGGAAAGCTTTGCTCTTGATGGCACGCTCAGTCGAAAAGCTCGTTGAAAGGAACATTTCCAGGAAAGCCCAGATGTGTCCAACTCCAAGGCTCAGCCCACACTTAAAACTTAGCTTGACATCGGTGAGGGGCTCAGGTGTGTGACAGAAATCCATATCCCTGAGGGCCGCCAGAAAGTCGACCTAGCACCCCATGCAATTCGGATGATGGGAAACGTGCTGTGGCTTCCGTAGTGTCGATGTGGCGGCCGAGTATTCCAGCAGTGAGCTAAGGGTGTTACAGTTAGATGAATCTGCTAATCGACTGTCGATAGGTCGATACGGCCTCCTGCTACATCGCAAAAGCAAGGCGCCACCGGGGGACTGCGTGAGGGCCCTGTTGGCCCCGCGCTCCCTCCCGGCGGCACTTCGCTTTTGCAATGTAGCAGGAACCCAGCTCTTACTACATTTCAGAGATGGACGCAGCGCCAGTTCCCCACTGTGCTCCTGCCCCTTCTCCCCACAGAGATGGTGCTGGGGGGAACCAGCTTCAAGCCGGCTCCACTGGACCCTGCTGCCCCCTCTCTGATGGAGGCAGTGAGCGGGGGGGAAGTGACTAGTGGAGTCACTAATCGACTATCCAGTAAGCCTTTGCTTACATCCCTGCAGTGAACTAGCCCATCACTTCCATCATGTCGCTCCCCTCTCTGAATCCTGTCACAGGCTACGCCTCCTTCCATGTAATCCCACCCTCGCCTGTGCCCTGCCTGCCAGCTTGTCAGCTTCTCGTGGACCCCCTCAGCACCCTCCCTGCACGTCCTTTGCGTGGTGCAAGCTCTCTGCGCACATCTCTGCGGCCTCGGGAGTGACCACGTCAGAGTCCCTCTTGCCGAGCCCGACCCGCCTTCTGGGCATCCTGGGGGAAGGAGAGAGGGTGTCTTGTGGCAGGATGTCTTGCAAAGCATGGGGCAGGGTGCGAAGGGGGCTCTGAGCTGCCCTAGAGGGAAGGATGCGGGCGAGGCAGTGTGATGGACAGCACAGGAAGGAGGCCGTGGACGTTGCTCTGAGTTGTTTGCTCATGCTGGAGCCTCGCCTTTAGGAAGTTGGACGCTAGATTGTAGTCGCAGCCCACACAGCTCTCCGCATGCTGCTGACCACTGGGGTCCACACAGTGCGCCGTGGCGAAGCCCTGGGCTTCTGGCTGGCTCCCCGCGCCTCGCCGACCCCCGGGAGCGTGAGTCCCTTCCCTTGCGTGTGTGAAACTCTGTGTCCAAAGAACACAGGAAGCGCCAGAGTGGATCAGACTGGATGGGTTAGCCTGGGGTCGGGAAGCGCTCTGCTAACACGCTTTGGTGCAACGTGTCTCCTCTTCACAGCCCTGTGTGACATCACGGACACTCCCTCCCGGGAGGCTTTTGCCGGGGCCAACCTTGTATCATATTTCCGGGATTCAGTTCGCTTGTTATCTTCACCTGTTTGGAAGGAGGACTGGTCATCAGGCAGAGAAGGGGTGTAACCTGATGGGGATTGGTCACACCCTCCCTGATCTGATCATGTGGGTTTGACTCTCAGACCATCACCGCACTTGTTTAGCTCGTTATGCCAAGAAAGCCTGTTGAACTGAGCTAGGTGCGGCCACGCTCAAGGGTGGAGCCTTGAAGATTGATTTACAGATCCCGGTAAAGTAGCACTGTGTGTCCCGGACTAACCCTGAGTGCTCCCATTAGGTCTTGCAGCTTCTCCCCAGTCTCTTTGCCAGCCTCCCAGCTCACACCGCATTCCTCCCTTTGTTCTTTTGTATTCCCCTCTGACCCTGGGTCCCTTGTTTCTTCAGCGTGTGTCATTTCTTAGCTCCGCCTCTGGCCATTCTCGCTCTGTCCCACAAGCCTGCCTGCTGAAGTGCGAATGCACTTCCCTGCCCCGGCCAGCCAGACTTTTCACTGCCTCGTTCTCCTCCTGCCGCCCTTCCTGGCGTGTGATCATCACCTGGGCCCCGGAGAGCCGGGACTGCTGCTGAGCAGTGTTTACAAGCAGCACTGAGCTGAGGCGGGGAGTACTCTTCACAGCCTGTCTCCCTGATCCAGTGTAGAGAGAATTGTCTGTGTGGAGCAGCCCTTCTTCAGGCTGGCGGGAGGTGAGTGTGGCGTCTTCTGTCTCTCTCTCTGCTGGCACCTGCTTTGCGTGGGGTTCAGAGACAGTGGCCCAGAGTTCCAGCTTTTCAGTCTTCTCCGAGGTGGGGGACTGGGCGCCGCCAGGGATGAGGAGGCAAACTGGGGGAGAAGGGAATTGGTCGCATGCAGGATGAGCGGGCTGTTTTGTATCAGGGCAAAGCCTCTTTGCTTGTTTTAAACGTTTTATTCCAGGCAGCCCTTGTGTGCAGAACGCTGGGCAATGTTCCATAGTCAGGAACTCTGACTCGGGCCAGGCAGAATAAGAGCTAGAAGGATGAGGGCTAATATGCTCAGACAAATGTACTGCTGCAAGGCAGATCAGTTACCCTGCATGGCACCATGCCTGTCAGTGGCCAGATCCCTTTTCAGGCACTGGGGCTGCTTCTGTATTTGAACAGGTCCAAGCACAGCAGGGTTCCAACCCTGATGTCAACCCCCAGGAGCTGCCAGAAACGTAAAGTGGCATTGTGTTCCTCTAAACCCTGTGCTGAAAGGAGGGTCTGTTTTCTCTGGAACGTCTCTCTGCAGTGACACTGGGGAAGGGCGATGCTAAAGAAGCCCTGTGTTGTCAGTCCTGCCTGGTAGCCTGATTCAAAGCCCATGGAAGTCCGGTAGAAATCTTTGTTACGGTCAGGGCCTTTGCTACATGGACACTGCCAGTCCGACGTTCGAGATCTCTTTGGGAGCACGGGGTGCAGCTCTGGTCTCCCGTGTCTAGGAAGGATGAAGGCGGCCTGGCCCGGGGCTGCGAGAGGGATCCGAGGAACGGAAAACCTTACAAGAGGAGACTCAAAGAACGTGGCTTGTTTGGCCAAACCAGACGAGGGCTGAGGAGAAATGTGTCTGCGTCTCTGAATCCAGCCGGGATGAATACCAGGCAAGGGGAAGAGCCATGTCAGTGAGGTGTCTGTGTGGACACAAGAACAAATGGTTATAAACTGGCTCAGAACGATAGGGAGGTTTCCAACCATCAGAGGAGTGAAAGTACGGAGCAGCCGGAGGGAATAGCGTCAAGTGGGAGCTTGGTCAGTTTGTGGAGGGACGGTGTGACGGGACTGCCTGCTGACTGGCAGCAGAACTCTCCAGGGGCCTGCAATGGGCCGGAGGTCAGACCAGATGATCCCCCCGGCCCCTTCTACCGTCAGGTCTGAGCGGAGCCGTTCCGAAGCCCTGTGTGGAAGTGCAGGTGGTCCAGTCCTGTCTTGCGATGCATGCCCCTGGGCTCTGTCAGCTTGTTCCTCTCCAGGGGCCCCAAGCTCCATGCCTGGTGATTTGGGATTGTCTCCGCTGGGGAGGCCTGGAGGAAGAGCCAATTCTTCCGCGTGCATGAGTGTTCTCAGCTGGAAGGGGCTGAGATTGTTCTCCATGAGTGGATCCCAGCAGTGTGTGCCACTGAAATGTGGAGGGAAGCAGGGAGACTAGTCTAACGCTGTTCCGGTCCAACATATGCACCTAGCCTGGCTGATGTGGCTGGTATTGACTGCAGCACCCGTGTGCCAAACTTAGGGTGGGAGAGAAAGTGGCACCAGGTTATCCTCTTCCGCTAATTCTGCAGAGGCAGGAGAAAGGCAAGGCCCACACTGCAATACAGCCGCTCCCCGAGTTACGACCACCTCCACTTACGACCAGCCGCACTTATGGCCAAAGTGGTCATAAATGCAGATCCGAGTTACGAACGGCGATCCACGCTTACGAGCAGCGCGGTTGCCATGTAACTCTATGGGATCCGAGTTACGAACAGTTCGAGTGACGGACCAAGTGTTGGTCCGTAACTTGTTCGTAAGTCGGGGAGCGGCTGTACCTGGGAACAGTGTTCACTCTCCCCCCCCACTCCCCATAGGTGTGTGGAATGAATTTTATTATGCGCACAGAGGCATGTGCAGCTGTGCACCACCAGTAGAAAAACATGTTGCCAGATGTGGGCGCTGTGCTCAGCCGGGCGGCATTTGAATCTCTCCCAGGAGCACTGCTGGAAACCCCTAATGGCAAAGAGCATTTGCCCAGAGGTGTTGGGATGGTAATCGAGGGACTTCGGTACCCTTTGATGCATGAGGAGTCTGCAAGGACCAGGGGGGACTATGGAGCAGAGATTCTGGCGCCAGCAGAGCTGTCCCATCCATTGGACAGTTCGACATGCCTGCCTGGGCCCCGTGCTTTGGGGGCACCCCAGGCAGCTGCCCCAGCTGTCCTGTGGAGAGGAGGGTCCCCCATACTAATATTAGTCTGCTGGGTGACTATCTGGGGGAGGCGCCTGGGGCTGGCAGCAGGGGTTGGGTCTCCCTGCACTCAGAACGCGGAGAGCTCCAGCAGCCTGTTCTGCTCCACTGCCATCTCCCAGGCGGGGGTCACGCCTCTTCACCAGGGCAGTGGCAGCGAGTGCAGGGGGCCAGGCCCCTGGGAAGCCCCTGGGTCACGTCTCTCGGTGGAGGGGCTTCAGGGAAGAGGCGGAGCAGGGGAAGGGATGGAATGGAGGCGGGGACAGAGTTGGGGGGCTGCCCCAGGCCCCCTAGAGACAGCTCTGGGTGCCAGGAATGGCTTTCTAGGGGATGGGGGTGGCACTTAGATTGTAAGTGCTTTCGGGCAGGTTTGTGTGCAGCACCTAACAGGAGCAAGAATAGGAATCGTAATCAAGTGTGCTACTCCAGTATTGTGGGGTGTTTCCTGTGCTGAGACGTGACACGCAGTCACCGGGAAGACGGTCTTCCCTTCTGCTCCCTCGGCGGCTCCTCCTTCCTTTTACCTTCCTGCTGGTGCAGGCAGCGCTCACACACGCTCAGAAATGTGTGTTCAGCTCGTCACGTCACTGGCGTTCGCAATACCCGGAGCTTTGCTCCTTCAGCCCACTCGTGCTCCTACACGCGTGGGGGGCAGAACGGGGAGCCCCGAAAAGGGCTTGTGTGTGCACCAGCCCCCAAAGATGAGTCATCTCGTGCCCGCTGATTCCATCTTCCTGCAGCCACTACCCAAGTGCCCTATCTCAATGGCACAGAGCCCGCAAAAGGAAACTCGGCCAGCGCCCTGCATCCTGTCACACGTTGTTCACGAGTGCTCACCCGCCTCTAGTGATGCGGGGAGGGGCAGGGCTGCCCACGACCAACCTCGCCCAGGAGAGATTGTCGCCCACCAGACAGGTGGTGGTTACCTGTAACTTGATCTGAGGTGGGAAAGAGGGGCTTCCTTGGGAATCTGGACCCGTTGATCCCATGCTGCCGAAGGTCCCAAGTACCGCTCTGCTCTTCGTCCTGTCGGGAGGCTCTGCATTACTCGTCCCCCTGCTCAGTACGGGACTGCAGAACCCAAACCTGCAGCACTGAGCACCAGCCCGAGCGGGCACGCCTCAGCCCGGGGGCCTGTGCCATGCGAGGTCGGGCCCACATTTCTCATGAACCTTCGGTGTCGCTGGAAAGCTGCCGAAATGTGCCACCGAGGGAGCAAGCCTGTTAGGACTGAGTGGCTAGTATCTGCCTCTGGCAGGGCCTGGCTCGGTGGCTCTTGGGCAGCCCTGGCGTGGCTCGCCGTGCCGTGAAGCACGGGGGCTGTAACTGGTGTCTTCGTAAGAACATGACCCCAGCCAGGCCGGGTCAGAACAAAGGTCATGCAGCGCAGGTCTAGTCCGCCAACAGCGGCCAGGTGCTGCTTGGGGCAGGTTCCCTGGTTTCTGGGGAGACTTTAGAAGAGAAACGGGGTTCCTCCACGTGGGGATTAATGGGGGTAGTCGAGTAACCCACAAGCCAAAGCTTATCGGTTAATGCCGTCCGAGCAGCAGCCTGGCTTGCGAGAGGTCCAGGACCTACCCTCGCTGCGGCTCCGCATTTAAAATGTTAGGCGGTAGGACGGGCAGGCAGCCCGGCTCAGTTCCAGCTCACGCCAGGCCCAGGAGCTCAGACCCCTTCCCCCGGACAGGGGCTGCTGCCACCACTGTATCAGGGGGGAGCAGCGTGGAGTGGGGCTGAGCGCATTGGCTCCGGGACTGTCAGCTAGTCGAGTACCGGATAAGATTTCATGAGGTTACTCGACTATTCAGTTAACCGAGATTTCGCATCCCTAGCTCCGTTAGTGCTTGACCCAAGGAAACCAGCCAATGCTGGAGCCCCTTTGGATCAAACAAGCTTGGGGCTGGCAGAGAAGAGGGGGAATTCCTTCTCCTGCCGCAGCCCGCCCAGCCAAGTGGGCAGGACACCCTCGTCTCTGACTCTGAGAGGAGCTGGGGAGGGCAAGGAAATCTGATGTGTTTGCGCAGTACCAAGCGTCTGCCTGAAAGGGCGAAGAGACGATATTTGCTCCTGGGCGGCGGCCGGATTCTAACCCTTTGACTGAGATGTGTAGGCGGCACATGGCTGAGGGCAAGCGAGGGAGCCCTCAAGGGAAAACCTGGAAATGAAGATCATCCTTCACAGATGGAAAACCCAACGGATGCTTCTGAACGTCACTTTGCATTTGTCAGAGGGCGCAGTGAGAACAGTGACCTGCCCTCACGCCTGCCTGTCAGAAGCAGTAGCTGCTGCTGCTTTTCCAAATGGGAGCACGTGCCAGCCAGCACTGCCTGTCACCAGACGGGGGGGTTCAGTCTTCACCACCTGCAGTTCCTGGGACTGGCTGCAGCCCCCCCTTTTGTGTCCTGCTTTCTTCCTGCCTCTCATCTGAAAATCTAGCAAAACAATTAAGGATTTGGGGCGGGGCCCTTTGTGTGCATGAGAGAGATTCGGTGCCCAACTTTGGCAGCTTGTCACCTTGTTTGACTTGCTGTTTGCGCCTGGCTGGTCAGAGCCTGGGCCGGGACAGCCATGCATTATGAATACGTGTCCCAGGGGGAGCCAGGAAAACGTCTCAAAGACTCCGAGGAAAATAAACAGGGGTCTGGCTACCCCGCAAACACAGCCGTGTGGAGACGAGGCCTAGAGCCACGGCAGAAGGAACGTTGCCTTGCACACAGCTCCCGGGTCTGTTGTTTGGCGTCTGTCGGATCTGTCACCCTGCTTGGCAAAAGTGGTAGCAGTGACTTGTCTCTTGGGGAAGTGGGGAGGCTGCTGTTCAGGCAGGCTGCCATGGAGAATGGTGTCGGCCTGGCACGTCTCCTCAAGCAGCGTCTAGATGGGGCCTGTGCTCTTGCTTGACAAGTTTTGTTTCACTTCTGCTTCCCCCTCAAGTTCCCTCTGCTGATCCTTAGAAAGCAGTGCCGGGTGACTGCCAGACCCTTCCGGCTGACGCTCAGGAGTCGGGCTTGGCTGTGTTCCCACCAAACAGCCCGGGTAGCACATTAGCGTGCCATCAGGTGGCTGATCTTCCGTCAGAGAGAGGTTTCGATGTGTCTGCCGGTTCCCCAGAGCTATCCTGTGGCCCACCCCCAGGTGCTGATTGTGGGGTTGCCTTTGAAGCTGGCTGGTGAGCTGCGTGAAGGAGAGGCTGTTTGCTTTTCTCTTGCAAGCCACTTTAAAAGTCCATGTAAACAAGCTGCCAGCACAGCCCAATTAATGCCAGGGACATCGAGAGAGGATTAGCAGGACTCCGTGGGGCAGGACACTCAGATCTGTCTAGCTCTATTAAGAGATTTACTCGGGAGGCTGGGGCGTGGGGCCCTTTTGTTTAATTTACTAGGATTGGATTAGCTACAAACAAGGCCACTAACCCCAAACATTTACCTTGCAGCTGCTTCTGTGCTGATTAACTAAAGGCTCTGGAGTTGCAGGCTAGGCCTGCGGGCAGGGTTAGCCGCTGCAATGGACGCAGAGCGCTCGTTACCCTTTAACGAAACATCTCCACAGCGACGCTGTTGCACAGCAGCGAGCCAAGACATGTCAAGCATGTTGCTGTGGGCCGCTGCAGCAACGTTCGGTAATCTTACGATATGCGTTAGAAATGTGGACCCATCTTCCTCTCCGTCTGTCCAGAACTGCTACCCGGTAAGACCTAGGGCCACCAAATTCAGTAGGCAGCTTCCTCTTATCGTCACTTAAAGCAAGCTCAGCTTTGACAATGGGATGTGCCTGGAATTCGATTGTTTCTCATCAAATGGAAAGAGAGGTCTAGCAGGAGGGACGGTTATACAGTAGAATGACCACGGGATAGCAGCAAGGGGCCAGAGATGGGGAGTTTGACACCTGTAACCCCATTGGGCTGGCAGGGGTGGAGAAAGGGACAGCTATCTCCTCTGTGTCTGTCCCTCAGCGGGGGGACATGCTCCCCTCCCCTGGTTGTGCCCACTGCAGCTGCCATGGAGAGATGCTTTTCTCCTGGCCCCAAGTTGCTGCAGTGAGAGAGGGCTGGGGTAGTCCTCTCTCCCCAGGGCAGCCTGCATCCTGAACCCCTTTGAATGGGGTCGCTTGGGCTGGCTTGGACTTGCTGGGGCCTGGAGCTAAACCCTACTGCCCAGGGCCAAAGCCACAGCCCGAGAGCAGCACAGCTCAGTTTGCAGGCTCCCCGCTTGGGGGCTGAAGCCCTTGAGCTTCTGCTTTGGCTCCCTTCACCCCCATCCCAGACGGGGGCGTGAGCAGGAGTAGGCCTCGGTCCCCCTCCTCGCGTTGCAGTTCAGTGTCGTTTGGGAACCCCTTTGGGCTCTTCGGAGACTCACTCTTAAATGGCCGGAGCCAGGAAAGGCTGCAGCGAGTTTGCTAGCTCCTGAGATTGGAACGGAATTGTTCGCGAACAGTCGCTAGGCGGGAAGTCGTTCAGCACAGACCGGACTTGGGAGCAGCGGCTAAAGATTGAAGCTTGGTTAGTGAGATGCAAAGGCAAATCTCTAACTGAGTTTGTTACCTCTACTCCACTTCCAAATAGGGATGTAAAAGGCTAGCCCAGCCCTGCTAAGCATTAGCCTTATTGGCATGCTTACCGGGGGCCAGGCTATCGGGAGCAGACCCCTGGGGCCGGAACATCCCGCTGGCCGGGCCTGCAGCCAGCAGTGAGCTCATGGAGAAGCGTCCCGTCGGAGGGGGTCATGGTGCCCGTACTGCTGTTCCTCGTGTTCGTTGGGCGCAGGGTGCGGGTGTGAGTAGAACAGGGTGCAGGCGTCAGTGAGACCCAGAGGGGCGACCTGGCCCGGTGTCTCGCCGTTGGAAAAGCCCCAGAGGGGTTGTCTGCAGCTAGCGGAGGGAACGTTGCCGAAGTCAGTCAGGCTAGAGCGCCCTTCCATACTCTTCCCTGACTCCTCTCCCTGCTTCCGTGTAAAGTGGGGGCGTGCCAGCACCACAGCGCCTGGGCCGTGCTCTGCAACGAACGTCTCTGGAGAGTTACGCAACGGCTGGTCCTGTCTGACACCCCCTTGCTCAATTCTCTGGCCACAAAGCATCGGTAGAGCGGTACGTCCGGTCAGAACGGCCGGACTGGGTCAGCCCAAAGGTCCATCCGGCCCAGTCCCCTGTCTGCCCACAGCGACCAGCGCCAGGTGCCCCAGAGGGAGTGAACCAAACAGGGAATGATCCAGCGACCTCTCTCCTGCCGTCCATCTCCACCCTCTGACAAACAGGCTGGGGACACCATTCCTACCCACCCTGGCTCATATGCCTTCCTTTCCTCCAGCACGCCCTGCTCCCCTGCACTGCCCTCGACTCCCCCATCTCTCTGCTCAGGGAAGCCAGGTTGGATGTGGTGCGTGCAGAACCTGTTCCTTTGGGGGTTGTCTCCCCCTCGTGGTGCACAAGGGCCCTCGTACCATGTCCCCAAGACTCCTGGGCCTGGGAGGTTTGACTGGAGACTTGTTGGTCACCCGCCATATGGAAAAAAATGTTCTTTCCGTGAGATTGGTTTGGGAGGAGCTAGGGCCGCCGATGGTGGGTAGGGGGGCTGCTGCTGCTTTCAGATCAGTGCAGGCTGGGTGGTGCTGACGGGCTGGCTGGGGGAGGCTACCCCTTCTGCCCAATGTCCTGCCCCTTCCGGGGGCATGGAGCCGGCCCAAGCGCCCAGCAGTTCTGTCGGCAGCCCGGGGGAAGCTGTAAGCTGCCGCGTGGCGCACAGCCGCTTTCCCACTGTGTATGCATGTCCCTAGCGTAGCGCGTCTCACCTCGGCGGCACACACGGCAGCCCCTGTCCGTGGGCACTGGAGTGCAGGCCCTGCTTCTGTGTGGGCTCAGCCCCTCCCCTCCCTCCTGGTCTGACTGATGGGGCTTTTCAGGCGCTCAGTGCCCCGGCACCACTTGTCGTTTCCCTCTTCCCGACGGAAACGCCCGGCGAACCCGGGGCCGGGGGTGCTCTGTTCGCGGCGTCCCAAGCCGCGCTTTCGGACTGCCGCCAGATCCTCCGCCGCGGTGGGAGTGGCGTTCGCAGCCCGTCTGGGAGAGGAGAAACTGTGTGGAAAAGGGCACGCTGGGCTTACCCGCCCCAGGAGCAGCTCAGGGCTGCTGCAGGTACTGGACTAGCCCCTCTCTGCCTCCGACTGGAGCCCACCATGGCCCCTGCTGTGTTTCTGGGCGCAAGAGAGCTCTTCACAGCAGCTGTGAAAGAAGGCGAAGGGAGCTGTGCGGCTGGCCCCTGCCTTGCTCACCTGTGGCTGCAGACAGCTTCCTTGCGTGCTGGCTGCTCGCTGCCTGGGCTCAGCAGCCCGCGCTCGCTCTCCGTGCAGCTCTGCTGTTCGCGTCTCCATGCGCAGTTCAAGCATCCGCATGTTCCCAAACTGACTGGAGAGGGTTTGGCAAGTCCCAGGGAAGAGGCGAGCCCACTGTTCAGCCCTCCGCCAGCTGCGCAGGAAGGGCTAGTTCGCTGCGTGAGGGACTGCAGATTTGCTCTTCCTCACTTCCCCTTTTGTTGGGTGTGTTCCCTGGGCTTGCATCAGACCAAGCTTCCTGGGCACTTCGGAGAGGTCCCGCTTCACTTTGAAATCTGCCTTGGGAAGGTAGGCAGCGGGGCGGGCTCCGTGGGGTTTCACATGGATTGTCACTTATGCTCTGGTACAGGGGAGCGTGGCTCTTGCTTCTGTGCATGACCTAGCAGGGCCATGCTGCAGGAGAGGGAGTGGAGTGGCGGCGGTACGGAGACTGGTCTGGGTGCTTTGGTTTGCTACATCCCATGGCCATTACGGCGCGCTCCCCCCCACCGTTAGGCTGCTGCTGTGTCTTAGCTTGCTCCTGGGTTACGTTTCGGTTCTGAGCTGTGCTGGGTGAGAGGGGTCGGATTGATCGCCCAGAGCAGAGTTCAGAGATCCTGGTGCCTTAACAGCACAAGCCTCATCTGTCAGTCACCTTAATCCGGGGGAGGGACTGCAGCCAGAGCAGTAACTGGTGAGGTCCCTTTGAAGACCGGAGAAAGTAGAGATGGGAAATTTAAAAACCAGGCAGGTCTGGGTGATTCCCTGAAGGCCGGGGCAGGCTGGTCCTGACACTGCGATCTACTGCCTTGTGTCTCAGCTGTGTGGGCGTTCGGTGGAACGTGATTCAGACCATTGGCAGTGCTGGTGACTGGAGACAGAGATCCATCTAAGTGTATGTGAAGACCAGATCATAGAATTAGTACCCGTCGCCCAGCGTGCCAAAGGGTCTGCGTGCTCTGCTGGAGGACTTCTCCCCACCCAGGGCTCTGCAATGGAGCTCCCTCCTGCTGGTTGCCGGGCATTAGCTGGAATGCGATTCAGAGACCGTTAGCAGTGGTCTTTAATCCACCCGTGCAGAGCATCCAGTGCGCCCGCTACCCAATGGCCCCCGCGCCCGCCTTCTGTCACGGCCCGCTGCTGCCGGCTTGGGGAGCGAGAAGCTGGGCCCCCGCCGGGCCAGGTTCTGCCTCTGCCCCCGGCTAGACAAGCTGCGAGGGATGGAGTGCGGGTTTTCAGGCTGACATTCAGTACTTGTGCTTTCCCCAGTGAGCCCCTCAAGCGCATTTGTGGGAGGGGAGAGGTGGCTTTCGGCGGCCCCTTGGTGCAGGGGAGGGGAAGCGAGGGTGTGTGCAGGAAACGCCAGCTCTGCCTGGGGGGATAGCGTGGAGCAGCGCGAGGCCTGGCACGGCCTGGCTGTGTGTGTGTCCGGACTTCTTCCCTCCCTCAGCCCAGGAGCAGTGCACACACGTTGCCTGTCGCTGGCCAGTGGGGCTCAGCAGGCAGGTGTTGGTGCTGTCCCCGTGTTATACATGAGGAAACTGAGGCACGGAGGGCGAGCAGCCGGTCCGAAGTCGCCCAGTGACTGAGCCAGGCAGCCTGGCTCCGTTTCCCTGCTGCAGTCATTGGACAGCACCCTGCAGGGCTGTGTGTGTCTGTTATTTGGGAGCAGTGGCTATGCAGATAAAAATGACCTTCTGTTCCGCGCTCTCCGGAGCCCAGTCTGTCTGTCTTGCAGGAAACGAAAGCTACTCCGAGCCAGAGTCTTTAGCCCATCACTGGCCCCAGCACGAAGCAGCCGCTTTCACGCCCAGCAGCCCGCTCCAGGAGGTGCCTGGCGCACACGTCTGTCTGAAGACAGGTGAGGTCTGGTCATGGCCTCGTGCAGCAGGCTGGTAGATGTGATTGCGCGTTCACCTCCCCCCGAAGAGCCGTCCCTCAGGTAAAGCAGCGTGCAGCACAGGTGCCGGACCGGGGGCGCTGCGGCACCCCTCGGCTTGAGCCAGTTCCCATTGTACCCAGGGTTTCCGGCGTGGTGCTCAGCCCCGGCCAGTGACCTCTGCCTCTGCACGGGTGGGTGTTTCAGTGGCTGTCGCGCTGCGGACTGCTGCTTCCCTGGCAGTGTTTCGTGGGTGAGTCCCGCTGTGCCCATTGAAAGCTGCCAAGAGTGAAAGTCCCCGCAGGCGGACAGCTCTCTTGCCCCATTCCGCTCCTTTGGGCCTGCCCGGCATCGTCCCAGACTCTGCTAGAGCATACCCAGGCTGTCTGCTCTGCCGGCGGCGGCATGGCTTCCCCAGCACCCGGTCCCGTACCCGCTCGGGAGAGCATCCTGAACAGGGCGCTGGGCTCCCGGAGCTGCAGTTCCTCTTGCTCGTTCCTGCGGCTCGTGGGCAGAGAGCTAAGAGGCGAAGCTTGCTCCCTTTCATTAGGGTGAGCCCAGGCATGCGGTGAAGGAAGGCTCGGAGCTCTTCAGTATCTGACACTCCCTCCGGGCAGCACCAGGCTCTGCAGAGCAGGCAAACCAGGCACAGGGCTGGGGGGAGCGAGCGTGCTCCTCCATGGATACGGCTGGCACTGGAATGCCCCACGGTGCATTTGAAGCCCTTTAATGCAAAATATTCCTCCCGGAGATTTGTTTTCTTTGCTAACCGCTGCAGAAGTCGCGTTCAGTCCACACGGCGCCTTCTCCCAAGCCAAAAGCAGGGGGGTTAGGGCTCGTTGCCAGCAGAAGGTGCATCTGCCTGTCACCCGCAGCAGGGGCTGGGCAGATGTAAAACAGCAAACTGGGCTGGGAGAAGGGATGGCAAAAGGGCGGGAACGTGTTGCTCTTTGGGAGGCTTGTGCAGTGCTCCCTGGTCCTCAGCAGCCACTGCACGGAACCAGTGGGAGCCCTGGGGAGTAGGGAGCCTCTTGGCAGTGACATTCAAAATGCCAATTTGATCACAAGGTGGCCACCCGTGTACCCTCGGAGGCGCTGGGCTCCGGGAGGGGGGCAGTGAGTAGCCACAGCATGGGATGTGGGAGAGGGTTGGTCGACACCCGCTGGTTCGTTTCATTCTCCTTGAATGGGTGATAGAGAGCCTGGTGCTAAGTTTTGGTGCACGGAGGAGGAAGGGCCGTCTCCTGTAAGAGATAGGAGGCTGAAAAGAAGCTCTCCCTGCGTGGCTGTTGTGTGCCTTCGCAAAGTCCGTGCCCTTCCGCCTGGGAGGGCTCTCCCCCGCCCCCAGAAGGGCCACGCCCCTGTCTGAGGGGCCTAGCATGCCTGCGCCTCGCCCGGGGCCCAGCGAATGGTGGGTGGCGTACAAAGTAGGTATAATGGAAGGGAAATAATTTCTCCCCCCAAGGGGCTGTTATAACAGGTGTTTAATTAGAAACCTCCTCGCTCCCTCTGGATGTGTGCCAGGGAGCAGGCAGCAGTGCCCATCTCTCCTGCCAGGCACCGAAGTGTGCCGCTTGCCCCGTTCGAACAGCTCTCTCCACTGGCGTGCCAGGCAGACCTCGCTCTTCACAGCACCCCCTTTGCAAAGGGCAGCCCAGAGGTTCCTGTGTCTCGTGCGAGCTTGTGCGCCTCACGCTGTCCGTAGCAAGCCTGCGGCTAGGACCGAGTCCTGATTCTCAGCCCTCATCCCAGAGGTGAGGAGCGAGTCTGTGCCCTTGCTGCTGGCGCGAACCCAAGTAGTCCATTCTGCTTCTCTCCCTCTGTGCACGGAATGGCTCTGCCCCTCGTCAGTCGTGCAGGGCCAGGTGCTGGCCCCCTCGCTCGCTTCTTCTCAGCTGGGGCGTCCTCCTTTCGCTGCGCAGGTCTGGTACTTCTGCCGAACAGAAGATTGGGGCAGGGCCACAGGGCGTGTGCGGGACAGTGTCAGAAAAGCGCCCCCCCCCCC
>JANRFK010003679.1:906731-945212 GCA_030068395.1 Apalone spinifera | reverse complement strand
GGACCCCATTGACTGGCTGCTCTACTCAATACCCTGTTTCCTGGGAACGAGCAGCCAAACACCGCTGCTGTCCCCCACTCCGCTCTACCTTGGTGGGGGGCTGCTCCACCTTGAGATCAGGAGGGTTGGCCAGCAGATCCCTGGCCAGGTCCAGAGTCAGCCGGCATGCTTCATTGCTGTAGCCGTGCGCATAGAGCGCCTCTGCACAGGCAAAGAGGATCTGGAAATAAAGGGATAACGGGTCAGATTTCCTGGCTTGTTCAAGCGGAACATTTTCTTTGAGAAGCTCTTGTGCCCCCATGGCTCAGAGCAGCAGCTTGACATTTAGAAAGGCACTGGCCTGCTAGCGACATGCTTTTGGGAAGCCCCATTCAAATCCACCCAAATTTGGCCAAGTGATCACCTTAAGGAAAAAACGCCCACGTGCGTCAGCTAAATTCCAGCCCACAGGGCTCAGCATCACTTGACTTGGCCTGCCCTTGGCCCCTGCAGCCAGGCAGGGCCCCAGAACGGAGAGCTAGGAGCCTGCCTCTCCTGTGGAGAAGGAACCTGCTTATCTGGAATGCAGAGGGGGAGAGCGCTGGCCCTGGGTGAGGGACCAGACTGGAACCAAGACGCCTTGGAGAAGGGAGGGGGCCGGAAAACGGAGCCTGGAAGTTTGAGGGGTTGGCTGGGCACGGAGACTGGGAGTGGAAGCTGGGAGCCAGCTGGGGCGAGGAAGCCGGGTGGGGGGAGGGGAGTCTACCACTGAGTTGGGGGTAAGGGCACTGGGACTGGTTGGGCCAAAGACTGGGGACAAGGAGCTGGGGGAGCAGTGCAGAGATTGTCCTAGGAGCCCTTAAGTGTGGGGGAGACCACAGAAGTGCCACATGCTGCCCCGCCCCCAGCGCTGGCTCCATGGCTCTCATTGGCTGGGAACCATGGCCAATGGGAGCTGCAGGGCGGTACCTGTGGGCACGGGCAGCACGCACCAAACAGAGCTGCCTGGCCACGCCTCTAAGGGCCAGACGCGGTGGCTACTTCCAGGAGCAATGCAGAGCCAGGGCAGCCTCCACCCCCCCCCCAAGCAGGGCTGTCCCCCATGTTGGATTGGTCTGTGCACCAATGGTGCGCATGCAAAAAAGGTTCCCCCCCACATGATACAAATAAGAAAAATAATCCCAGGTTACTCTTTTCGCACTGCCGCTAGCTCACCTCCATCCTGTTCTCCTGCTCCAGGGGCTTTATGCCAGCAAAGATGTCCTGCTCCTCTTCATTGCCCCCCTCCGCTTTGTCCTCCTCCTCCTTGGCCACCTCCTGGGGATTCAGATAGTACACCTGGTAATCATCGTCCTCTTCTCCCTCCTGCCCGCCCCCTGCTGCGCCATTCTCGCCCACTTCCGCCTTCCGGCCCGGACCACCACCGTTCTCGTCAGCAGAGGGCAGCTCGTCGTCGCCACTGCCCACTTCCTCCTCGGGGTCCTTTGGCGCTTTCTTGGCAGCGGGATTGCTCCTGGTGCTGGGCTCTGGCCCTTCTGAGAAGTACACCCCCCCATCCTCTTCAAAGGTGTCCCTGTAGCTCCTGCTCACGGGGCTCTCGGTGAAGCTGAAAGTGTTACTGGCCTCCGCCCCCAGAGCCAAGCTGCTGTCGTCCAGACTCAGCTCTGCCAAATCTGGCTCCAGAGAGCTGTCCTCACTGCTCATGCGGCGTTTCCCACTGTGCTTACTGGCTACACTTTTCCCCACCGGCAGCTTGGCCTTGCCTGCTGCTGGCTTGTACACAGCCTTCTCTCCCTCTGCCGAGAGACGGCGCAAGGCTCGCTGCGGGGCTTCCGAGACAGCCTTCCGCTTCCCAAGGAGCTCCTTCGGGCGGACGGCTGGCTCTTGCGAAGAGGGGTGTGACCTGTCCCCAGGCTGCAGACCGGGGCCCCCAGGCTCCTGCCCAAGGCCTCTGCCTGCTTCACACGCAGTCTCTGCACATTGCAAGCGGCAGCTCCTCTGCTGGACAGCCTTCACCCAGCAGAATGAGTTCTTCTTGTCTGCGCTGCTGTAGGTGATGCCAGGGATGGGATAGGCCTCCTCCCAGTTGAAGTAGCAGGCTTCCACAGCTGGCTTGAAACCCTGGAAGAGCTTCTCCAGGGATTTCTTGTGCTGCCCCCTCTTGACATTATCTATGACTTTCAGCTGCCACTGGCGGAGCTGGGTGCAAAGGTCCCTGCGCCTGGAGCACGGGGAGAGGAAAGAAGCTGCCATAAGGCACCGTGACAAGCCACTCCCCACCCCGCTCGCAGGAAACCCGTCTGCTGCCGTGGCACGAGTCACCCCGCACGCAGGAAACCAGCAAGGTGACGACAGAGAAGGGAATCAGCTCCTAGGCAGGCCTACTCCATGGAAGCCCAATGCTGCCAAGTCTAGCTGGGCTGTAGACAGGGGATTCAGGGTGAAGCGCTGCTTGTGCGGGCCTGAGCAGCCAAATCCCGTGGTCCACCCCCACAGAGGTGACACTCGCAGGCTGCCCAGGCAGCTGCTGTACAGCAGGAATGGGCATCACTGGCAGAGCCAGGCGAGAATATTGGCATGGGGTTTGAAGCTGTACTATGCTGGTGCCGATCGGTGCTAATGGCCTCCTCGAGAGAGCACTAAAGGGTTCAACTCATCGCTTTACACTAAATAAATGTCCGCAACATGAAGCGACAATACAGCTACACCTGGGCAGCTCTGCCCCGCGGCTGGGCCAGTGGGAGCGGAAATGGAATGCAAAAGCAAGGCCAGATACTTGGCAAAGACTGTGTCAGTTAGAACTAAGACCTCCCAAACCCAATTATGACAAGAGGGTGGGTGTCATTTAACCAAGCCCTGCAGCGCACTGCCATTCAGAAAACCCCTCTCCGCCCGCAGAGCTCAGAAGAACTTCGGGCAGAACCATATGGGCACGTTAAAAAGGGACGAGATGCAAATTATTCACTTGGGAAAGTAGGGTTAGAAACAGAGAAATACCAGCAAGTAAAGCCAAAAGCCATGAAGTTTCTCTTGGCGACAGCGCAAGTCTATCTAACAAAGGAAGTACAATTCAATCACGAGGGGTGCAAGGCCCAAAACCAACGTGCGTGTGGACCACAGAACTAAATCAAGGCAGTTGAAATGGACTCTTTAAGGAACCCAGTAAAGATGGTCTGACCCTGGTGCTCACCTCTGTGGGCTGATGGTTGGGTCTAGGACAGCCAGGCGCCACAGAACCACCATCTCATCACACATGCTGGCACAGGCATGCGCAGCCACTTCCGACTGGCCATTGCTGCGGCCGGTGTGCCCGCTAGCACTGCTGTGGGAGGCGGACGTTCGCACGCTGTACCACCAACCCGTTATCTGAGGAGGAGACATTCAGTGCAGCTGCGCCCTCCACTCCCGAGTCCCACCCACCCCACATCTGCACAGGCTAGAGGACGTAAACTCTGAGTGACAAACAGGAACAGTCTGTTCTGTGGCTAGACAAGCAACACCTGGGTTTGTATTTCTTTCTAAAGACTTATGGGCATGAAGGCAGAGACCCATTGAAACCTGGGGGTGGATGGAACCTCAGACTAGAATCAGAGCAAGAGCAGACTGACATGGGACGGGGAAGAGAGCTAGAAATATAGTCCGCAGTACGATAGCGGCAAATCCAGCACACTGGCAGCGACTGGCGTTACCACCAGCTGGCGGCAGCTGAGTGCCCAACATGAAGTGAATTGGGTCGGCTCAGTCTGGTCCTAAAGGACAGACGCCCTCACAAACAGCTCTCTCATTTGCAGCAGCAGCAGCAGCAGACACAGCGGGGACTGACTGGGCCTGGACCGAACCCTTGGATTTCCTCACTCAGTCTGAGGCAGAGGCATATGCTAGGGTGCTGGGGAGAGGCAGGCACTGAAGAGGTCCATGGTTACACCTCTACTGTGTCCTGGGGTGTCAGTGACCCTTTTCCCTTCCACAACATCCACACAACATTGGCGTTGTTCCCTTTGAACAGATTTAAATAAAAGGCTCCGAGCTTCCCAAATTCAGCGAAGAGACTGACATTCTGCCACCCGACATACCCCTTAAGTCAGAGTCGTAGCAGACGGACTCTGTTTTGGAAGAATCAGCAGAGCAAATCGCCCTGGCTGGCCAGAAGAGGTGCAGGGCCCAGAGGGTCCGACATCGTCATGGGATGCAGTGGTGTACTGAGCATCACAGCCCCAGCACCTGACGGGAGAGCAGTTCCTTTTGGAGGGAGGGGCACAAAGCCAGGGATTCTAACAGCACTGAACAGCTGTGGCCATTGCCTGGTCCCTCCTGGCTGACGTGCTGCCCCGGAGGCACTGAGTACCTGCTCGTAGGTCAGACACTGCTCAGTCAGGATCTCCAGCAGAGGGGCTGCGTTGCTGTCCCTTCGCTTGAACATCTCCCGAACAATGGAGAGCAGGTTCCAGATCCCCTCCGGCTCTCTGCCTCTCAGGGGACGGAGGAGACATGCCCACTCTGCAGCAGCTGGCGGCTCCGTGGAGGACAGGTACATCGAGTTGACGTCACTGTGGGAATGAAAGGGAAGGGAGAACAAGAATGAGACGGGACAAGCACAGCCACATCCAAAGAGATTCTGGGCAACCCAAGACTTGCATTTTGAGAAGGGCTTGGACAAATGTGTCACTTATGAGTTAGCATAAGAGTCAGACAGGAACAGGCAAGTTGGACACGCTGTGCCAAGACTGAACGAGCACTAGAGGGGTTTTATCTCCCCCGACTTAACACTGCCCCACACACGCAGACAGAACATTACCTGGAAGAGTGACCCCACAATGAAGCACCCTTAGTTTCATGGTCTGATGCCCACTTACACACCACAGTCCATGGAGTAGCAAAGGAGAGCACCCCACGGACTGAGCCCAATGCCACAGCCCTTTGTAGGTGGGGTAAGTCCTTACTCTGGGGGAGGCAGTTTACCTGAAGACAACAGGAGAGGGCCCACAGAACTTGTGAAGGGTTTTCTTTATGTTGTCACTTAAAGTAGATTCATCCAGGTACCAGGTGCTTTGGTCTGAGGCTGAGGGGCCAGCAGTGGGATCTTGAGGAACAGAACAGAACAGAACAGAACAGTCTGCAGGTGTGGGAGAGATGCAGTCTACATCCCACAGCCCAAGAGACTGCAGGCAGCAGATAAGCAACGATTGTAATTTCACCCCATCTAGAGAGCAACAGTCTCAGAAGTGTTCAGGGGGCCTGGAAACACACTGCAGTCACTGCACACGGGGTCACTGGACAATACCTTCCGCTACAAACAGCCAGCCTGTGCAGAGCCAAGAGCGCACACCCGGCCTTCTCAGCAGGCTGTTCCCCCAGTTCACACAAACCCTTGTGCTTAACCCCTTCCCTTCCCACAGCCGTCCCAGGAGCAGGGCCCCAGGAACTCAGTGACAGACAGACAGACACACCCACTTCCCACCAGAGCAGAGACTATTCCAGTTACCTGGGGCTCCACACACTGTGTTGATGGCAGTGGACTGAGAAGACAGCAGCTCATCCAGTAGGCGCTGAGCGGTAGGAAGGATCTAAAACACAGGAGACGTATGTTGAGTGAGACTTGAAAATGCATCCGCACGCCTTGCCTCGTCACAGCCAGCCGAGACCCATTTCCATCGCCGCGACCACAGAGCCGCTGGAAACACTTGTCTGCAGTTAGCTTTTCGGGCTCCTTTCCTAGTTCTCCACCCAGGGGCTCCTGCATGCCTGACACATGCAACAGCCTATAAAACCCAGGAGTGCGGCGGGAACGCCCCAGGCTATTGCGCTACAACCCTTCTCGCTCCACCTAGCCACCTTTCTCTGCTCAACGTTTGCATTGCAGAGGCTGCACCCTCGCAGGCAAACTGGGGCACCTGGGGAAGGGTAAGTAGGAGAGCAGGAAAAGGACTCTGCAATCCCAAGCGTCTCGCATCCGAGTGGCCGCTTCCACCATTCTCTTGTACCCCTCGATAAGCTTCCTCTCCCGCCCCCAACTCATCCCGTAGGATGCCAAATGGCTGATTCAGTGCTGGAGCCCAGGCAGCCCCGCCGTCCCAGGAGCTGCATGGCAGGGACAAAGGCTGGCTTTCTGGCTTCAGGCCTGTTCTTTTAGATCCACTTGCTACCAGGATTCACCCTCACAATAACCACAACAGACTATGAAGATGTGAGTGGTACAACCAAGGGCCAAAGGCAGGACTCCTCTCTCCACCCACTCCAGAGTGGATCAGGTACCTGAGACTAGAGTAAAAGGCTCACTGCACACCCGCCTAGATAGTCAGGGATTTGTCAACAACACGGGCCCACCTTCACTTCGAGATCAAAGGAAAACAGGGCAGTAGGGGCATTTCGTGTGTGAGGCACCCGGAGACAGGCTAGGCATTCAGTGAGAAGTCACTTGCTAAGACCACCTCACATCTTGCAGGCTGTAGCCCCAAGGAACTGCAGCAAGAAGGGACTACTCACTCCACACACTAAGTGCCTGAGGGAGAAGGACCTCAGCAAAACACACTTGTGCACTTAACGGCTACAGGGAGACTGGTTTCCCCACTGCAGGTAGCTCTCAGGAGCACTGGTAACAGGTTCCACATGCTTTCCTGCGTCATGACACAGGCATCATAAGGCAGAAGCTCTCAAGAGCTCCAGCCCTTACATTCATGCGCCAGTGACCATTTCCCCTGCACACTGAGCGAACAGCTTCCCTGGAGTAAGAGACATGTTTTTCATCAGCTGGAAATAAGGAGACAAGGCCACCTCACATGACTCGCCAGCGCTTCACAGAACCAATGCTTTACGGTGGCTACACAAAGTACTTGCAAGTACCACACTCAACACCTTGACCCCCAGCACTGTGGGGGCCAGAAGATGAATTTGGACAGCCCCTCCCTTAACAAAGGCCTTTGGGAAGCAACAGCTATCCAGGATCACACGCAGTATCAGAGTAGATGGGACACCTTCCATATGCCAGCCAGCCCGCCCATTCATTGCTGAGGAACACCTGCCAGCAGTACTATTCGTGTTTCCGGATGCCGAAGTCAACAACCTCAGCAAGAAAGGCCGGTTCTCTCTCACTTCTCCTTCCTGCTGGCGCATGCAATTGCTACTGGTTTGCCATCTATCTAGAGCACAGAGCCGGCAGCTGTATGTCAGCGTCTTTACAGCACGGATTTGCTCTCGTCTGCTCCTGAGCAGCTAAATCCCTGTGGTGGCTGGAGTCTTGCTTACACTGTTCTGACTGAGGTTGCATGAGTGCGTAAGGTGCTGTGTGCACAGGGACAGCGCCCTCACTTCTAGTGGAAATGAGCCATGCTCCACTGTGCACCGAAAACCCAAATTCAAACAGAGGAAGCAGAGGGATTGAGCGGCTCACTCTAGCGTCGCTCGACCTTTCCAGGTTAGCAAACCCTTTACTCACCATTCACACCAAGAATAATACTAGAGAGGCAGCTGTGTTAGTCTGGTGTAGCTGCAACAAAAGACAGGACTGTGCAGCACTTTAAAGACTAACAAGATGGTTTATTAGGTGAGGAGCTTTCGTGGGCCAGACCCACTTCCTCAGATCCAAGTGTGGAAGAGAATGGGCATGGCCATATATACCAAAGGGATACAAGTGTTCCCTTTTTTTTATTGTATCCTTAGGCATGGCCATATATAATCAAAAAAAAGGGAACACTTGTATCCTTTGGTATATATGGTCACGCCTATT
This sequence comes from Apalone spinifera, assembly GCA_030068395.1. Lineage (NCBI taxonomy): Eukaryota > Metazoa > Chordata > Testudines > Trionychidae > Apalone > Apalone spinifera. The sequence continues at coordinate 937,510 of JANRFK010003679.1, read as the reverse complement.
TTCTTCCACACTTGGATCTGAGGAAGTGGGTCTGGCCCACGAAAGCTCCTCACCTAATAAACCATCTTGTTAGTCTTTAAAGTGCTACATAGTTCTGTCTCGTTTCATTCACACCAAGACCTCCTTACATTTACTATAAAAGAAAAATCTTCTCTCTCCATCTCTATCTCCAACCATAAGCCTATGCTTTGCAAGAGGTAGACAGACAATCCTTGCCCTTGAAGGATAAGGTGGATGGGGATGGGGAGTTGAGATTTAAGAATTTCAGCCCTTCACAGCTCCTCATCCACTGGTTGAGAAATACCAACTCAGGTAAAAATCTTACAGCCCATTCTCACTTATCTGAATGCAGCCCAGGTTGGTAGGGACCAAAAGTTCTATCACTCCAAGGATGGTACCACAGCCTGGGAGAAGTACCATGCTTGCCACACCATGAAGCCCATCATAGCTGTCCCTCTGCTTTGCAAGCCTCAGCAGAGACAGCAAGACTGGACAGCTCAGAATCAGAAACTGAACTATCCTTCCACCCCTACCGGTGGGTGGACTCCTTAGATGAGGGTTCAAACACTGGTGAGGCAGGGTGTGCAACGCCATTGGCCCCACAGTACATGTTCTGCAGACCATTCCCAGGGCTGGCAAATCAGGCAACTTTCCTCTGCACTAAATTTATATACAATCAAGAGGCCACCAACAGTGACTTGTGCTTGGAACACTATGCCCTTGCCCCTTGTCATTTCTTTTCTTCTGGAAGATTACGCTCTTCATAACCACGAGCTCTGCACCTGTGTATGCCCATGTGCTGTCAAGACATTTTAACATTGGCTGACTAAGCACCACTCTCCTCTCCCCTGTTCGGGATAATTCTAACCCTTTACCTGGCAACACAACTGTTAAACCACACACAAGCAACAAGAGAAAGCCTCCCCAGTTACTAGAAAGTGATCAGACAGGAGCTGGCTGTTTGGGGAGGAAAGCGTTACACGCAGAGGTGAAAGCGTCGGAGGATGAGTTTAACAGGGTTCCATTGATACAAGACTGTTTCCACTTACCTGTTGTGGGAGTTCACTGATCAGGTACTGAGCAAATTTCTGTAGCTGATCTCTCTGAAGCCGAGACAAGGACTCTGAAACGGGCGCTCGCAAGCACACCGCAGATGCCTGGAGGAAGAAGAGAAGAGATGCAAGAGTCCTGCTGTCCACAAGCCTGGTCCACTGGATGACAATCAGTGCTAGTAAGAGCCATGTTTAAGCACAGGTGCTGCTAGCAGGGTTTTAGCATTGGTTCCAGCTCCATGCGGATATGGATGTTTCTTGATATCATGTAGGACAATGCTGTAGCCTGAACTCAAACCATCTAGGACTAGGTTTTACAAAACCGGTTTTTAAAGAATTTCCATGACAAGGGATTCCTACTGACTGCTATGCATAAACTCCATTATTTCTAGCAGTTGCACAAACGCTGGCAGAGAATTCACAAACAAACCTGACAGGACATGATTTTTTAGCTTTTGGCAAAAGAGCTCTGTGGACCACCGCTCCTTTCACCTACAGTGCTAGATGCTTATTCATTCTAATTCTAAATTCTGTTTCTCTTCATTCCAGCCTTTTAAAAAATAGATCTTAGACAGTGAAAGAATGTATGGACCTGGCTTTTACTATGCAGAACGCCATCTACATTTAAACTAGAAAAAAAGCAAAAGCATTTCAATGAGTAAGACACCACTGATAACTGGCTTAGTTCTGAATCTGGGTAGGTCTGCATATAGCAATACCCAGGGCTGGTCTTACCATGAGGCGAACTGAGGTGCCAGACTGTGGGGGGGCTCCTCTAGGACCCAGAGTGTAGAAAATTGTGTCTGTGCTAGTGCACATGTAGGTAGCGGAGCAGGACCATGAGAGGAGTGGAACAGGAAGGAGGCAGAATTGAGACCTTTCCAAGTTTTGGCCCAAGCGAGGGGGCATGGGGGCGTCATTTGAGCTCCCCGCCTCAGGTGCCAAAACGTGGGCCAGCCCTGGCAATACCCTTTACATGAGGCTTCCTTTCCGTGCTCAGGCCAGGTCCGTACTACGGGAGAAAGCCGGCAGATACGCAGCACCAGCTACGTGAGCAGCACGGCTGGAGTCAACGCACCCTGAGGTCGAATCTCCCCGGCGTTCCCACTGCAGCAGGTTGAAGGTAGAAACTCTCCCATCGACTTCCCTTGCTCCTCGTGACCCGGTGGAGCCATCAGCAGTCAACGTAGTGGGTTCTTACTAGACTCGCTAAATCAGACCTTGGAAGGTGGATCTCCAGTAAGCGGAGACAAGCCCTCAGTGTGTGCAAACTAGGGACGTAAAATCCCGTCTATTTAGTTAACCGGTTAAACGGGGGTGAGGGGGCCACTCCAGGCCAGGCCAGGCTCCAGCCCCCAAAGGTTAACTAACAGGTAAGCAGTGAGGGTTACCAGTCAACCATTAACACCCTTTGTGTATACAACACAATGCTCTCTGGTGGGAGAGATGCTGGTTTGCTTTGTCACTGCTTAATGCTGTGAATCAGGAAACCTGCTGCCTATTTGCAGCCTCCCATACCAACCTTTATTTTAGTGGAGTAACTATCTGAGAGCAGACATTTGGCTTAAAATACTCAGCTGCCACCTGGAGACTAAAAGCAGCATGCATCAGGTTAAGTACATGCTGCTTCTCCATGGTGAAATGCCACTGGAAAATTAGTGAACATCCACAGGTAGTTAGCACCTCTTTAGGGATTTATAGAGGGCCTGAATCTGATTAAAAACTACTATGGACTAACTGCTCCATAGCAAAGCAGAAGCTTCGTTGCCTGTCCACATGCTACACTCAAACCCCTCCTTAAAAAGCATTTCAAAGCTTCTGAAAAACCACCCACTCAGCAGATCAATCTGCAAGAGAAGGCTACATGGTGTGGCCAACACTTCATTCTGGAGCACGCGGGGGCAAGGAGTGCCTCACCGCTGCTTGTGCATCGCCGTATGCTCGGCTGGCACTAATAAAACCAATCCAGGCTCATGCCGGGGGGGTCAGCCCGGCAGGCAGCAGACACCCTACCTGCAGCACAGCGCAGAGAACGAGCAAGGGCACGTGACAATCAAGACTGATAAACGCAACTCAGGATGACTGACCAGCACAAGAGCTTTCAAATCTCAAGACAGCCCAGGCTTGTGAAAATTTCCAACCGAAGACTGAGCCTGTCATGACCTTGAGGGATGGGCAGCAGCCTGGGGACTAAGGGGTTAACTGTACCTAGCCAGGTAGCAGTCAGCCTATAGAAATGCAGATAGGATTTCAAAAACTGAGAAAGGAATTTTGGGTTTTCCCTCCTTTGTCTTGGAGCCAGTTTGCTCTAGATACCGAGGGAGACAGAAGACATCTCTCTCCAAGAATGTGTAAGTAGGTAAAGTTTAGATACAGCCATTAAGTTTTATTGTTTTCTGTCGTGGGACTTTGGATCTGATGTCTGTGCTGTTAGAAATGGGTTTCCCTCCCTTTTGTAACCAAGCCCTGAGCCCACGGGCATCCCCATGCATGTATTAATTGGTGACTTTTTCCATCTAGTCATTATGCTTGCAACAGGAGTATTGTTGTGATAATAAAAGTGCTTTTCTATTAACCTGGTATGGGTTCCGTGGGACCTGCAGGCCTCTGACTAGGGGACAGCAGCCACAGACTGCAGTTTGTATTTTCTATTTCTTTTTCAAGCTCTGTGAAGAAAAGAGCGTGGGGCGCCCTGGGGTTGGTTTGGAGTGTCCACCCCCGCTTGTGGGTTCAAAAGCACTTGATGGTGGCAGCAGATTTTTATCCCCAACATCTAGGGTTTTACGATTTTGGGGGGGAAGCTTTATACCAAAGCCTGGAGAGATCAGGTTTTGGGGTTGCTTTTGCGGGCCCCTACTTCTGCATTCATCGTGCCAGAGTGGGGATCAGCCTTGACAGACTCTCTGCAGACGGGAGGAGGAACACCCCCCCCAGGGAAATGCTAAACGGGGAAGGGGGGGCTGCGTGTCCAGTCGCAGTGGGATGAACAGTACCAAGAGACTTTCTACCCTTAATTCAAACTGTGACTGCATAGGACCTGCATTGCCGCCCAAAGGCGCCAGACTCCAAAGTGGCATGACTCACCGATCATGCATTAGATGAGGAACAGACACTTCACTGGAGAGAAGGAAGCAAGGGTCCCATTGTGGAGCTTTTCTCCAAAGCCCCTACGGCACTACAGGACAATACCTAGAGAATGACAATTGTACTTAGACCTACATTGTGTATCCGGAAGAGGCAGAGGGCCACAACATGGGCACACCACTTGGCCCCAGCTCCACATGTACAGCTGCATGAGGTGATCCTGCATCGGTCAAACATCACTGCCACGTTGTACGCCCCTTTTGGGGGCACCATCTGCGGTGGTACCACTGTGGCGCTGAGGTGGAAACCTGTTGGAGAAGGAGGCCAAAGTTACGGTCAGGGTGCGACACTGGGCCGTGTGCACAGGAATGTGGGGATGTGCACGTTTCTGATTCTTGGAACAGCAATCACACTGGGATAGCCACTTGGTATGTCTCAGCATTGGGCTGTCGTCAGAATGTAACACTATTTTACCAGCAAGCCATCAATTTACACCTGGCAAGAGACTCAGAAACCCCAGGTTTAATCTATCGTGTTAATCTCTCGACCAGGAAAGCTCTGCAAGCTGCCACAAAAACCTGTGGAACTTCATCAGCAGAGATGTTTCAGGCTGCACTGGGCACCTATACTAGGCAGGGTTTAGGAGAACTGAATCCAGCCCTGCTGCACTGATGAGGAATGGGCTAGATAAATCCTAAGATGCTACTTCAAAACCAAAGGATTCCAACCAGACCCACTTGCAGAACGTGCTAGGGATGTTCAACATCGGTTAGTTGAATAGCCGAGTAGCCTCATGAATTCTTATCGGTTACTCGACTATTCTACAATCCCTGGGGGCGGGGCCGGCAGCCAGTGTATCGGAGGCAGCAGTGCGGGGCACCAGGTGGGAGCTGGTCTGCAAGGGGAGCCAGTTTAAAAACCAGCTCCCCTTGCAGACTGGCTGCCTGTCGCCCTGCGCTGCTGCTTCTGAGAAGGTGGCAGCAGTCCCTCATCTGATTTCTTTTGGCCTAATTCTCCGATTTGTCCAAGTCCCTCTGGATTTTATCCCTACGCTCCGGTGTATATTTTTGCTGCAGTCTACGCTAAAGAGATAACAGCGACTAGATAAGCAACAATTAACATTAACCACTAGGGGGAAGGAATGCAAGACAAAGTAGGGGGAAACTGTCCAAGAATATTTAACTAGGTTCGTGTAGTCAAACAGCAGGGCCTGATCGAGTTCATTCTAGGGTACTTCAGGAACTAGCTGGGGCCAGCTCAGAACAATTAGCAGTTCTCTTTGAGAATTCAGTGAGGATGGATGAAGTCTCAGGACAGGAGGAGGGCAATGAGATACCTATCTTTAAAGAAGGGAGAAAGAGGACCCAGGAAATTAGACTGATCAACCTAATTTTGACACTAGAAGAAATTAACAAGCAGAAATTAACAAGCAATTTGTAAGCACCTAGTGGAGAACAGGGCTATACGGATTGGTCAGCATGGGTGTGTGGATAACAAATCATGCTAAACCAAGCAAATATCCTTTTTCCATACGGTTACTGGCCTACTGGGCAGTAAGCAGTACACAGATACATCTGGATTTTAATAAGGTCTCACAAGCAAACTACAGAAATATGCTCTAAATGAAATGACCATAAGGTGGCTGCGCAAAAGGCTGAAAGAGGCCCAATCACAGAGACACGAAATTTCTATTTTCTCTTTGGCAGTTTGCCATCCCTCCTCCCCGACCCAGGCAGCGTATGACTTTTACTGCCCGTTTTTAATTTCACATTAACACCACACTAGTCAGAACAATGGTTGACTGTACGTTGTATGAAGTAGCAGCTCCTTTGTGTTAAACCTGCTGCCTATTAATTCCAAGTGACCCGAGGTTTGACGTTATGACGAGGCGAAGGAGTAAATAATACTTTGCTATTCTCTTTCCCCATACCAATCACGATTTTATAGACCTCTGTATCCCACTGTAGTCATCTCTTTTCAATGCTGAATAGTGCCAGTCTTCCTAATCTCTCCTCACACGGAAGCTGTTCTATACCCTACTCGTTTTCACTGCCCTGCTCTGCACCTTTTCCAATTGTAACTTTTTTTTGAGCAAGGTGACCAGAACAGCAAGCAGCATTCAGAGTGTGCACTTTAGAGTGGCATTATATTTTGTTTGATTACTCTTCCTTTCCTACGGGTTCCCAACATTGCTCTACACAGGGGTGGGCAAGAGGGCCAGATTCAGCCCGCCAAACGGGTTGATCCAGCCCACGCAGGCCCTGCCACTCCTCCGCCCCCAGGCCAATTAGGGGCTGGGGGCAGCACACAGTTTCCTTTGTCCAGCGCGGAGCATGCGGTGCTTTGAAGCGCTGCCCACTCCTGGCAGGGCAGGAGGAGACTTTGCACGCTCCCCCACCGCTAGGCCCTGACTGGCCTGGAGGTAGGAGAGCACTGGAAGTCTCCTCCCACCGCCAGGGGCATAGGTATCTAGAAGGAACCTGGGGGGAGAGGGGCAAAGAGGCTCCCCCATCCCCCACCCCAGGCCAATCATGGTCTGTGGGTGAGGAAGCATACCGGTCCTGTCCCTCCCGTTTGAAGCCCCGCCCCTTGTGGTACAGCCCAGGGCCACTCCACAAATTTCTGAAGTGGCTCCTGGCAAAAAATTATTGCGCACCCCTGCTCTACACCTTGCTGGTGCCATTTTCTTACTAAGACAAGTTTGGATGGCAGCCTCCCTCGCAGAAAAGGGTTACCTATTGCATGTAGTTTCCCAAGCATTATTGCATTTCAGCCAATTTCCTTTTATCTCATTCTTCAAAGTCCAATAGCTATTGTACAGCTCTTCATTCAGGGCCCTGCCAGCATTTCAGTCCGGGTATCAGTGGTTTGTATGTTCCCTCAAACGTCAACTGAAGCTAATTTGGCTCAGTTCCACTGTTTAGCTCCAGATTAGCGTGGGGCCCATACACTGACATCGAAGGAAACACACACGGCCTCCTTCCCTAGAGCTCAGGCTATTGTTGGGACAGTCAGCCCTGGACTAGCTGAAGCCCTTTTGCAGTGCTGAGCAGTGGCATTTGTACAGGCTACCTAGCTAAGCAAACACCACTGTGATCTACCTTCCATCCTGCCCAGGTGGTCTATAGCAGCAGAGGGTCATTAGGAGCAGCTACAATGCCTTTAGAGTGCCTGGCATCCAGGCTGGAACTCTTCCAACCCTGCCCCTGCTAGTGAACAGGAGACTGCGGCATGGCTGCAGCAGAGTAACAGACTCAACCCAGACAAGTCTGAGTAATGCTTACAGGACAGAGGAAACAATCAGGGGAAATGGTGGAAGTTGTGTCACTGCCTTGATCCACGGGAGCCGCCTTCACCGACCCTGTTCCAGTTCTTTACTAAGACCTCTGAAGGGGCCCTTGGTTCCACTGAAACGTCATGCCCCTCTTGTAGTACAATTGCAGGCGTACAGCCCTCGCCTGCTCACAGGGATTCCTCAGAATTGCACACTTCATCTCTGCAGTACATTTATTTTATTAGCAGCATGAATGTCATCCTGCCATTAGGAATCTAGTAATAGATTAAGTTACTGACAAAGAATTAGACCATCGTGGAGACAAATGCGTTCTATGACATTTCCCCAACAAGATGCACAGATTAGCTCATGCATCCACAAGGAGAGTGTCTGCTTGTCACACTGTTTTCCACCAGGACCAATGAGGCTCCAAGAAGCCAAGTAAGCTGTCCAAAACGTCAAGGCTAAGAATTACATAGCTCAGCAGGGCATTCAATCCTGGATGCTTCTGGTTACAGGTTCTCTGTTGTAGCCTTCAGACTACAAGAGTCCTTGGGCAAAGAAGACTGCTCTTGAGGCCATGGTCATATCACTTGTCTGAGCTAGGATCACAGATTTTAAAGTCTCTACAGAAGTTCAGATGTAGTGTTCTTACCTATCTGCAGAGGGTCTTTGACAGCCCGCATCCGGAAAAGCTGCTCCCCCCGCTGGAATTCATCCGCACTGCCATTCGCCAAGCAGGAATACAGCCTAAGAAAAAGCAAACAGTACCCTTTCAAGAACAATCTTCCCCAGAGAAAAGCAGAACTGCACCCCACCCCCGAGCTATGGAAACACGCTTTGCATATTTGGAAACTGTTTAACTGGGTAGAGGAGGCATAAGAGATGAGTGACTGCAGAAAAGAGTGAGAATCCACTGGAAGTTGCTCTGTGGCCACACACACAAACAGACAGGTCCTTTAGGAACATAGACCAGCTGATGCACCATTAGACCCAGGCATCCATAGTTGTGCTCCTCTAGTTTTTGTTTTGGCTAGGGACTTTTTTTTTTTTGTGGTGGAGGGGAAGGAATAGGAAAGTTACTTTTGAGGAGAGGGAATCAAATCTAGTGTTGGTTTTTTAAGGTATGAGCCATCAATTTAGTGTTGGGCACATCTGAAAAAGTTTGGTTCACAACTGTATGAGCAGTTCAAATTAAGCTTTAGAATAAGTCTTAAGATTTTATTAACCAAATTCTTCAGAGCATGTTCGGAGCAGGTTTCCTCACGTAAAAACTACTTTCATAGCAAATTAAATTAAAAGGCAATTTATGAAATATTTTGTATGGTGCTTTGATCATGTAAAGAGACATTTTTATGCAGACTTAATGCACACAGACTACACAGATTTGATTTTAGACTTAAAAAAAAAAAATGTACCTGAGCTCAGGGATGAGAAATGTCATACTTGTCTCAAACATGTATTTTCAAGGCTGAGGGATGAAGAGGGGATTTAAGAGCGCAACGGCTCTTTCAAATTCATGGAAGTTGTGATGTTGCGCTGGCAAAAGAGCCAGCAAGTCAGTAGCTGCAATTTCAACATTTTCCAATTGTGTTCATTATGTTTCTGAACACACGTACATCATCATCTGTTCGGATATTAACTAAGTCAGGGTTTGTTGATCGTCATTTTTACCTCACCTTTAAAATGGGGGCCACCCTTTTCTATCATTTTTATCTAACACCTTATCTACAAAAATCCTAACTCACTATCTAAGTGATCCTGCGAGCAATCATTGACATTCCGCCAGGGATGGCGTAGTATTTACCATCAGAGATTTTTAACCCCGGGGTAAAACCATGGTTTTACCTCCTTGGGAAAAAGCTACTCGTCACAGTTTAAGGCACTTCCAATTTTAAAAATGGTTTCATGACATGCTACTTTATGAACACACAGTTCTAATACTGACACCTTGGCTTGGCGTGCTCTCAAGGAAGTGACGCGTCAGGACTCACTTCAGGATTTAATGTTATACAAATGAAAGTAACACATCTGATTGTATGAAAATCCCAGTGCAGAGCTGTAGGGTTGAAACAACCAATCAGAAGCCTGGTCGCTTTGGGCACACAGCATTGTTTTGCAGATGGCACCAAGCCTACGCCTCTGTTCTGAGTGGATGGAGCCAAGGTTTGAAAGAGGCAGTCTATGCTTGCTGAACACGGATGCAACTCTTCTTCCCACTTGCCTGGTTCAAACTGGGTTTAAGCAGGTATTTCTTGTACCCGGATCTAAACTAATACAGGAAATTGCCAAGCCTGCATATTACCATAGAGCATTGGGGCTAAACCTTCTTCAGAGGCTCACGTGAGTTTGACAGGCCCTTTTCCAGTTCCTGGGGTCACTCGTTATCATGACTATGTACCACTTCTTTTTAATTGTGCCAGTCCTTTCTAAAGAGACAGACACCAAAATGCTTAATGAGATTTGCTACCCTTGTACCCATTAGATACCCTGTGCAGGTACCAATTTGTTTTATCCACCTCTGTATCCACAAAGATGAGCTGCGGCTATCCATAGATTTGCAGGGCTCTACCCAATCGGTAAGTTATTGGACGACTTTTAAAGTTATCGCACACCAAAACTAGCTGCCTGTATTCTTCTACAGCTCCAGTGTACGCATCTGGGACGGCTCCTCCTGGTGGGACCTCCCCTGGCCATGTGAGTTTCCAAAGCAACTCCCAGAGCACAGCTTTACAAGTGTGTTCTGGCTGCAGACTGAATGCGCAAGTTCCCATCCCTCAACCAGAACGACAACCGAAAGCAGAAAGATTACTGATCACTACACTGGAAACCAAGTAAGGAATCCGGCCACTTGTCTGGCCCACCCTGTCCTGGCCACCCAGTTCTTGAACTGCCATAACTAAGGGTTTGTCTAGACAACAAACAGCCGTGAGACTTAGCAGCGGGGTCCACAGCCTTGGGCTCACATGACAGCACCAAAAATATCTTTGGCAACATTCAGGCTTGGGCTGGATCTTGGATTATGAAGCCTAGAGAGGATGGTCTTCAGACCAAGCCATTCCTCCTACATAGCTGTTTTTAGTGCCACGGTACAAGACCGAGTCTCCCAGCTGCCTCTTGTCCAGCATTTCAGACGTGTGCAATCCTGCCTTTTCAGTAACAGATTCAAATTGGGGGACACCCACTCAAACTGTGCCGGCGATGCAGGTGTTAGAACAGCACCAAGAGAGCAAGGCACCCCAATCTGAGCCAGGACTTGGAGTCTCCTCTACAGAGATCGGTGTGTTTCAAAGCCCACACAGGGCAGAACAGAACACATTACCTGATGTCCTCCTCGTTCTCCGGGAAGCTCCAGAAGGCGATGCGAAGCTGCAGCTGCTCAGGTACAGGGGGGTAGACTTTCTCCACCACCTCGAATGGAATGTGAAACGCCACCTGCTTCGCAGACAGTTCCACCAGTGGAATGACCAGACCATCTAACAGAACAAGGACCATTAGATACAGTTGCCCAGAGGGAGAGCCAAACTAATCGGAGGCTGAGCTACTCCCATTATTTCTCTCCTCCTATTGCGTTTAGATACAAGTAGCAGCAGAAGGCATCTCTGGAGAATCACCTGCCAATCCAACAGCTGTATGCAGCCCCAGGGAACCTTACAGGAGGATGCTTACCAGTAACTGGTTAATCGATGGCCTCGCCAGGCCCTCGGCGCCACGCTGTGGGTCACTGCAGCCCGACTGGGCCGCCACCCGCAGGATCTCAGTTGTTTAACATTCCATTTAACCCCTTCACTTTTTAACCAGAATTTTACATCTCTAGTCATAACTCAGATGTGCTTGACGCAAGACAGCTCGTGCAACACATCACTGGAAAAGCTGAACAGGACTAGCCCATCTGTGTAGATTAAAGTTAGGAGCCTGTGCCTATAGCTTCATATTTGCTGCTTTGCACAAATGACAATGATGTCACTGCTGACACTTCAGGCACAACAATGAAAAAGGTCACAGTGCTGAGGCTCATCAGTGAGAGACAATGAACCGAAAAACCCTGCTGAGAACTTGGGGATCAGCTGGTGAAGAATAACTAGAGATGTGTGACTGTCGCGTGATACTGGCACCCATCTTTATTTGTGGTTTTCCAGGAGAGGCTGGGAGGGGATCAAACTTAGAACACGTTCTGTGAGCTCTCCCAACTGCTCAAATGCTACCTTTTATAAAATCACTTTTGTTTATTAATAAACTCAGCCTAAATAATTGTAACCGGGGGAGGGGGAAGCAAGGACTCTGAATCTCTTCACATTGACAGAGGGCAAATTTTCATTAGCTTACTCTGTATGGGATTCTATATAGCATAAAACAGATTTCTATGGGGTTTGGCTCCCAGAGGGGCTATATACTGAGTGCTGGGAGGAGGGTTCGTCCTGCGCTGCTTTCAGGGTGCATCTGCAGCCTTGGAGGTGCAGCCCTGTGTCTGTGTCTCAGTTGAAGAAGTCTGGAGAACTTGGCTCAACAAGACAGTTGGGGCACCAACCCTGTCAGGGAACGCAGGATCAGTGGGTCACAGCACAACTAACAGACAGCCCTAATAGGTACACAACACAAGGAGACACAGCCTGTACGCACATCTACATAGCACCCTGACTAGGGCAATACAAGCACAACACAGTGACCCAGGAAGAGAAGTGCCTTACGAAGAGTGTGAGCAACTCAGTCAGGAAGATACACTGGGATAGCAGTGATGCAGTCTAGCCTGCAGTCTGGGAACTGCAGCCCTAGGCCCCAAACCAGAGACTGGCCTTATCTCAAAGCACCTCACTGCTTCACTGAGACCCACTCACCTCCCCGCACTGGGACAGCAGCTCTGGTCATGCACTGCTGCCGCCCCCCCGGTCCCATGCCTAACTAATACAGCTTCAGATCTTCCATACTTAGGTCCCTGAATCTCCCTAACAAGGGTTTAGACCTCACTGGCAGGCGGAACGCCAACCAATCCAGCCACATCCTCTCCCTCCCTGCCAGCAGGCAACATTTCAAAGGAAAACCCAGCACTGATGTCATGAAGCACTTTCCCTCGCTCTGCCCGGAGACAGCCCTCCAGTCAGAACTGTCTGCACTCCAACTCCAGAGGATGGGATAGGATGGGATGGAAACGCAGGCAGCAGAGCAGCCAAGATTTCCCCAGCACAGAAAGCCCTGTCAAATTGAGGGATTACACAAACAGATGGAAAGAGCGCACACAGCTTGCAAACATCCACATTCCTGACCATCTGAGTGCACTGAAATTACTAGCCATGCTAAGCAGCATTCCCTTTGAATGGAGTCAGTCTGGCATTGGTTTTCCCCAAACGAGAGGGATGTGAAACAGTAACCTTTAACCTGCACTGAAGAGGGGGGCTCTGTTGTGTGATGCATTAATACTATCATTAAATCCAAAGGATCCGGGCATAACTAAATTACAAAGGAAAGGGACGGTCCCCTCCTTTACATGTAACAGAGAAACTAGTTTGGAGGAGGGGAGACCAGATCCAGTCTCGTTTTCGAGCTAATGTTTTCTACCATCTGCAATGGTCTGGCCATCAAAACCCCATGGCCATTCTGAGACACACAATGACATTTTAAAATCACATTTGTTGCTACACTAGGTTAAAACCCGGGCACAAATTAACTCCTGAGATTTCTATAGCTAAAATATTTTTAAATCGTCCCTTTGTCCTTTCAATAGACTTTGCATTGAGTCCGTTTTTCCTGTTTGGGTCTTTCACACAACGCCAGAGAGGAGAAGATCTAAAAACTCTTGACTTGTGATTGTAAAACTGGAAAAGCTGACGGGGATTTCGAGCAAGTGAAGTATCTGAAACTTGCGTGAAGTATTTTCAGAAAGCAAGTTCAGACTGCAAGTTGTAGGTAAACCTCTCAGCGAATTTAGTGCTGGTGACCTGACAAACTGGATTGGCAACAAGGGAGTCTCAGTGGAGGTAGGGAACAAGGGCCCATCATTCTGCTGGTCTATGCGATGTGACTATTGACCCACTGGGAGTGGAAATGGGACCGTGTCCTGGATCCACAGGACTGCTGCTACATCCCAGCTTTGGAAGGTCCCTTGGAGCAGCCCCTTCGGAGTGCTCCCCCCAAGGGACCTCATTCTTTCTCCAGGGTAGGCCACACATCGCTCGTCTACACCCGAACCACTAACTAATGGGGATAAACCAGCCCAATTTTCTAGTCTAGTCTGGCCGGCCCTCGGGCTTCAGCATTCCAGCTTCACACTGTGCACTCTGGGTGGATGCAAGAATTCTTCTGTTAACCCGGCTCCCCCCTCCCCAGGGAAGTAGCCCTGTCTCACTGACAAAAGGGCCCCTTAGACCAGCATGTGTCGTGTCCATAAGCCTCACACATTCCCTGCAGGTAGTGAGGACACACAAATGTGATGCGTCTCAGCCTTCCCCAAGAACCAACTCAGACCACGCACGCAGGGTAGCCATGAAGTACACATGGGACCCCATAAACTACTACACAAATGGCCTACTTTCTTACTGAGCACTCGCCCACCCCACAGCTATCAGATGGTAGTGGGGCCGTGAATGATGAACCAGTTATCCGGCACCGGGGACAGGAGCAGCCCGCCACCCCAGCAGCCCCACGCGGGAGTTGAGAGTCAGCGGCCTGCTCCCCCTCCATCCTCGGAGAGAGGCTGCCGGTGCAGCCAGGGAGGCGGGATTGGGCCGGGGCAGTCCCCCACTGGGATCCCACACGTCACCAGTTCAAGGCTAGGTTTAACTGGGTTTTTTCACCCCTCATGGGCAGCGACTTCACGTACGTCTAGACTGCACCAGAACAAGTGCAGCCAGCGGAGTCGTGCTCACGGGGCGGGGCTGGAGGGACAGACTGCAGGGTGCATGTCCAGGCGTGGGCTGAGCGCCAACCTAAGTCCAGATGTCTGCACTGCACTTTTACAGCCCTGTAGGCAGAGCCCGAGGCAGTGTCACTGAAGGGCACACATGCCCTTCAACTGCTGCTTAGCCTTGGGAGGGTCTCAATGGCTGACTGCGAGGTGCTCTCTGGCCTGTATCCTGACTCACCAGTCCTCAACAAGCACCAACACAATCCCCCTCCTCCTGCGGACAAGGCTCACAAACTCGCAGCAGTAGGGCCCCTGGCCTTGAGAAACCTACAACCAGAATAGCAATCCCACAGACAGACAAATGCCTCCAGGGTCTGTATCGAGCATTCCTAAAACTGAAATAGCCACCCAGAGAAGTGAAAAAACAGATCGACAGGGCTGGACGAGTACCCAGACGACAGCTACTTCAAGATAGGCTCTACAAAGAAAACAGGACACCACGTATCACCTACAGCCCCCAGCTTAAACCCCTCCAGCGCATGATCAACCATCTACAACCTGTCCTGGAAAATGACCTCTCACTCTCGCTGGTCTTGGGAGAAAGGCCAATCCTCGCCTACAGACAACGCCCGAACCTCAAATAAGTTCTTTCCAATAACCACGCAGCACACCTCCATGCTCGCCCGGGAACCCATCCCTGCAAGCAACCCTGACGCCACACATCTCTACAGGCAATATCATCACAGGACCTAACCACGTAAATCACCACATCAGAGGCTCATTTAACTGCACATCCACTAATGTGATCTATGCCATCAAATGCCAGCAAAGCCCCTCTACCACGGATACTGGCCAAACTGGACAGTCTCTATGAGAAGAATTAATGGACACAACTCAGACATCCAAAAAGGCAGCACCCAGAAACCTGTCGGGAAACATTTTATCTTGCCCGGGCACTCATTAATGGATCTCAGTCACCGTATTATTCCAAACCAATTTCAAAACCCAGCTCAACAGGGAAACTACAGAACTTAAATTCATTTACAAGTTGATTCCTAGAATAGAAGCCTAAACAAAAACATTGGCTGGATGGCCTGCTACATTCCACATCCTAATTACATGAAAAAGCCAAACAAAGGTACTTAGAGTGGGTACTAAGTATTCTGAACAGCTTCATTTAGCATGGACACTGACAATTTATTTCCCCTTTTTCCTTCTCTTCCCCTTCCCCCATCCTCTCTGTGCTATTTATCTGAAAACTGACCAACCCCTTAAACTCCATCTATGTCTTTCATCACGAAAGTTTACTTCCATGCCCCACCCCCATGGAAACATCTCACCATTTGTGCCAACCATTCTGGAGCAGGCACAAGGCACTTGTAACCATGAGGATACCGCTTTCACTGAGGTCTAATTTAGTAAGCAAACAGCCACAGTGCTCCTCTAAATGGCCAAAGCTACCGTCAACCACCATTCTGCACCTGTTCAGCCTACTGAATAGTTCCTTGCTGCTGTCCATGTCCACGGCCGGGTCTCAGCAGCATGACTGAAATCCCATCGCCACTGTGTTCAGATGTCTGCCAGCAACAATGGGGAATTGTTTCATTCGAGGGCTACTTGAAAGATATTGCCATATTCAGCATCGCAGCTCTTTCCCTGCTCTGGAGATACCATAGACTAAAGGGAGGAGGTTGTACTGTTCACAATACAGCACACAGTTCAGTGGGATCATGGCTGCTTGGGAGATGGCACACTCTTGGCTATGCGAGCCTTTTGAAAAAAAAAACCCACAAAAAATATGATGGGTTCCAGCTGAGACTGGGAAGCAGGGGTGAAAACCACACCAAGGGACAGCAAAGCCATGTTTCCAGTCCCCACTGAGAAAGTGTTTTGATTCCAGTGGGGGCTTTGCAAGCCCTTTCCAAACCCCCCTGCTGCAAGCTACACTATGGGATGGCTAGCTACCGCAAGGCATTCTTCGCAGCACTGACGCAAGTGCTACTAGTGAGGACACAGGCCTCTGTCATGAGGCCTGGGATGTAGTCATGCACTATCACTGTATTTACTGCAGCAGCTGGCTGCTGACTCAAGTCTGTAGTGTAGACATGCCCTTTCCGGTTTTGAATTTAGGAACAATTTTATTTTTTTAAGGTAACAAGTGAGATTTTTTTTCTCCAGGCAATTCATGAAAATCCAGCATTTCTACAAGGCAAGGCTGGGGAAAGCTCTACCAAAAACTGAGTAGGAATATTATTTTTCTTTTCTGCTTCACAAAAAAGAAGTTGTAGATTTTACACACAACTGTAAAAATATTTCAGCAAACTGGGTTGAGTTTGGCAATAGGCCCAAATCAACCAAGTTGGAAGAGTCTAGTTTTGACCATCTATGTTATGAAAAAATTTAAAAAACAACCTATAGTTCAGCTGCACCTTAGAGACTAACAAAACATGTAGATGGTATCATGAGCTTTCATGGGTACAACCCACTTCAGATGACTGGAGTATTAAAAGTCCAGATCCAAGAATAAATAAGGGAAGGCGGGGGGAGGGAGGAAGAGGAGGAAAGAAAAAAAGAGAGTGAATTGAATTGTTCAAGTTACATGATGCCATCTATGGCTACGGCTACGCTGGCATGATTTTGTGCAAGAACTCTTTTGCGGAAGAGTTCTTGTGCAAAAACTCTTCCAGAAGGGAGCATCTACACTGGCATGTGCCTTTGCGCAAGAGCATCCATGCCAGTGTAGACGCTCTCTTGCGCAAGAAAGCTCTGATGGCCATTTTAACCATCGGGCTTTCTTGCGCAAGAAATTCATGTTGCCTGTCTACACTGGCCTCTTGCACAAGAACAGTTGCGCAAGAGGGCTTATTCCTGAGCGGGAGCATCATAGTTCTCGCGCAAGAAGCCCTGATTTCATACATTAGAACTTCAGTGTTTCTTGCGCAAGAACTCGCGGCCAGTGTAGAGAGGCAGCGAGTTTTGGCGCAAAAGCAGCCGCTTTTGTGCAAGATTGCACCAATGTAGACACAGCCTACATGGTTTGTCAGTCTTTAAGGTGCTGCTAGACTATTTGTTGCTGCTGAAGTTTTTACAGTCAAGACTAACTCGGCTACCCCTCTGAAAGTTTATGTTATGAAGCACATTTCTGATCGCCCTAATAAGGTGTTTGTTTTTCCCTGAGCACTTCATTAGAAAAAATAAAAAGGGAAGGCTGATTTTGTTCCACTTTAAGAATGAGCCTGTGTGCTATACCTGGACACCTCAGCCCCAAAGGAATTGAGAGAGAGTCATGAGCAACTGCAAGGGGACGAATCCAAAGGGACACCGAGCACCTCACTGCAGAGACTGCTCTTGGCCATTGCCACATGGAGATACACAGAGCTGTTCCTACACAGAATCATTTCCAAAGTCTCTCCCTCCCCAGCAAGCAGTTAGCAGCTCTGAAGAGGAGGAGTGTCTGGAAGAGGCAGGCTTCTGTTAACCCATCAAACATAAGCACAGTTGAGTAGGAGAGAGTTATCTTGAAAGAACAGAGACATCAAAAAAACTTATGCAAAGTTGCTGGGAGTTAAAAAAATCCTGAGCACCCTATTAGCAGAGTGCCTATCAGAGCAATTCATTAGTTAAAAGGATCCAGGGATAGTCAGAGGGTGGCATCTAAGACTGATTCAACTATTTTTATTTCTCAGTAGTCAACAACTGCCTCTGCCCCACCCCCCTCACACGCACCCCTACAGAGCAGAAGTAGGCTCAATAGGACATTGTGCTACACTCCTGACTGCAGTTTTGCTTAAAATAGATGCTAACATTCATTGAATCCCATCCGACTCTACACCAGTTCTCCATCTATTCCCATTTCTCTGCTGCCCACAGCAATACCCCTCACTCCGTTCTTGTGTAAAACAGTCACGACCAAACTGCACAAAAGCTTCCTTTGAGACATTCTCATTCCCACACACACACACACACACACACACCCCCCTCTCCTACTTTATAAGACTAAACCAGTCTTGAAAAAGAGTATGCAAACTGGTCATAGGTGATGTTTTTTTTCTTAGTCTGCAGAGCAGACTGACAATCAGAGTAGTGTCCACGTCTTCTGAATTTAAGGTATATTTGTGAGAAAAAGGTTCCTTTGGAGGAGAGTTCAGAATTTTTCTGTATGAGACTCTTGGATTTCACAGCCCTGTGCTACACAAGAGACGAATTAAAAACACCAGTGGTAGCAAATTCAGTACCTGGCAGAGTGAACGTGAAAACTTAAGAACTGCCATTCTGGGTCAGACCAAATGTCCATCTAGCCCAGTGTCCTCTCTTCCGAAAGGGACCAATGCCAGGTGCCTCAGAGGGAGAGAGCTAAACAGGGAATCATCAAGTGATCCCTCCCCTGCCGCACATTCCCAGCTTCTGACAAACAGTGGCCAGGGACACCTTCCTACCCAGCCTGGCTAATAGCCATTGAGGGACCTAGACTCCCTGAATTTATCTAGTTCTTTTTTTGAACCCTATTAAAGTCAAATTGATGGATCTGGTCTTCACAACATCCTCTGGCAAGGAGTTCCACAGGTTGACTGTGTGCTTCATGAAGAATGCTGGAGAGAGAATACTTGTCTACCAGATCCATCAATTTGAAGCTCACCAAGGCAAACAGATGTGTTTGATTACTGAATGAATCAGGAAGACTAATTTCATCAGGGTAATTTGGAGGGAGGTTGGTTGATGGCTCACGTACATAGGAATTTTCACAACAAAGTCAAAAGCTCAGTTCCAGCTCAGATGGAATCTGGTTTTGGTTACTGAACTGACAACTGCTTGGTGATCAATGGAACAGGAATAGCATGTCTAAGAGAGTTTTAATGGTATTTTGGTGTCTGAAGATACAGATGGGACCTAGCAGAATTTCCAAGAGAGCCTAGGAGATAATTCTCATAATTCTCATTCAATGGTCTCTAGGCACATCTAAAATCCCACTAGGCCCCAGGCACATCGTTAGGAGCTTACAACAGGCCAGTATCTACACTTTGCTTTCTCCCCAAAGGCTACCAAGAGTATGGCTGCTGCAGTTAATGAGTAGCAGGTTTAAAACTAATAAGCGAACGTTCTTCACACAGCGCACAGCCAACCTGTGGAACTCCTTGCCAGAGGAGGCTGTGAAGGCTAGAACTATAACAGAGTTTAAAGAGAAGCTAGATAAATTCATAGATGTTAGGGCCATAAAAGGCTGTTAGCCAGGGGATAGAAATGGTATCTCTGGCCTCTGTCAGAGGCTGGAGAGGGATGGCAGGAGACAAATCACTTGATCATTGTCTTCGGTCCACCCTCGCCGGGGCACCTGGTGCTGGCCACTGTCGGCAGACAGGCTACTGGGCTGGATGGACCTTTGGTCTGACCCAGTATGGCTGTTCTTATGTGCAGGTCCCAGTGACCACCCACCTTGTTCTAGGCAAGCATGCTGATTCTTAAAGCAAAAGCAGGACAAAGGACTCAGTAAAAACAATACAAGAACCTGCACAAGTGCTAAAAAGCTTGCCAGAGGTCACCCCAACTCCCACCTCAGGCTCTGGGCCTTTCATCACCAGTCTCCAGTAAAAACCTCCTCCTCAGGGCATGGTTTTTGCATAACCAGTAGAGAATGTACATTATCCATCCCCTATGCCGATGGACTCCAAGAAATCCATGTAAGACCAATTGTCCCAGAAGTGCCTTTCCTGCTCGGCACATTTTCAATGTAGCCCTTTGACTCCCCAGGTCTCACATCACGTCTCCTGGAGGAAAGGGAGGTGGCTTACAGAAGCTAGAGACTGCATGCGGAAATAACATTCTTCCATTTTCTGAGATCTTAAGTGGGACCAAGCCCACCATTTTTTTTTCAGAATCAAGAAGTGTTAATAAAAGCCACTCTTTGTGCTGAGGGACCCTTCTCTTGCCCTAAATGGGACAGGAAACAGACCACCTCCTTCAGCAGGCTCTCTTGAATTGCACACCTCACTGGGGGTAGGAGAGAGTAGGCTTGGGACAAAAGAGGGTTTTCAACTGTATGTAGTAGTCACAAGTAACATTCTCTAGAATCCACTTGTTTAATGTTATTAATTGCTTTGACAGTAGAAGTGGGAAAAGCAGTCCCCAAGTTGGTGGTGAGGAGCACAAAAGTGGTGAATAAGGCTAGACTGCATCAAGTCTGTTTTCTTGAATCTCAGAACACTAGGACTGGAAGGGACCTCAAGAGGTCATCGAGTCCAGTCCCCTGCCCTCACGGCAGGACCAACCATCATCTAAATCAGGGCAACTCAACATGCGGACCGCGGCCTGTTTGTTTGCGGCCCCTGGGGTGGGAGCTAAAAGAAAAAAGGAGTCAATAGAACAGTCTTCTGTTGAGATGTATTTTAGTAGTTACATTCCTGGACTGGCATTGTTCATTACAAGTGCTGTCATAGGGCTGGAAATTGGGTAAATGTTGCATTTTATTAATATCAGCAGAACTGACTTAAATGGGGCCTGCATGTTGTGTAGTCTTGCCTTAATTTGGTATTCATGTCCGTCACTACGAAAGAAGCTATTTGCATATATGCGCAACCACACAAGTTACAGCACATGCGGAGGCCTGCAAGTATCATGGTGGCCCTCCAGGGCTTCCAAAGTTGAGTAGCCCTGATCTAGATCATCTCTGAAGGATACCTATCTAACCTGCTCTTAAATATCTCTGGTGATGTATATTCTACAACGCCCCTAGGCAATTTATTCCAATGTTGAACCACCCTGCCAATTAGGAAGTTTTTTCCTAGTGTCCTACCTAAAACTGCCTTGCTGCAATTAATGCCGACTGCTGCTTCTCCTATCAGAGGCCAAGGAGAAGAATTTTTCTCCCTCCTCCTTGTAAGACCTTTTTAGGTACTTGAGAGCTGTTATGTCCCCTTTTCAGTCTTCTCTTTTCCAAATTAAAGCAGCCCAATTCTTTCGGGTTCCCTCAGAGGTCAGGTTTTCTAGACCTTTAATCATTTTTGTTGCTCTTCTCTGGACCTTCTTCAATGTCTCCACATCTTTCTTGAAATGTGGTACCCAGAACTGGACACAGTACTCCAACTGAGGCCTAGTCAGCACAGAATGGAATGGAGAAGATACAGAAAAAATAAAGCATGAAGATTCCACTAAGTCAAACTCAGCATGTACAGATACAGCAAAATTCTCCTTAGCATATTTACTCAAAGGAAGAATCTGGTTTTCTTACACAAATTGGCAAGGTGCCAGTGAGAATGGTTTGGACACATGCTGGTACTGTTTTCATGAATCTATCTAAAAAGAGGTCAGATGTAAGTTAGTCATAACAAATATAACTGTCATTTTTTCCAGCCCTTGAAGAGATCTCCAACTGAGAGAAGAAGCCTACCCCCAAATTCCTTAAAAATCCCAAGCCTAGCAGACAGGCACAATTAACTCTTCACAGTAGTTTGTTGTTGGGAGGTCAAGTAACAAGCCCTGATCAATGTGATTATTGTACACTAGCCCTTTTAGTCCTTGCAATTCTACCAGTGCAATATCCATCTGACCAATATTGCTGAAAGCAAAGGCGTGTCAATGATCTATGCAGAAGCGTTTCAATACTGCACATCACTGCACAGGAGATGGAGCAAGAATGTGCCTCCAGCTTTCTCCCACCCAGCTCTTGTTTTCCATTGTTTACATCTGGAAACCATGTAGGATATGGGGGGGAGGTGTCATGGAGATTCTCATTATATACACTTGAAAATCCTGGATAAGGTTCCTTTTATTACATCATGTCTTTACAGACTTCATTTTACTGTCTAATAGAGCATGGCAGTCTTGTCTCTCCAGTTCTCCCCCCTGCACTGTGGCATCTAACTCTTCCCTTTTACCATGTCTTGCTCCACATCATTTCTTTCCTATGTTACACTCCATTTTCCCCAAAGAGGGGCTGGGAAACTTTCCACGACATCTGACCGAGAACTAGCGAAAGAATGATCCACGATATAAGACCATCCCGATGCCTTCCGCACTCCAACTGGTGAAGAGGCTGGATGGAATTCCACTAAGATCCTGTCCCTACTTGAGGCTCCATCTTCAGTGGCAGGTGTGCTAACAGAGAGAAGCATATTCTCTCTATCCTATGCCAGCGCCTGTGGATACTGCAAGCAGATGTGAGCTGGGCACATGTGTCTGCTATTCTACGCAACCCTCACTTCCATTTTTGGATCTCGCCACACTTTAGGAGTTCACCTAGGGAAGTGCACATGCTGGACATATAAGGTTTCCACATGATACATTCCAACAGCTAAGTTGGGCATCTGTCATTCACAAAGTTTTCTATAGCAATTTTCCTTGGAGCGTAGCTGGACACAACCTTAATTCTCGAACCTACGTATGCCTCATGTCTTAAATTGAGTGGCTAATAGCCAGGGAAACTGTCTTATAAAGTGCAGCCAAGTGCTGAAGCAGGAATAGGAAGCCACCTCATGGCTGAGCCAATGAAATATTTTTGCAATTAAAATTGTAAATACTCAATTTTAAATGCAAGCACTTCCCTGGCTCAGATGAGTCAATTTCCTTTCACATCTCCTGAACTTTAAACAGCTGATAGAATTATTGGGTCTTCCTAATTTTCAGTGACCTGAACTTCCCAGGACACAAAATCTATTCAGCAATTTAAGGCTTTTAGAAGATGCACAGAAATCAGCTGATAGCTTGGCCAAAATAGTGCTTATGCTTTAAAATTTGACTTTTCCTGATTTAAAGTGATTATAAAAGTTTCTTATTCAATTTTTAATGTTATCTTTGATAAAAATGTGTGTCATTAATTTTGGCATTTCAGGGGGACTGAAAGGAGTGAGTAGGTTAAGGTGGTTTCAACTAAAATTGCAACTTTTCTTTTTTTTACACGACAGACAGTTTAAGTAATTTTTATAATTGGATATTAGGCTTGTACAGATTTCAGTATGTGTGTGAAATGAGTTATAAATCTTTAATTACTATAACCAACCTTGAAAAATACATTCCTACACTTCAAGCACCAAAAGATAAATCAGTTTGGACTGTAGGGATAGGCAACTTGGAGATATGAAGAGACAAAAGAGTTTCATAAAACTCTTGGAATTAAGCTAACATTGGACTTTTTGAAATCCAAGATATTTGTACGATTTCCCCCAAGTCTTCACAAAGATATCTGCCCTCTGACAAGACATGGTGAAATGTCATGATGCAGTACTTACAATATGAAACAAATGAGCAAGCGAGCCCAAGTGCAAGAACAATCAAGCTTGTAACGGAAAGCTAGCTTCAGTATTAACCACATCTCACCATGATCAGCTCAGGGAGTGGCCTTCCTAGATTCCCCATAGCACCCAGGTGTCATCTTCAGAAGGGCTTTGGGGGAGCACTTAGTGATACTTCCTGTGCACTTCCCTCGTTTCTTTAATTTTGATCCAAGTCTCCCAGCACCTTCAAACTACTTTTCACATTTTGCTTGTCTGATTCTTTTTTGTGTTTGTGGCTGTGTTGCTCCCAGGATACAAGAGAGACCAGGTAGGTGAAATATCGATTATTGAACCAACTTCTGTTGGTTGAATGGACAAGCTTTCAAGCTTTACCGAGCTCGGTCAGAGCTGGAGAAAGTAATCAGAGCATCTGAACTAAATACAAGGTGGGACGGATTGTTTAGCGTAGGGGTTTCATACATGTTGTAGGAGACCAGTTAAAAGGGAGCGGGTGATTAAGCATTAGCAGACAACAGGATACCTTGCTGTAATGAATCATAAGAAAAGCATCTCTGCTAAGCCCACATTTTTAGTATCCAGCAGAGTTAATCATCTAGGATATTTTTGCATAGTAGTAGCTTTACCGCCCCTCACACAATTTTAATCGGGGCAGGACTCTCATGTCCCCGACCCTGCATGAAAAACAAACAAAACAAGGAATTTAGAAAGACCTCTGAATAAAAGGAGAGAGAAAATCCAAGTCAAGGCAAAGACAGAAACCCACAAAACTCTAGTGAAAATAAGGGAAGCTAAACGGGTAATCTTCGGGGGAGGGTTATATCAGTCTCTACAATGTCCAATGCAATGGTGGTTAGTAGGGGGGAAAAAAATCAAATCTCTCCGATACATTTTTAGGATCTCTCCCTGTTCTCATTCTTGGTAGAGGGACACACATATTAAATGGTCTCAAGGGAGCCTGAAAATAATTACTTTGTGCTTCTCCAAGGAGAGGGCAGTAGAATGCCAGTGTACAGGCAGGCAGATGCTTTTGATAGCAATTTACCTAATAAGAGACTTCTAAAGGATGGAGCTACCACTGGGTACTATCTGAATCACAAACACCAAACACTGAGTCTGGAAGAGAATACTGTGTTGCCCGCATTTCTGCACTAAAGATTGTTACTGTAATTGTGGTCCCACGGTGCCTGGAGGACCAAGTCATAAACCAATTGCCCCCTTCCTCCCAGCGCCAGGCACACTACAGAGACAGAACAAAACCAAGCCTGACAAAGCAGTCCAACGCCTCAGTCTCGCCAGCACTGGTGATTCCACAGCCTCCCCATAATTCCAATAACCCAAGCCCTGTTTGCTAATTAAATAGAAGCAGGGGGGAGAGGGAAGGGAGGGGAAATGAAGTTAGAGAGCCACCAACACCTGTAACACAAAACAGGTGAAACATTCCCTGGGCTGACTGGTAATCTAAAGCAGTGGTTCTCTAACTGTGGGTTGCAATCCCAAAGGGGTCCCAGCTAGGGATGTAAAAATCCCATTTAATTAGTTAACCAGTTAAACTTAATGTTTAACCAGTTAACTGATTAAATAGGAGCAGGTGGGGTCCCATGACAGGCCCCAGGGGCTAGAGCAGCCCGCTGCCATGGCAGGTGGAGGGTTGATCCAATGCCTACTGGTTATGGTTAACCAGTGGGGACCGCCTGGTAAGGGTGATGCTTACCAGTTAACCATTCACAACCCCATTTCACTGGGGTCGCTGGGCCAGCCTTAGACATGTTGGAGCCTAGGGCTGGAGCCCAAGTTCCATCCCCAGGTTCAAACCGAGCCCTCTCCCCTGACCCAGAGCAGCAGAGCTTGGGCTGTGACCCCTTCGCCCTCCCCACCTGGGGTGCAGGGCTCGGTTCCAGCCCTCTCCTGGGTCATGTAGTAAGGGGGTTCCTGTACGACAGCATTTGAGAACCCCTTGTCTAGAGCAGTGGTTCTTAACCTTTTTTGATTCCTGGGACCAGCCTGCTGCCTTCCTAAACGGCATCAAAGAGTTCAGGGAATGGAGCTGGTCCCCAGACCAACAGTTGAGAAAAGCTTGTCTAGTGAAGTCCACGGAGGGGTAACATTCCAGTCCTCCCCTGAACATCATCATGTGAGGAGAGCTATTCTCAGCAGTCTGAGCTTGCTTGCTCACTAGATCATGTGCTCCTGTGGCGTCCTCACTAGTTTTTAAAGCAAGTTTACTCTCCAACTGTTCAGAGAACTTTTGCTGAGTGTTTACACGTAGCTTTTGCACTCTGACCGCCACGTTTTAATGGTTACTCTTAATATATTGGGGAGCAGCAGTGCATCATGATGTTTGCAGATCTGGGTGGGCAGATTTGTTAGGTGTCAAAGTAGGTTCAACTATTTCGGATATGAGCAGGTGTGCTGTATCTGTGTGTTCAATATGCATGCAGACTGGGTTATGTGCAAAACCTCTTCTTCCAACAACACAAACAAAAGAGGAATTAAGTTCAGGTCATGCAACATACTAGTAAAAGCTGCACCATCGCAGCAGGCCATACAGTGCGCATTTTAATCCCCATCACCCACGAGCTCTTCTATATCGGTATGTAGCACACCAGAGACACCCCTGCACGAGACCTCTCCAATAGGGAGAGCAGTAAAACAAAGGGACAGCACATGACCTTCAAACAAGAACACACTACAACTTTCCATTGCTACTTTAGCATTTGGGGTTTGACTTCAGATCAGATTTTCACTGTTGTGTTTCACAGGAACCTTATCAGAGAAAGAATTAATGCGGTTCAAAGAGCAACATCCCTCCCCTCTTTGTCCTTATTAACTAAGGAGAATTAGTCTCTGTCCTCTTTACAACACATTTTACAAATGTACACGCTGTTCTGCCACCACTGGGTCTTCTCTCTAACCCAACGGTCTCCAACCCCTCAATCGCGACCAACCAGTCGATATCGGTGTCTCCAACAGTCAATCTCCAGGTCCCCTCTGACCTGCGCTCGTGTGTGGCTGCGCACAAAAAAATGTTAGGTCCACCCTCTTCATTTGCAGAGCTATGCAGCAGCACTCACCAACACTCACTGTCCTACTGCAAGGGAAGGTGAGTAGTGGCGGCAGCGGCATGGTGAGTTCTGGCTGGGTCGCATGGTGGATGGGCAGCTGCCCCCCCTTGCTCTGGCTGGAGCGGGGGCACAGTGAAGCTGTCCCTGTGGGGGCAGCCATGGCAGACAGAACTCCGCGGCTGGCTGGCTGGGCTGTGTGGCTGCCTCTCCTTGCTCTGGCTGGAGTGGGGGCACGGTGAGGCTGTCTCTGCGAGGGCAGCAATGGCAGACAGAACTCCGCGGCTGGCCGGCCGGGCTGCATGGCTGCCCCCCTTTGCTCCGGCTGGAGCACAGGCAGATAATGTGCAATCAGAGGTGTCTCACGGACTTGGTGAGTACAGGACAAAATGAAGAATTCTAAATACCCGATTTTCGATTTAGATAGCACACATTACAAACAGACTCTGTATTCGACTCTGTATTCTTAGGCGTGATTTTGGGTTGCACGTAAATTCAAAAAGTGATTTGGGGATGAAAAAGGTTGGTGACCACTGCTCTGAACTGACATACCCTCAGTCTTCCGTGGTCTCCGTCTCGCTCCAGCTGGATTTCTCAAAGCCTGGCACCTCGAACTAGGGATGTTAAAATGCATTTATCTGAGTGAACGGGTAAGCGCTGAAAATGTCAGAAGTTGGGGAGGGGGCACTTGGAATTGCCGGGGCAGGGCTGCTCTGCGTGGCTCTGAGAGCTGGGAGGATGGGCCCCAACGCTGTGCTCTGGGAGGCATTAAGGTCCCGCTCCTTCCACCAAAGGCTCCACTGCTTCCGAGAATGCAGAGTCAAGCTCCCCCAGACCTTGCCCCAGCCGACAGCGACTGATGGCCCTGTGACTTAGCCATTGCCAACTACTCTGAGAACAGGGTCACCATCAGATTAGGAACATCCACCTAGCAAACCTCAGAAACATGAACCAAGGTAACCAGAGTAGCTCTCCCTGTGAATGTTCAAACCCCCTGGAACTGCCACTCTCAGAGTATGACCTTACCCCCTCCACGCAAAGGCATTAGTAATGATTTACATATTGTAACCATTTCCTGTTAGAAAGAAGAGAGAGGATCACAGATGTGCACCATTTACTTTGAGTGGCTTCTTATTTTGGGGCCATCAGTGCATGACAATTGGGACATATGACCACATACCTGCAACTCGACCAAGAAACAAGCATATCAAAGTAACCTAGAAGAGCCTGTGGAACTATTCAAGCCCCACTAAGTGGAGCAGAGATCAACAGAGCCTACCTAACAGCGCTCTCAGCTGTATTTTAAACTTCTGAACAATCTAGGACATGGCCCCATTCTGGCAACTCGTGGGCAGCTCTTGTTTTGTGGTGGAGTTGGAAAGAATCCCCTCCCTTTGTTTCCCCTGCACAGACCAGCCTTACACCCCTATCTTTGTAAAACTAGTGGGGAATTCAACACCTTCCTTCACAGTGCACCAGTGTGTGCAACTGGACTGAAAGGGACCAAAAAAAAAAAAAAAAAAAAAACCCAAAAGAGCCACGTTGTCTATATGCTGCTTTGGACAGGGCTCGTGTCTCCCTATCAGAATAACATGGCTCGTGCTACCATTTCTTATTCATTGTACCTAGAAGTGTCCAAGTACTGACACCGAAACATGTAACAGAAGCACCTCAAAAACACCATCCGCCTTACATTCCCAGGCTCCTTTCCTTCCCCAGCATTTGCTACCCCATGACACTCAGCAGAGACACACAAAGGAGGTTACATATCCTGGACAAGTGCCATTGTTCAAGTTCACTATGCAGGGAAAAATTAAGCTGTCGTGGGAAGATGATGGTTCAAAGTAAAATGCATTGTCTAGTCTAAGCTGGCATTTGTGCATATCACAAAACTACCATATTTCAGCACAACCTATTACAAACAAGATTTTCTGTTCAGGAAAGACCCAGGTTTGGAAAAGCAGGAAATGCTGCAGTTCAGGGGTAAGAGGTGCAGTAGAAGAGTTGTGGGGAGTGTAGCCATACAAAAGCAGGTGAGGTCATATAGGTCAGAATTAGCATGACCCACAGGACGAAGAGAAACGGTCACGATGTAAGCAAGATTGAAACAGCTCTGCCAGCATTGTGCCTGGGTCCATTCAGTACGATAAGTACCAGAGTTTTGAGATCAAATCACTTGTTTCCTCAGGTGACTAACACAAGTGCTCGATACAAGGGTTTAATACAAACGTATCAGCTCCGACAAAAAGTTAGCAGCTACCACTACAGTAGACTTCCGATAATCCGGAACCTATGGGACTTAGTTGGTGCCGGACTATCAGGAGGTACTATAAGCAGGTTATATAGATATACACTGTATACATTATATACTGTATGTAAAGTGTTCTTAACCCTTTTTATTGTACATACTGTATACAGTATACTGTAATGTTTTCGGTTTTTTAAGCCTTTTTTATCCTTTTTGCTCAGTTCAGCTGCTGCCGCTGTTACCTTGTGACTCATTTTTTGCCGAAGCTCACTCACTAGGCTCTTGCCATTTTGATGCCGGACTATTGGAGTTTTACTGTATTTGGAAACCAGCTTCTGAGGCTGGCACTGTATATTGGGCTCTCTCCAGCAAGATGGGAATAACTGTTAGTAGGGCAGGGATAACATCAGCTTTTGAGGCACAGCTGACACTTGCCTAGCTGAGTCACATCTTGCAATAAGGTCTCCACACCTGCCTGCTCAACAGCAACCACTAAAAGTTTGCTGCGGGCACCAGAAGGATAAAGAGAAATACAAACGAGTGAGCGTGAAAGTGGGTTGTTGTGCACAAAACGGGGGCAGCCTACAAACAATCTTTATGTAGCAGTTTGTTCCGTTAGTCAGTCACAACTGGGAGCCTATGACTAACTATTCCAAGTGAAGCATGTGCCTTGCTTAGTGCAACATAGCTTTGGTTTCCCTCTCACGATTCCCAAGTGCACCTTTGGCAAATGCGGCGTGGGTTAACAATCTCCTCCAATAGGAAACCATCACTGCACCCAAGTCTCTAGCATAATTTTTGTTCAACCTGTACTCACAACCTCTCCCTGCCAGGTAACTGATTCTGGCTCAGGCCTTGATGTCCCAACCCCTCTCCAAGTTTCCCCATCCCCATGCGGTGCAGAAGTTTCACTCAGACTCCCAGAACACCCCTCTGAAACTCAGGGCTCTCACCTTTCATTCTGACAGTGGGAGAGTTGGGTCCAGCTGATTGCTTCCTCCATCCTCTCCAGTTCTGGCAAAGGCTCTCCGCCTCAGAGATGAAGGAACAAAGGGAGTCTTCCTCAAAGCGGTCAGAGTCTTCAAAGGAAAACCTTTCCCCGTCCTCCCACTCTGCAAACATGAGTTCCATCACATCCAACAGGCGCGAGGAAGGAAAGAGACAGACCTGCTCACTTAAACAGGTAGATGAACATGACTCCAGGGCAACTTGATTGTTGATAAAAAAGTCCAGCTCCACTCAGGTCCCCGTACTGCAACACCAGGGAAAAAACAAGGGCAACAACTGTCTCCAATGCGGAGAGCAGGAAAGTGATAAAATAAGGGAAACTCATAAAAACCCCAAGGATATAAAGGTCTTTAAAAAGTTTAAAAACACGTATGTCCACAAAACATACTGAGCCCTGGAACTCAGCTAGTTCATTGAATGCTGCTTCCAGAGGAGCCTCAGGCTTGTGTCTGACAGACCCAGGAAATCGGACAGTGTCAGCTGCAAATGACCCCAAAAGCCTGATGTGGGGGGGGGAGAAGGGAAGGGTGGTTTGTTTCTTTTCACTCTAGGAAAATATATTTCTATAGATGCAGATCTCCCTGAGGTTGTGCTTTTCTCTCACTACCAGTGCAAAAAACAATCCTGCTTTCTCCCATCATATAAAAAGGTAGCGGGGAGCTGGGGCCAGGACAATTCCCTGTGTTTCAATGGATGTAAAGCCTCCTCAGTTCTTGTGAGGGGTTGGAATAGTGGGTGTTTTTCCCCCCCACACACTGCCAGGAGGAAGGGGGGTGTCACAGGTGTAGTGGCCTCAGGGATAGGGAGAAGAGGAAAAGGAAAAGCAGCACCATGGGCAAGCAAAGGTCTGAAGGGAGCAGCGTCAGGGCAGGGTTGGACGAAAAAGGGCTTTGGAAAGGAATAGTGCCCTAGGTCAATGCTCCAGGAATCAGTGCCTAGGGGAGGACAGGAGAGGTGCCCCCAAGGATAAGTGGCTGGGGGGGGGGGGGGGG